>WUAM01000407.1:3051335-3067007 GCA_024336885.1 Actenoides hombroni | reverse complement strand
CCAGAGCCCCCCACGGCAGCCCTTACGGGATTCTTCAGCCTGTGGGGGTTGTGGGGGAGGGAGGGGGGGAGGGGGGGAGGGAGAAGGGAATACCATGCCAGGGGACACAGCTGGGTTATCTATCTGCTAGAAATCATGGTACAGTGCAAGCAAACACACCTTACTGCAGACTGCCTGTAACATGTGCATCCAGCTCTAAGGACTAAGGAGCCCTAGGCACTGCCTACCTCTAATGTAAGGAGTCAGGACACAGGAAAGGGGGCACAGCAAAGCCCTCAGCAATACAAGGGACAAGTAGGAATGAAGGGGACTATGAAGGTGGAGCCTCTTTAGGCAAATGAATTTCATCTTCAGAATGGGAGGCTTAACAAGTCGAGCTAGGCAATTAGAGCAATTACCCCTAAATGTTTAATTACATAAATGCATCTGTACATACACACCAACCTTGAGATTTACTACATGTAGTAAGTGCATAAATGTGCCAATCTGTGCATCAAATAAATCACAGCATTTATGAATGTGCACTGAGAGAACTGCATCTGCTCGGCTAAAGGAGGAGCAAAGGTCTGTAGGAAAACATGTGGAACTATCACCATTTCCTCAGCCACCTTGGAGCTTGGTAGCTGAGGAGGTCAGGATGTGGGAATGGGGAGCAAGGACAACTAACCCAACAACTGTCTGGTGCACACTGAGACCTGCTTCAAGTCACGGGGTGTTGCTCTGAAGACACTAATTTCTTTGTTCTTTCTGAGGCACTTGGCCACTGTAAGCCTTTTAGGCATCCCCGAAGCAGGTGTGGGTGAAGAGAATCCAAAATCAGGGGGATGGAAGTATGTGGCAAAAAAATAAAAGGGACCTGGGAAGGGAATTCTGGAAACGTGTCCCATTTGTAGGGCTGTGAGGAGCAGCATTCCCTGCTCGTGTGCACAAACATTACACATAGCTTGAAGTAAATTAGTCAGCTTTCCAGGTGATGCTAAAGAGACACCTGGCTGTGAGAAGGCACATAGAAGCCTCCCAAGACACTCACATTTGGCTCTCCATGCTCATTAAAGCTAATTAGAATAGGAGGCTAATTTGGGGAATGGGAGTGTGTATCAAGAGTGCCTGAAAGTGCACTTCAGTGAATTTTCTTTGCTGCTCTTCCACTGGACACGTTCTCCAACCATGTACACCAAGTTCTCATCTCCAGATCCCCACACTGACATGAGGACTCACAGCTTTCAAAGCCTCCCCTCATTATCTGCTCTGCCAACCTGTGTAACACAGGCCAGCAAATTTCACGTGGTAGCTCTGCGTCAAATCCCTCAATGTTTCGCGGGGAGTTTTAAAACGTCCCAAATGAGCCTGTTCAAATCAGTTGGGCTAATCCTGGAGTGAAGTGCTGCTTGCCAAGGATAGCAAGGCTACAGCATAACCTGTAGGAAATTACTGGTCCATTATAAAGGACTGCAAGCCTCGAATAAGGACAGATTAAAGGGGCCTCTACCTCAGGAGCTGCACATCTGCCCTTCTCTGTCCAGCCCTAAATAAACAACTGGGAAATCAGCCCTACTGCTTTCATTGCTTCACTACTTTTTGTGCACTGGCCTGGGCATGCAGTGAGGATGAAAATAAGGTTCTGTTGGTAAATAAGTAAAAAAGGAGCATTGCTGCTTGGTCACCTTGAGTGGAGAGTGGAGGAGATTTCCTGAGTCTCAGCAGTGAGTTTGGTTATCTGCACAGGCAGCTCACGTTGTGTGGAGGAAAGGGGAGCCCTCAGTTTGCAAGCTGACTAATGGAAATACTAAGGGAAAAAAGAGATAGGACTGGAAGGCATTTGGTTGGTAACATTCAAGGTTGAGGGCAAGCTGCCGGGAGCTGTGAGACATGAGCTGGTGCACATAAGATGTCAGCAGATTTACCACCCTCCATAGCCAGGCCAGGCAGAGCTCAGTGCTGCTGTGCATGTACCTCTGGCTGTCCATGAGCTCCGAGATGGGTACTGGTGTGCCTTGGCTGGGTGTTTGAAAAGAGGAAATAAATACATAAGCATATATGGTGAGTCTGAAGTACTGGCACTGTTCTGGTCAAAGAGGCAATGCTGGGAATTGGGTTTCAGTCTCTAGATCTGGCATTTGAAACTGGAAGAGAACACTACAAAGTAGTCAAATGCAGATGTGATTACCTGTTTGATATGCATTGCTTTTCCACTTAGTCCTCTTTGTTCTGAGCAAACACACCTCAGTGCTGGCAGGGATTGCTTTTTGTCCACTTCCAGCAGCTGCATTTTTGCTCTGTCTCTGAGCGGGTTTGCTGAGTTCCAAGTTGGGGTCCCGATAAAGCTTTAACAAAGCACGGAACTGCAAAGGAAAACAAAAGGGAGGAAAAAAGGATACCAAAATGTAATGAGTAAAATCATGTATGACCGCAGGAACATGGGCTGCTGGGAACTGCTTGTGAAGACAAAGCTATCTCACTTTGTGATTTCCACTGCAATAGCTGGAAGAAACTACTGCAGTGGAAATGACTCCTGAAAAGTCCTACCGCTTTCTGGTGTTTCTGTGGGTACCTGCAGTGTGTGGGTGAGGAGGATTCAGCAATCCACATCTAAGTCCCACCACTCTCTCCAGGTCAGGCAGGGAGCCATGCAGGGTCTGCAAGCTTTCTGCAGCAGCTGGAGGGGATACTGGGAGACACAAGACCCTTTATTTGAGGTGAAGCTCTGTTGTCTATTTAATACACTCCCAGAGCAGAAAACATGAATCGAGTGTTTACCTTGAGCTTTAGGCTGCACACTACAGTAATCCTGAACAATCCCCGAGTTCTGTATTAGTGTTTTAATGAAAAAGCCTAAACTGAGGAACTCTTCAGCTCTCTGTGTAACTGAACTCATTGTTTAAGGTTGTGATTAAATTTTTTCTTTATCAAAAAACGGGGCATGTTGTGCAAATTTTCTTTGCAGCCATAGGAATCCCTTGTTTTTAAGGAATTTCCTTAAGTCAGTGAAAACTAGACATTCTTTTCTACATATTGCCTGAGACTATACCCTATTTGATTGCAGGTCTATTACAATTCAAGTCTGAAATAGCGGAGTTTCCACAAGTTCCCAGGACATGCTCTTCACGTGCTTTGTGGGACTGGGCAGCCCTGCCAATACTGCCTTGCTGCCCCTCTCCTGGGGCAGTCCCTGGAAGACACTTTTGCCTCCGTATTTCCTGTAGCAAAGCTGGATCTTGGAGGAAATTTAACTCACACAGTCAAAAGGCTTTGCCCCGACATGCTATAGCACTTCCCAAACAGGATGCTTATGGGTAGAACTCATGCACTGTTGAGTTGAAAGAGCAAATAAACGTTAAATGCACAGCTCTCTCCTGGTTTTTCAGCCTCTTCTTGCTGGCTCTGGTGGTAGCAGGTGTTGCTAGTAACCTACCATGGGCTCTCCCACATTAGTCTCACATTTGTTTCTAAGCTACGGGAGGCTTATCATTCCCTTCAATATCTTCTCACCAGGACTGTAAGAGTGGCTATTGCCTTTTCAGGTTTCTAGGAAAACACATTCTCTTCTCTTCTGATCCAACTTGTTGGCAAACCATCCTTTAAAAGCAGAGAGGCACAGACTACAGCCATAAACCTTCCAGTTTCCTGGGTTTTCACAGCTAACATCAGATATGAGCGCAGAGGAGCAATATAAAGTGCCTCTATTTGGTGTTTACATAAGCATGCAACGTCTGTAGCACACAATGGGCAAGGGTTAAGCTCAACAGCGAGATCCCTTCCTTCTGCTGCTTTATCCCTTCAGTTTCAGGGCTGGAACAAGAAAGTTCCATTCCATGACAGTGAGATCCCCTCCTTCTGCTGCTTTATCCCTTCAGTTTTAAGGCTGGAACAAGAAAGTTTGATTTCCTGACGCTTAAAACGGAGTGAAAAAGAATGAGGCTGATACCATCAGCTCTCCTCCAGACACTCGGGGTCACGTAACATTTACACATCATTGGGATAAACTTTCACACTGTTGGTTGTTAGTGCCTTTCCAACTGCTAGCAACAGTGGTAGTAATTCCTCCTTGGAAAAGTCCCTCCCAAATACTGGCCCGCCGAGTTAACTGGTTTCCCGCTTCACGTAAACCCTGCGCTTCCCCACTAGATGTCATCGTTGATTCTTCACATGGGTTTGATTAAAAGCATTTAATGAAGGTCCCTCCTTTCGGCCTTCAGCGCGCTGGTGGGAGACTCTCCTCCCGGCCGGGGAGGAGATCTGCACCAAAATGCTTCTGACTTCATCAGGAGGGTTTGTCACGCCGATGTGTGTGTCACCAGGAGCCCACCTGCTATGCAAGCTCTCCAAAAAACACAAAGATCATCAGACTTGTTTAATTGGATTTACTCCGTTGGCTATTTATAATTAACCAGAGCATCTGAGAAGGTGCTCAGGTCTGAGGGTCCGGCAGCCAAGGATGGTGTGAGGCTGGGTCCTGGCTTCAGCAAGATCCTGCTCTGCAGGAGAAGAAAAAGTATTTCTTATTTTCAATTTATTCAGTTGTCTGGTTAAGGATAGCTCAAAAAACCTGACAACTGAAAATGCAGGAAATTTGTTTTCTTCCTTTTACTTAAGAAAGGAAGACAGCTGAGGATGAGAGCAAGCACTTCTGAAATCTTGAAATCCAGGGGAAAAAAAAGGTCCAAATCCAATCACAAAAAATGCTCCTTTATTTAATAAATCAGTTAGTTTTAATTTTTTTTAAGTGTAAGTGCTGTGTCTTACTGTATGTCTTCAAGACAGTTTGTACAGTAAAAATAACTTTTAAAGCACTTGTTTGCTCATTTTTAATTGCAACCCAACCTCTATCCAGTCCAACCTAAATGGAAAAGAATCATGTTAGAAAAAAAGCATAATTCACCATTTCTAATAGTTTTTTTAAAAAGATAATTAGGAATCTAAATAAATGTATATTAGATACAGACTCACTTGAATAAGTAAAAGCTACAGGTGTCTCCTGGTTAGTTGCATCTAAGGAATTCTAACAGTCTCTGAAATCAGTCTTTCTTTAAAAATATGAACCAACCATGGAGACCCAATGTAAAAAGAAAATAAAAATACCAGTTAGATTTTTGAAATTCAGATTTCTTGATTGTTGAATTCTGTAACTGTTAAAATTCATCTTTTCAATCCACCCCTGGAATATACAGTTAATTGCTTCTTACAAATACAATGCACAGCAGGCAATTACCCTTTTGCAACTGCATGTCTGGATTCAGCTTTTTCATTAAATTACAATTATAATAGATCATCAAAGTTGTCCTGAAAATGAAGGATTAGTAGTGCTGAAAATGAAAGTTTAATGGCATGAACTAAACATCAGCAATGAACAACTTCTCCTTGCATTTCAGCTCTGGCCTTTCACTCCATTCTCACTTCACTTTCGGACTCGCGTGAAGTGAATAAGGAGCATGGAGCAGCCAAATTACGCAGTGAACTGTTATTAAACCAACACGGAATAATACTTTGAACTTGTGAGAGATTTACCTTTTGTTTTGGTCTGTGGTGGCAGTGGAATAACAGCATTTCTGTGTCACACAGAACTTTCTTGGGGGCCCAGCTGGCACTTAACCAATGAGTTGTTTCACTGCTTCAACAAGCGCACGCTCTCCCACACCCAGCTCACCTCCACTTGCACTAACAAGAGTTGAGTTTTGTGCTCAGCAAGGTAAGAGGTAACATTTATAGAAATACAGCCTGTTCACGCATGTCTGCCTGCCCGGAGAGACCTTCACCTGGACTTTTGTTCAAGACAAAGCAGGACGCAGCCATCTCGCTATGGAAGAACACGCTGCCACGTGGCACGAGAGTTCATTGCACAACTGGTTGTGAGCATTGGTTTCTGCCCCCTGGCTGGCACTGCAGGTCTTGCTGTGGTCCAGCTCTACTGCAAGGTCATGCTGGAGGGGCAGCTTTAGGCTACAGCAGGAGCACATCAAATTGCTGGTAAATCTAATTCCCCATATCCCTTGGTTCAGTGCTCACTGGTATGGTGAGTCAGGGCTCCCAGCCAGCCCAGCCAGAAGCTATTTTTAGTTTTTGCAAAGAGCTGTTGGTTGCTCCAGCTCCCTGAAGGGCGAGATGGCTGTGTGGTCAGTGAGTACCAGTGCCAGTGCTGCTGTCCTGCCCAGCCACGAGGGTGATGGGGAGGGGAACAGGGACCTGCGGGCAGGTAAACTGGCTCAGCCACATCACAAAAACACACGCTTAATATTACTCCCTTTGCATTGCATCTACTGATGACGTGCCCATGGGATGAATTTGTTCAGTAAGCTGATCTGATTGATCAAAAGCATCCCAGAAAGTACCTCCATGAAAAAGGAGAGGAGAGAAGAGGAGAGGAGAGGAGAGGAGAGGAGAGGAGAGGAGAGGAGAGGAGAGGGGAAGAGGGAAGAAGTAAAGAGAAAGAATAGAATATTTTCAGTTAGAAGGGACCTACAGCAATCTTCTAATTCAACTGCCTGACCACTTCAGGGCTGATGAAAAGTTAAAGCATGTTATTAAAGGTGTTGTCCAAATACCGCTTAAACAGTGACATACTTGGGGCACCTACCACCTCTCTAGGAAGCCCATGTTTGAGCACTCTCTCTGTAAAGAAAGGCTTCCTAGTTTTCTCTCAGATCTGCTAGTTGAGCTGACTCACCCTGTGGGCCTCTGATCCCTAAATCTGATGTAGGACAGAAGGACACAGCTGTGGCAGCTCAGGATGGGATCACCCTACTGTGACTGTCCCACACAGATCAGCTTAAACAAAATGCTGGCTCATGCTTACCCACGTGGGCAGAGATGCCAGGAGCTGCAGTCCTTGCCTTGCTTGCTTGCCCTTCTCTGATCCGTGAGCCGTGGATCCCTGCGCTGGCTCCAGCCAGTCAAGTGAAAAGCAGCTACATGCCTTTTCCCAAATCGTTCTGCAGCTGCATCAGCTCATCTAAGCTGGGATTTATGGTTCACAGAATTGCCAGTCCCTACGAGGAGGAGACGTGAAGATCATCCATCTGGAGGTGGTGGAGAACAGAAATACCTCTTGTAGCAGTGGCAAGGTTTTGTGTAAGCCACCCTCCACCCAAGCCCTGGCCCCATCACTCTTCACGCCCATGTGTCACCCCTCTTTGGCCTGCCCCTTCTTATTTCCATGAGCTACGGCTCTGATGGGGACTCCTCTGCTCCTGTCTTGCTCTGGATACTCACTGGGACCATTTTGCTCCTTGCCCACCAAACCCTGAAGAGCCTCAAGCACCAGTTCAACCAGATTAGGCTTGGTCCAACTTCCACCTGCCTCCAGCAGGACCGAGCTCCTGCATGGGTGCCCCTAACGATTCTGTTCCCTCTGACACCTCCAGGGCTGTGCACAGGCTCCTCTTAACCTTCTTCTGCTGGTGGCAGGAAATATGCCCCTTTGCCACAGGAGAGTCCTGGGTTTTATGCACTGCAAACCCTAACAATAACAGCTCCCAGAAGAACTGCAATCATCACAAAATTTCTGCCGTGCCTCCAAAGTGTGTTCCCTCCACCTTGATTTTTCCAAGGCAAGCAGTATATGATACATGACAATATATTGCACTGGCCTACAGATCTGTAGATATTCTCCAGAAATTAAAATTCAGAAAAAGCATTTACTTTATTTCTGTAGAATTAGGGTCAGGGATTCACTGTATGGCAGCTGGGAGATGTCCTCTGGTGCCCAAAGCTGGAGGTGGCAGCTTGGCTCTTTGCTGCACACCAAGACCTGGTCTTGATAGTACCAAAAAGATACTGTGTAGGAAATCAGGGACTTCCCACAGGACGAGCCCACGTCAGGGGCAATTTAGGAGTGATAATGAGAGGAGTAACCACAACTGGAAGGGGGACAAGGGGTTATCGCTGCCCTTTGAGGCTGAGGAAGCCCATGGCTGGCTGCAGGTGTGATCAGAGGCTTCTGAGCTGGGCTCCTTACCAGGGCTGGCAGCCAGCACAATGGGCAAGCTCACCCTGGCAGGTCGGCCCCGGGGTGGGGATGGCAGCTTGCAAGGCTGTGGAGGGCGGTAGGGCAAATGGGGGTCATGCTGTCCTGCCTATGGGACCCTGCAGGGGCTGGGGTGGGATGATAGCAGCGCTGCACCTCTCCCAGTGATGTAACCCCAGCTTTGTGCTGGGATGGGCTCTTTTTTGTTGTCATTTTCCTTCCCTTTCTTTGAGATGTGAGAGTGACTGCTGATTTCTGACAGCTCCATGTTTGGGCTAAACACAACAGAACATGTTTGGCTTTTTCCTTTGCAAATTTCAAGCAAGGTGCTGCTCTGCTGTCAGCCCCAGGCAGCAGAGGGTCAAGCAAACCCGTGACTGGTACTAACGCGTGGCGGGTGGCTGCCCACAGATGATAAGATGGTGGTACATGTGCTCTTGGGGAGCAGAAGATCCTGCAGTGCCTGGTGCCAGGGCCTTGATGGCCAAAAATAGCTGGGCCTGTCACAGGGATGGTGACACTGCCGGGGGTGTGGGGCCACGCTTCGAGGGACAGTCTGTCACACGGTCAGAAAACACAAAAACATCTTATTTAGCACACATTGCCCTTGGTTTCAGGAGAACTGTTTACAAATAAATACCAAATCATTTGCTCAGAAGACTTGGCTAGAAACCTGCTGTGCCGCTGCACAAGTGTTTGGCAGCTCAAGATCCTCACAGTGGGTTTAAGGGAGAAGACATGGCCCCTATCGTTGCTTTTAAAATAGAGCAGTGTGTCAATGAAAGAGCAATTTAAGGACTCCAGGCCACGCAGGACAGCAAACATTTCTCAAAACATGGGAGCTGTCCCCACACAAATTATAACAGATGACAGTTTACTAAATATATCGCCACTGCCCAAAGAAACAGCACTAAATACCAGAACAAGGGGTCACTGCAGACTGTGTTCCATGCACCGCTTTTCTTTCTGATCTGCAAGGGATTTTCACTGGGAGGACTGAAAGATGAAGCAAAGAGGTAGCGTGTATGTGAGCATCTGCCAGGGAGATGGATTCCCATTTTGGCAAACACTATCAGCTGAGCCTTCAAGGGTCAGTGTGATACCTCATTATAGTCCCTACCTATCCCCTGCCTCCAAAAAAAGTCATAGTCACCTAGAAAATCTTACACACAGTGGCAACTTTATACATGTAAGGAATGCATGAGACTTTCAAGCTAGAGACCAGGATAAATTAGAAAATAATAAAGGTAATGAAAAGTTAATTGTATCTCTTGCCCTGAGGTACATTTTCAATATTGTCTGCTTTTCAGGCTTGTGCATAAATACGCATAATTCTGCATCTTTAATTGAAATATGTGTTCAGCTCAGCTGGTTTTATACTGACTGCTCAGTGGAGTTACTCTGTTAATAATAATAAAAATTACTTAGAGGTATTTACATTGTGATCCTGCTAAGACAGCTGAGCCATGCCCTAAGATTACCTGGAACCAAACTGTATTCCCAGGCCAAGAGCTGAAATCCAATCATAAGCGTTACAGCATAAAGAAAATCTTCTGGTCTTTACACATGTATGAAAATACCAGCTTAAGGGAGTCAGGAATTCACATCAAACTGAAGATTTTAGAAACCCTAAATCTAATTCCCTCAGTCTTTCTTGCAAATTTGAGCCACATGAGTCATCAGAGAAGAAATAATCATTTTAGTGGGATTCCTAACTAGCCCCCTGCACAGGTCTCATCCCAGGTAAGAGCAGTACACAGAGCAGGGCAGTATCCAGGCAGGCTCATGTTTGCCTGAGCTTTAATCCCCTTGCAGACAAAATCCTGAACTTGAATGCGTGGAAAATTGCTGTTGCTAATCTTATTTTGCAGGAAAAAAAAAAAAAGTACTTCAACCAGCATCTGGCAAGGTACAGGCTTTTACCTTCTGACTTAGAAGAAACCTCGTATGCATACACACTTCACTGGCTAGTAAAGTTTCTGGGATTATATTATTTCCTTCAAAATGTTGAAGCTTCGGTGGCAGCCTGAACTCCCTTTTTCTGTGTTGTGTATCCCTGCACAGTGGCAGCAGGGCAGTAGACATTTCATAGGCTGTAAAACCAGAATGGGCTTAATCCTCTTCTCACACTAGATTTACGTTTGTGTGACTGTTAGTAAAGTTGGCAGTAAAGATGTTGACAGAGCTGAGGGCTGGCTGGGGCCCAAGGCCACTGATTTTTAAAGGTGGTGATCGGGATTACTAAATCCTGCTTCCAAAGAAGCCTTAGTCCCACTTCCTACCCTTTAGAGCTTTTTTGTTCTCCAGTGAATCATGGTTGAAAATGGGCTGTAGCCACCCAAGATATGTAGGTGTTGCAGTGGAAGCAGAGGCAGATCAAACTGCTGCTGCTGCTGCCTAAGAGCTGCTGGAGGGTGGTGATGTTGTTTCTGCAGCCCAGCTGTGTCCTAGAACTATCAAGACCTGCAACTGTGGAGAAAGGGCCTTTTCCTTTCTCCTTAGAAAGGAGGTGGCAAGGAAGGGAAAGGCTGTCAAGAGATGCTCGAAGTGAAACTACTGCAGGTTTTGTCTGAGCCTCTGAGAAAGGGCTTCAGGGGTGAGAGGAGGCCATCAAATGAAAAATGCATAAGCTCTTGGGTGCGTTCCACTGCCTGGTTTTGCTTTAGAAGCACCTGGAGCTTGCAGGTGGCCTGTTGGAGCTATTTTGCCTAGAAGCTGCTTGCCCAGCCACTGTTAGCTCCTCATACGTCCCGCAGGTTCCTGAATCCAGACCTGGCCTTTGACCACTACACTGTGTTTCTCCAGCTTCTGCTATGCTCAGCTAAATACAGTGTTTCTTGGCAGGTTTCTCTCACCCAGATACTGGACAACAGAGCCAAAACTGAGATGCCAAAGTGCTGGTGGGATGCGGTGCACTTGGGAGGCACCAGCCACTCTTGGAGCGTGAGGATAAAGCTGATAGGACTGGTGTGGTCTTGACTGGAGCCTCGTTACAGTGCTCTTACAGATACGCTGCAGCAGTGACACTCTAAAGACAGAAGAGATAATTTTTTTTATTAGACAGACTAATGTAAATGGAAAAAGCGAATGAACTTTTAGGTTTAGATAAGGAGATTCTGAGCCTAAATCCTTGCCCGAGTTTACTGATAGGATTGGGTCAAGGTGTCACAGACTCCTAAAGTTTCATTAAGACCTCGACCCCATTGTAGCAGTTTAACAGACACCTAAGACACACCCTCCCAAGCCCACTAAGCCCATCAGGAATGCAAGGCTTCAAGTAGGATTCAAAAAGGCACTTAAGTACCTGAAGCAGGACTTGGAGATGTTGGAGGTAGCTCAGTAAAAACCTGTGATCCAAGAGACTCCACTCAGCTGGTATTGAGGGCTGGGGCTGCACAGCTTTGAATTTTAATTTTCAGGGTGGAACCTGAAGTTGTGTATCTTTACATAATAAACCCATCTCACCTATAACTGAGGAGTGGGTGCACTTTGGGAGGTGGGAAAAGGTAGAATGGGAAACCTTTATTCATTCACAGTACCTGCATTCTAAATGGAGCAAAATAATCCCTGCTCAGTTCAGATCACAGGTGCTTGTCCTTAGGAGACTAACCTGGGCTGTGCCTCTGTATGAGTGGTGTCCAGAGCCTCTGCTCTGAAATATTTGGGAGCTCACACCAAACTGCACGTTCAGGATTGGTTTCCTTAAGACAGCTACTTCTTTCAAGTGTCTCACCCATGCAGTGCTGTATAGGAAGGTCTAAGTGCATGGTTGCAGCCTCCTGGATGCTGCTATAACGTTCAGGGACTAATTTATAAGTGTAGGTGTTTTCAGTTTGTCCTGTCCTTAGCCAGGAACCACAGTCCACGGGCAAAATCAGTGGAAAAAGGAAACTGAAAAAAAAAGGTAAGGATATTTACTTTGAGAAGTGTAGACTTACTAATTACGAAGGGGATTTCCTACAGATTTGCTGTGACTTCAGTGTTATTAACCTATTTTTCTCTTTTGGAGCTGTGCTTCTCTGTCCTTGAATTAGTTCGTGACCTAACAAAGCATTTAAGCGTGTGCAACTTTAACCATCCAAGTGTTTCCACTGACTTCAGCAGGAACAGTCAGGTGTTAAAGGCAGTGTCCATGCCTGCACGGTCTGCCAGATTGCTGTCGTACACTCTGGGGACAGCGTCATACATAATGTTTAGATTAAATGGGAGAGGCAAAGGGAGCATTTCTAACACGATTACAGATTTCCTTTTATGTTTTGGAGAGGAAAATAGTATGCAAATGCTGCACGTGCCTACATGGATTCAACCTTTATTTCCTTTTTTGATCTCCCTAATGCTGACAAACAAGTTGCCCATGATTGCTGAAAACTCTCCCTGAAGCCCTGGGCCACGGGCGTTTTTTGAAGGGCATTGTGGATTTAGGCAGACCCCTGTTTGTCTGCTCCTGGCTACACTTTCCCACTCCAACGCTTCCTGCAGTTGCACCCCAGTGGAGACGAGGTGAGTCGTGCCTGGGAACTGAGCCAGGGTAAAAATAACTGAGGTGGGGAGGGAGCCGGTTTTTTTAAGCAGTCTCCTGGTCTGTTTGACAACACAGCAGCACAAAGAGCTGCAACAGGACAACGGAGGGAGCCTGACCCAACCACTCCATCAAAGTGCTCCCGCCAAAAATGATGTCTGCAAAACTGCAAGCTTATTTCCTCAGCGTTGCTGTGCCAGCAGCGTGGAAGGTAGGGAAGTCCAAAGGTGAGTTTTTACTCTCGCTCCTCCCTCCCCTTTCCCAATCCTCTCTCCTGCAAGAGATGGGGTAAGCAGAGAGCAGCTGGGCACGGAGGCTGAGGTTTCTGGCACGTTGCTGATGCCTTGTTCTCTTGCTGTATTGTCCTGTTCCCAGCTCCAGCTTGTGCTGTGTGTTCCTGACTCTGTGCTGGATCCTGCTGCCCCCTCAGTCGTGTTGACATACCTCTTTGTGTGTCCATACCGCAATCAAATCCTGGGAGCAATCCAGCTGAAAACAAAGTATTCTTCTGGGCTAATTTTCATCTGGCTTCCAGCACGCACACTGTGCCAGCACGGTACAGGGTGTTGCATGCAGAGGAAAAGGAGGGTCACCAAGCCAAAGGTTTGTTATGGCAGACTACAGAGAAAACATGACTTGGAGCATTCAAACAAATTTGATTTACATAGCCATCACTGTCCTTCAGAGTTAACACTTTATCCAGCAAACTTGGGGCATTTGATCTCCCTCCATTGCTGGAATCCAGTTGTGCAAATCCTGTATTATAGAAGGACTGTCCTACCATGAAGCTCATGCCATTCATCCATGTGGGACCTGCAAGTGTGAGATATCTGGATGCCTTGTACATAAGACATCCTGCAGCATCCAGCTCTGTGAGTTTGCTGTTCAGGGTGGCATGGGAAGGTTGGGGCAAGACACACTGCTGACCTGACCACACACTCGTTCAGGAAGCATGTAGGAATTGTGAGGGCTTCTCAAGCCCACCACTGTTACCTTCACCATTGCCGGTTGTAGCCTGCAGTGCTGCTCTGCAAATCTTTTCCCCAGTGCCCTGTGCATCCATCCAGGCAGCTCATTTTGGACACCAGTGGACAGTAGGTGAGAGCCCTGCTCACACAGCTTCTAGCTGTTCACCTTCCACAAAGACTGACCCATGGCAGTCACTGCTGCTGGCCTCACTGGCAGCACCCATACACCTGTCAAAGCAGGAGTCTGAGCACAGGGCTTCAGCAGTTCCTAGCTGGAAAGCTCTGTATAAAAAGAGAGAGAAAAGCTTATTTTCAGGCTGGCAGGCTGTACTGAGTAATCACCAGCTGGAAGATCTAGATGTAAAGTAGGCACACATGACTTAATTCTACCTTTGTGTCCCACACCTTTTTTTTTTTATGATATTACTATTTAATTGCTCGCATTATGCCTGCCCCATAACACCATTTAGCGTTAGTAACACTTAGTGTTGTATGTTCGAAGTGCTTTACAAGCTCTTATGAAATGCATAATTTAAGTGAAAACAATCACCTTGGGCTGGGACCTGTGCTTGTGTTTGCAAAGCCTGGCAGGTGCTGTGTACGTTGGGACAAGATGCTGTGTGATTCACAGCAGGGTTAAGCCAGTGAGAAGGGCATCGAGCGATAACATGGCTTGGTGTTCTCCAAGACAAAAAAGGTGAAGACTCCAAGAGACTTTTTTCTGCTGAATTTGGTGGCATGATGTGGAAGAGCCTCAAGTGATCAAGAGGGGAGTTGAAATAATTCTTCAAGTAACAGAATGTGTCTTCTGCTCTCCATCCTTAAACACAAAACTGAAATCTGGCAGTCAAAAGTAGTAAGTCAGTCAGAAATGCTTGCTTCTCTTTGAGGATAACACAGGAGTTAGGAAACTACAGCACAGCCTGAATTCAGCCCTTATCCTTCAGTTGTGTCCATGGAGTACCAAAGACAACTGCGTCACTATACAAACATGAATTAATCCTCAATAAATCAAGTAAAAAAAGTACACAAAGAGCACTCACGGGTCAATTTGTTGCAAGGATGGCATGAATTGCAGCAGGTGTTTGCCAAGACAGGGCAGTCAGCTTGTAACCAGCTTTGACTGATGCTTTTGCAAGACATCACATTCTCGGGGTCCAGCTGAAATAGCACTCAAGAAGGTGCAGGGTTCACTTTTGCCTGGAAAAGAAAAAAACTCCTCACATAAAATAAGGGCTCTGAATCTAGCAGAATTTCTTTAGATACATCTATGGGTATAAAGAGAAGCTTGAGTAAGTAAGTACATTTGGCATTGTAGCCTTCAAATACAGGATGTTTCAAGTTGGTTGCTGTTTTATCAGCACAGATTGAAGAGAAACCCAATGTATTGGAACTGGCAGGAAACGGCTTTTGGAGAGTTACATTTTTTTCTCTGTATAGCCAGCTGACCTTGGGGTGTGTAAGGCAAATCTCAATATTTATATCCTCTCACTTTAAGTCTACAGCCAAAAGCTATCCAGTATCAAATGGAACCCATCTAAGAAATTCCTTCCTCTCCGCTCTACAAAACCCCTCCTCTGAAGTTCTGAAAAGCCTCCAATTTACTCCATGTTCACATAACTGGCCCCTATTTACCCTGTAGAGTTCTGGCTGGGCACGGCCAGATGATGCTGTCCCTAGAGCTGAGGAAAGAGCCTGTAAGAGAGGGGAAGGGGACTTGTGCTGGGTGGGGATCTGTGTGCGAAGTGAAGGGAGCCAGGCCCTGGGAGGGGTATGGAGGCCATGCAGCCACTAGAGAGGTCTCCAATTTTTGTCCACTTCCTGATCTGCTAAATTTAGTTTAAGGATGCCGCAGTTTTGTAACAACACAAAAGTGTTTTCTTTGTATTACCTGTGAGCCCAAATTTTTCCAGTCTAGAAAGTGGTTCTTATCAACACGCAGGTTTTCTTACTTAGTTCCAGCACAACCCTTTACCACTGACACACCCACGGCACCTGTGGCCTCGCCAGGCTGTTGCCAGGGGCTGGGATGAGCAGCACCGTCCCGGTTACCGCTGGGACGGAAGACACCGGGAAACCCCAAGCACGAAAACCAAGCCTGGTGAGGATAGGAGTGAGTGCGTGGGGAGCAGGGGACCATCCCCGTGGATCTCTTCTTTTTCAGCTCTGTAAATTTCAGTGATGTATCTTAGTACCTAACTTAGTTAAATACATTTTTGCAGATA
>WUAM01000407.1:2907297-3050865 GCA_024336885.1 Actenoides hombroni | reverse complement strand
TTTGTTCCCCGCCGCCGCTGCCGCCTTTGTTCCCTCGGTGCCGGCTTCACCTTCGGCACCGCCCGCGCCCACCGCGGGACGCCGCTGCGCGGGGGGAGCGGGGAAACCCCTCTCCCAGAGCGCGTTGCCCCCGCCGCCGGACCGAGTCCCCCCTTCTGCCAGCCCCTTTGCCAGGGAAAGGGGGGAACCGCAGCTGCGGGGCAGCGGCGGGAGTTCACTGGGCGGAGCGGGGGGAGCGCGGCGGGGCACGGCCGGCGGCGGGAGCCGGGCGTTGTGGGAACTCCCGCCTCCGCCGGGCCCTGCCGATGTCCGGCCGGGAGAGTTTCCGCGGCTGGCGGCCAGGCTCGGCTGGTTCTGAGGCGGTGGGGAGCGAGCCCAGGCAGGGGGAGAGCGCAGGGGGTTGCGTGCAGGTAAACGGCGCTTCCCTGCAGCTCCGCGTCTTGCGCGGGTCCCTGGATCAGCGCTTACAAAGTCACGGTCGCTCGGGGTGCGCGTTTGGAAACTGATGGTGCGGAGTTAGTCAAAGTTCTCACCAGAGGGAAAAGGAGTCGGTACTTTCCTGCGGGGGCTGCAGGAGGTACCGCTGTTTCTTGAGTGCCTCTATTACCAGTGCCAGGTCGCTGCTGCTGCCCTGGAGAAAACGTTGCCGGCTGAAGGCTCCTCACAGTTCCTGTCCTTCCCACTGCACATCGGCTCTTCTCCCTTCCTCCCTCCCATCGTTCAAGGACTCCTGTCAGCCTCCTGTCTCCTCTCGGAGCTGTTATTACGGATCTGTGTTATTGCGGCCCATGGGATGCAGCACGTGGGGCTCTCGGTTTGCAACTTGGTGCTGACTTTGTGTCAGGTGCACGGATTGAAGGGAAGATTTTCTGTCCTCCTTTCACCTCCGTGACTAATGCTGGGCTCATTTCTCCCCCTGCCCCCCATAACAGGGTCATTCTTCTCTATTTTTCCTGAGCGCTGCCGGAGGAATTAGGAGGTAGAGCAGGTGCACGTTCCTCGAGTTACTCAAAATATTCAGAGAAAAAAACTCTGAGCAAGTTTCTTTGAGAGTTTCTCGCAACCTTTGTCAGCCCAGTGACTGTGTGTTCATCAGACCTCTGCTTCTGTCTTTCAGGGTGCTTCGTGTCCCATCTGTCCTCTTCCCCTCTTTCCATCATTCTCATGTTTTCCTTCCGGTCAGCTTCCAGGGCAGTCTCCCATCACAGGACAAAGATGTAAGTGCTGTGAGCAGGATCCTGACTACTTATTGCGACTGTTGGCCAAGCTGACCAAACCGTAGTGCGGCGGGCGTGTCTGTTTACACCTCTGTTTGAAACGCAATACCTGCAGAAGGGGCGCACGTGGCCCCTGGCGCCTGCTTGGCCAAGTAGTGGGCTCTGGCCACCGCTGGGCTGGTTTTATAGCTGTGAGGAGGAGTGTGGTGGCAGCTGTGGATGCTGCCCGCGCTGACAGGATCACAGGCACACGCGCAGCCACCTCGCATGGAAATCAGGGCAGCCTAAATAATTGATTTCCAAGGCAGAAGAAGGCATGTCAGAGAGAGAGGGGATGGGGTGGTGTGGAGTGAGCATGCGGTGGCAGGGGAGGTGGAAGCCTTGGCATCTGCCAGCGCTGGCAGTGGGGATGAGTTGAAGCAGAGCGGGATGGGCAGCGACACGGGGGAGTTGGGAAGGTTGATGAAAATCAGCAGTGGTCGCAATAAACATGTCACCCTGTCCAATGTTTGGGCACCCCTTGTGTGAGAGGCTGAACAAACACATATTCAGAAGTCTATAAATGGTGTTAGTTCTTCCCTTCTTCATAAAGAAGTGTAACGAATGATACCTGCCTTTTTACTCTAGCTATCTATAAGAACATATATCAAAGTTCCTTTATTTAAACAGTTCTTTACAAATAACTTCAGGAAACTGTACTTGAAGTGTCGTTGATACACTACGTTAGTAAGAATTGCGTGTGGTGGTTTACGAGGGGCAAAGGAACTTTTTTCCCTCCAATAAAATCTGATCAGAAGCTCATTAAAATAAATGAGAACTTTGTTGGTGTCAGAAGCACCCAGGCAGTCCCGTAGTGTGCTCGCTGGTTTTTACTTATTTGTCAGGCAAAGATTTTAAGCATAGGCACAATGAAGTAATTCAAGAAGCGGCATGCATTGCTGGCGAGTGATCTAATAGGTTGGAAATGCTTTATCTCCCTAGTTGTTAATTCTAAGTTTTATGTTATAAGGGAAAGTAACAAAAAGGAAGAAAAATGTTACTATTAATTTCCTTTGCAGTTTTTAATTGTGAGTTTTGTGTTATTTCTTCTGCTCGGTTTTTCGGCAAAGTCGTTTCTTGTTTCAGGAGAGAAATGCTTTGTTTCGGGGGGAAAAATGGGCCATAGTTTAGCCCTTTTAGTGAGTTCATTGTAAGTGTTGTAAAACCCCTTTACCAGTAATTAATTCCATAAGCAGTGAGTTTAGCTCTGCACAGTTTCTTGGCTGTCTGAATATAGAAATGAATTAAAGAAAAAAATCCCGAAGAGGGTATGAAGAAGCACAGCTTGGAAGATCAGGTATAAAGAGCCTCATTCATTTTGGTTTATCTGTAGTACAGGGATATGCCCTTACTCCATGAATCATCTCCTGACATCTGTTTGCAGCGCTGTTTTCTTAGCAACTGCGGCTCTGTTTTAGATCTGAACTCTCAATGGCCGGGTTTGTATGGAGAGATGCAAAGAGATGATCCAAACTCTTCCTAGTGAAGCTGTGTCTTTCAGCCCATTTACCCACTTTCTGTTCTTCCCCGGGGCACAATAAATACCGGTTTTAAAAGTCTACCAGCTGAGATGCTTCTTCTGCCGATGTTCAGAGAGATGCTTATCTGTTGCTTACCACAACTGGAGTGTTTCCCCTGCGTGCTCTGGCAGCGTAGGAGAGCACCTAACAGGTTGCAGTGAGTTGTGTCACTTCTCATGCTGAAGGAATGAGCCCTGTGTGCCACCACGCTTGCCCTGGCTTTCCCGCGGTTTATTTTGAACTGTCATGGGACTTTTAGATGTGGGAGAAGATGTGGTCTCGGAAGAACACTGGAAACGTAGGCAGTGATGGCAAGGTCCCACTCCTAGCAACGTGCCTGTTTGAACAAGTAGTTGGATTAGGTGGTGGGATGAGATTATACGTGTGGAGCAGCGTATGAGTAACGCTTCAGGGCTGGCTCCATAAGCTGCGTTTAAAGAGAAGGTGACATTTCATACACCTCTCACCTAATCTTCCTTTACCTGAATTTCATCCCTGGACAGTGTGGGTGCAAGATTCCTCTCACTGAGATGGAGGAGACCACATAACCACTGGAAGATCAGGTTGATCTGATTTGTGCCGGCTGTGCTCGGTGGTGGGGATTGGGACCTGGCTTAGTTCTGGGAGAGTTTTTTACTTCAGCTCATGTGGCTGAATTGGTCTGGAGCATAAATGTATTCCTGGGAGTGCAAATGATATGTCCGTGCGAAGGGACAGGCTGTGTTCACCCTCCTCCCTCCCATGAAGACCTGCAGCTTCCCCAGGAGGTACAGGAGATTATACCTGCTGGACTGTGAATCCAAAAACACAGCGTATGTTACACCCCAGGGTGTGGATTTGACTGTCTGCTCTTCCTGATCTGACTTGTGTCCTGTGTAGCGTGAAGGGTGTCAGCAGCAAGCGGTTGCTGTGAAGGATGAAAGTATTTTGGCTTGGGCTAATGTTGAAAAGGAGAAGATCCTCAATGTCTGGAGCATTACGTCTGTGAAGGGATGGCAGAGTAGAGACGGGAAGGCTAAACACTGTCTCTGAACGCCAGCTGGCTTCCTGCAACCTTCATGAATCGCACACAAGTCCTGGTATTAGTGAGGATACAAAGACAACCTCTATATATCACTTAAATCACAGTGTTCACAGCAGGAGATGAAGCAAGCTGCTTCTCCGGAGATGCTAAAAGGACTGGACAGGGACAGAAAAGGGGATTGGGGAAAAAACTTCTGTTGAGGTCAGCTGTGCCCATAGGAAGAGAACAGAAAGTTGTGCTGGGGAAAGGGCTGGTGTAAAACAGGCTGTCTCCCCACAGAGGGAGAATGGGGCAGAGCTTTGACTCTGGGCTTAACTTTGCTCTCTGGTCTCTTGTAGGGAGGCATGTTTGCTTTCTAACCTTCCTGCAACCTGCTGATAACTCCTGACACAATGCAGCTGCACAGTTTGACTTGAGAGGTTTTTAAGGAATTGCCGAGCCCGATACAAGCAATACTGTTTGTGGCCAGGGATGGGGAAGAAGGGAGAAGAATAGTATTAGTTACTTGAGCTTTAAGACTCAGGCTGCAAGTTCTATCAGAGGAAATGACAATTAAATGGAAAACAAAGCACTTGTAATTACTTTTGTGGAAGTATAGGGAGGAGGTTGAAATGTGGGATTTACAGGAAAAAGTTTTGCTTGCTGAGTCTTTTGGCCTGTTGGTTGCCAGGAGAAAGAGAAGAAGTTGGTGAATGATGCAGTGAACAGGCGAGGCAGAGAGGGGAGTGCATGTGCTGCTGAACATGCCGTGTTGGTCTGTGGCAAGTGGTCTGGTTTGGTTCAGCTTGTGTTAGTGAGACCTCTGTTTTGTGTTGGATTGGGTTTTGTTGTTAATAACCATCTAAATGATGCAGGGAGAGAAAAGAAGGCTGCCCCACAAGCAGCATGTTCTTCTTGTTGGAGGCTCTGGTGTAGTGAGCAATGTGGAGCTTTGGTTGTAGGAATACTCGATGAAAGCTTCAAGTTCAGTGACCAAATGTAGCTCTTCCAGTACAGCCAAGCCCCCTTGGTGAAGGTGGTTGCGAGATGGTCACGAGGGAGGGAAGCGTAGAGCACTTGCACCATGTGTCTGGTGGAGACACTCTTTCTCACTTGTGTAAAGTGAGGGGGGTGCTTCTTTGCTTAATTTCTTTCCCCCAGTTTAAAAGGGTGAGATTCATCTTGCCAAACAATAACATAACTATCCATGTGAGACTCAGTTGTCCAGGCTCCCTTCATAGCCACTAGAGAGGAGCAAACGCTTTTGGGCCGTGATTCATCTGTGCTGCATTGGACATCTAAAAATACATCGAATGGGCTGCCGTAAAAGTGCCTGTTTCTCTCCATTGTTTCTGCAGAGTTCAAACAATGAATGCATTTGGAGGCATCTCTCTTGGAGCTGTTTAATGTCAGGGGAGCTGAATCTCAGCCAAAGTGTCTTGCTTCCCAGCAGAGATTCTAGGAGGGCTCCCAGTGTCCTCATTTCTGCCAGGCTTGGCATCTGTGCAGGTCGTGTGGTGTAAGGTGCGGTGCCCGGAGGGCTTTACCTGAGACCCAAGAGCAGATGGCAATGTCTAGTTCCAAGCGTTCCTCTTCCCCTGATCAAACACTGGATTCAGAAGAGCTTCAGGTGGGACCCACAGCACCAGACAATCTTCTGCTGTAAATAAGAGGCCGAAGGGGATTTGCAGAGTGGCTTTTCCAGCCGAGGTTGCACATCAGGTTAGTGGCCGTGGTGGAAGCGATGTGGAGGACTGCAGACCCAGAGGTGTGTCCCTTCCCCTGCCCGTGCTCCTCTCAGCTGCCCGGAACTCCATTGCCCTCCTGGGGGTGAGACCAGCTGCTGGTGCTTGGTGGTGGATGGCACCAGGTAGATACTCATTTCTTTTTTGTGAAAACTTTTTGCAAAATGATATAGGCTGTTACTCGTCCTCCTTTCCTTGGCCTTTTTCTTCAAAAAATACATGGTTCAGGCACATACTTGGGTTATTGTGTATCCCCTGGGCTGGTGCAGATTGTATGTGTGCTCCTGGTATGCAAACCTTGAAGGAGTAAGCGTGCTTCACTTCAGGCTCATGGTGGCCTTGGACTGCATGTGTGATTATTCAGGGGTGTTTAGATGATGTGCGGAAACTATTTAAACTGACAAATCTAAAACTTGCATTGCCTCTCTCAATGCAAAGCTCGGGGAGCTTTGGAGCCACAGCTGTGACCTGCTCTACTCTGAAGTGTTCCTGCTGCCCCTGTGTTGCTTAGTGGCCTGGAAAAAAATTATCACTAACTCTTCAGGAAAAAGCCTTATTTATCTGCACAGGTAAACCAGGTAGCATAGGGATAACATTTCTGCTCTATGGAGAACTAATTTACATCAGAAAGGCTTCCTTTGCTAAATGAGCTGAGTGTCCAGGGGGAAAATTTGTTGGTGGAATTTGCTTGTACAGCAAAGATACGAAGTATAGGCAAGTATGGAGTGTTAAGTAGATACTGTGCACTTCTGATTTCAGACAAATACCAGAGTGTTCTCCTATCTTTTTTTGATATGTGAGAAAGAATACAACAGCCTTGAAATAGAAAGAATGTGTTGTCTGAGCCAGCATTTGATTCCTGAAGTTCTGCTTAGGGGGTCTGTGGGTGAGCTCCAAGAGGTGAAACAAATTGCAATTTGACCCCAGAGAGAACAAGTCGAGAGAGGAGGGAAAGAGCAAACTATTAAATAAGAGCTGGGAGAAAAGCCAGTCTCCAAAAATAAACTTTGAAGATCAATTCCAGGTATTTCCTGGTATTGTCAATCTGCTTCATCAACCCCTTGGACTGTAACAAGTGGTTTTACAGTTAGCAGACTGACAGGTTTAGGGTTGTTTGTTTCTTTTATTTTGTTTTCTTTAAAAAGGAAAAAAAAAGTCTGATAGATTGCTTGCAGCATTGTTTCTTACGCAGAACTGGGCGGGATGTTGCTGATGAAATACCCCTGGGATGGAGAAAGCAGAGGTTGTTGTTGTAAAAGGAAGGCAAATGCAGAGTCGGCTTCATTTTGGAGGAGTAAAAAAATCTGAATTTTCTTCCCAGTTATGTGCCCAGGGCACCTTAGCAGTTCCTAAGGAGAAGGAAGCAGATACTTGTGCGATGTAGGTGTGAGCAAACAGCGTTCCTCCAGAGCAGTTGTGCATGACTAGTGCTGTAGCTAAACTTAGAATGGCTTTATAGATACCATTCATGAGTGAAAACTTCATCTTCGAAAAGCTTGGAACTCTGAACGTGTTTCTTCTTGCAAAGATTCTCCAAAAAGCTAGTCCGGGAGTGTACTGTACCGAAAGCCACTGTGCGGAACGTAAAGAAATTGAAGCATATCCTGTTCCAAGGACTTGCCTTGGTGGTCACACACCATCTCCTTGCTGGAGTTTCGTTCTGGCCGGTGTCTCCGAGAGGCACGTCTCTGCAGACTGTACAGAAACACACCTCCGTGGGCTGGAGTTGGCTCGGGAGGGCAGAATGGCTCTCTGCTTACCTCACCTGCCTGGCCCGGGAGAGGATAGTAGGGCAGCTCTGCTTGTGCAATGTGCGTTCTCTGTTGCTTGACTGAACTTGTCTATAAGTAACCTTTGTGTCAGTAATGTTGCTGCCTTTCAGCAAAGGAGATGCAAGGGACTCAAGGGCATTTGTCCTGTTTTGTCTCCGTTGTAAGAAATTCTCAAGGAGAGCAGCGTGGACAGCCCTTTGATTCACACAGAGACGAGGAGACTGTCACCCTGCATGTGCAGAAGGGGAATGCATTAAATAAGTAAGGCATCCTTTAGTCTGGGTGATTTCTGGTCTGGAGTCCTTGGCTTTACAATTGCAGTTGTGTTTTTTTTGTTTTTTTTTTTTTAATATTATACAGTGAGAACAGTTTCTTCTAGTGGGTTACTGTTTATCACCGGCTTCTTTCTCTTGGGTTGTCTTTGTGCTGTTGGGTCCTCTCTGGCAACAGTACTGGTAAGAGTAACAGTGTTTGGCCTGGTTTTTACTGCTTACAAAAAGTTATTCTGCAGGCTTAAAACTCTACGAGAAGGCAGAGATTTAGGTTTGTGGTTTGTTTTGTTTCTTTTCCCTAAAGCAACTAATTCTTTGAAAGCAAAGAGAAAGACATTTTGTTTGTCTTAAGCAGAAAACAGAAGTGCTTTGCTTAGCGGTGCAGTGCAGAGGCTCTGCTGAGCAAAGCCCTGGTTTTCTCCCACTGTGGGAGGGTACAGCATGAGACACCCCACCATCGAAAGGCCCTTTTCACCTCCGCAAAAGCAGCACGGACATGCAAACATGCAGGCTGTGCTTGTAGAAAGGCTGCTTTGCCCACAAACTCAGAAGTACATGGGACAAACGATGTAAAAACAAACAAACAAGACCCAGACCAGCACTTTGGGGGGAGTTTTCAGCTGGAAGAATTATACGGATGTGAAAAAGTTGCTCTTTGGAGCGGTGACTGCTCCGGGGCAGAGCAGAGGTGTGCTAGAGGAAGAGTGGTGGCTTGCATTGCTGTAGCCTCAGTTGGACATGCTTGAGAGAGAAGCTGATGAATTCACAGCTGCCAGGCTAGGACCTATCATTTAAATTGTAATTTGCCCTTCAGATTTGGCAAGCTTCATTTGCCATTTGCTTGACAAGTCTCTCTTTTGTGTTTTCCTTCTCCCTGTGTAAAACAGCGAGTGCTGCTGGAGAGAGCTGCTTGCAGTAGATTCCTTTTCTCTGCTATATTTAGTGATCAAAACAAGTTAATGATCTCTACAGGAATACTGCCAAAGCGGATAGGTTTAGCGTGAGACATGCCCTTTCAGTTTTGGCTCCCAAATATACATTGCATTTCACTTTTCTTCCCTTTCCTGACACCATCAATGGCTCTGTCTATGAAGGTCTATTGTGGAAACATTGCATTGTTGCTTCCAGTGATTTTGCTAAGCAAGAAAAAGTCCCCACTTTAGTGAAAACTGCATTTAGATTACTGCTATCTCTACCTTTCCATTTTCTTAATTTCCTGAAAGAGCAGATTGCTGCTCTTCAGGAAGATCTTTCTGAACAAGAACAGCCTTATGAATTAATTGAGAAACGAATTGAAAAAGAAACTTAATTGAGAAACTCCAGGCCTTTTATTGCTTAGGCGAGCTTCGCTCAACAAAATAATCTGGTTTTTTAACCATCTGACTGTTTCCTTTATTTGGGGAAAAAGGGAATTAGGAAGGCAGTGGAAAGGAAATATTTGTATTCCCTTAAAGGCAGAATATTACTAAGTGCCTGATTCTCATTGATATCATGTCATTAGTATGAAGCAGGTGTAGTTATTATATATTGCTATTTAAATACCTTTTACACCATGTAAAGTGGCTCTGGTGTTAACGGCTGCGAGTCTCAATTAAAACACAAACCAATTAATTTCAATTGCAATCCACGGGAAAGGAAGAAACATTTGTGCAAAACCAAAAAGAGAGAACTTCCTGCAATATTTCTTCCTTGGTTAAAGCAGGCAGCATTGTCCCGTTTGTTCTGATCAGGCAGTCCCCTGTGTCAGACTTGCTCTGAGATTGCAGGCAATTACCTCCCATTCCCTTCCCTTCTCAATTGCAAAAACTGACTCTGGGCCAAGAAGTGCTGAGGCAGGGCAGCGCGAGGGGCTGCGGGGAAGGGAAGGGAAGGGCAGCGCGAGGGGCTGCGGGGCAGGGCAGCGCGAGGGCCTGCGCGAAGTCCTTTGCTTTTGTGATGGGAACCACACACCTAAAGGTCAGAGGTCTGCCTGCCATGGCCAGGCTGCATCCTCTCCCCTTGCTCAAAGGAGGCCAGGCAGAGCATGGCTATCCAGTGCTGTGCCTGGCTACTGGCCTCGCCTGAGCCCGGGTGGTCAGGGCAAGGGGGTCAGACAGGGGCAGCTTTTGTGTGAAAACAGAGAGGGGCTTGTAGGAGTGAAATGACAGCTCTTGTCATCTTGTTGCACGCGTTCCTTGTTAACCGAGCGGGTTGGAAGGGGCGGTGTTTGTGGGCTGATGTCCTTCCCAGGTGCAGCCAGGGTCTGGAGCCAGCATGTGCTTCTCGTGTTGTTTCTGTGCTAACCCTTCTCTGTTACCTGCGGGAAGAGGCCTTGGGTGGCGGGGGAGCGTGCGAACCACCCCCGCTTTGGGAAAGCTTTTCCCTTCTGGCCTCGCGGCAGCACGCCGTATAAATGACGTACGTGGCTTTGTGCACATAATTGGGAGGCTTCTGGGCATTGCACAAGTAGATTTGGGCTGGGATGTGCTTGTGGGCTGTGTGTTTTGGAGATTGAATTGTTGTCCAAACCCTTGACTTCGATGAAGCCTTGAAGTCACTGTAGTATTTTTGGCTTCCTACAGTGAAGTGTACCTTGGGATGATTGAGGGGCACGGCACCAGCCTTTTGAGCCTTTTTACATTAACAACTGTCATTTCGAGTTCTGAGCAGTTCTTGTTTTGATGTGGGAAAACTGGGAAACCAGCTGAAAACGGAATGTTTTCTCCAACTTTGGTCAGTATGCGTTGACACTGCATTTTCACTTGGGAATAGATCAATGTGGGATAGGCTCTTATTCTGAGGGCAATCAAATATATCGCACGTTTCCACAGGTCAGCTTCTGGGAGCGTACGATCAATGCTTAGCCCTCTTAACAAAAAGCATTTTTGTGTGTGTGTGTTAACAACAGCATAGAGTTTGTGCAGTTTTCACACTGTGTAATTGTACCTGGATGACTGATTTATTACCACCACCCCCCCAAAAAAAAACAAAACAAAACAAACCCTGTAAATGTCAAGAAATACACTTTCCTAACCACGTTTATAAATTGATGAAGGCAATGAGAAGATCCATTGTGCTTCTGTAACGGGAAGTATTAACTAGTGTATAAATCAAAGACAAACCAGCAACATTTGCTGGCCTTAAAAAGTGGTGTGGCTTTTGTATACTCATGTGCTTGTCCTGGCGTGTTTTCAAAATTATAAATAGATCACTGGGAAGTCCCTAGATAACAAAAATGGACTGCTGCTGGTTGTCATAAATAAACTAATAAGAGAAGTCTTGGTCTTGCAGCTCTTACTCTTTGGAGGACTCCTTACTTGTGCATGTAGTTCCAGTGTGTCAGTTCTCCCAAGGCCAGATGATTTCTGTGGCAATGGGGTGTAGCTTTGTGTCCATCTCTGTATCTCTTGCAGATCTAATGCTCTCTGGGCACGGTTCTATCTGAGCAGAGTTGTTCAGCCTTTTCCAGGCTTTTCCCTTTTTGATTCCTTCATCTCCAGCTACTGATAGCTTAGGAAAATCCAAGGCCAGACTTGTTTCAGCATTATCCCAGGCAATGCTGAGTCTTTCTAATGCCATATACTCTAATACCACTTATTAAAAGACTGGCTGATACCCATCTGTCTGCTGTAGGGTATTATGTAGGATCTTGTAGCCTCCTTTCCCTATCACCTTCAAAGTGATGGAAACCTAATGGAAGCCTTTTCCTTTCTTCAGGGAAGTGCAGAGAATTTGCCATTACTGCTTACTGGATGATAATTTTGGTTTTGTTTTGTTTTTTTTTTCTGACAGAAGTTGTCAGCTCCTCCAGTGAGGAAGTCAAGGTAGATCTGTCAATGGTGCTGTCCTGGTTTTCGCTACCTGAGCACCTGGCTTTGAAGGCAAGGGGATAGGCATGTTTGCTGTGTGAGCTCATTCCAGCTGTGGACATGCATGCAATCTAAGATCGCCCACAACAGCAGTGTTGGCAAGCATTTTCATTGTCGAAGGGATGAATTTCAGTCTGGAGTAGGACCTTAAGAAAAGAGAGCATTTTAGTGCAACGATCTTGAAAAATGCAGGCTTTATACAGATCTTCCTACCTGCTCCTGACACTGGGTGCAAAAAAATGGTGAAACCCGTGTAGATGATGTGTTGAGGAGAAAGCAGGGCCATCAAACTTAAGTTTTTTTGTGAACTTCTCTAACTTAACAGAGTCATGAGTATGTTGAAAGTGAAGGGAAAAGAAAATATTGTCAGAAAAGAAAATATTGTCAAAAAAGAGAATAATCAGACCAACTTGATGCAAGAGATTTTCTGTGATAATTCTTCAGGTCATATCATCATGATTTGTATACCAACAGTTTACCTTTAGGGAGGCTGTGCCAGACTTGAAGGAAAATATTTTGCCAAAAGAAAGCGGCTCAGCAGTACTTTGCAAGGGTCAGGACTTGCACGTGTGAATGAATGTTCCACTGCTTCTCTCTGAAGGTAAAATAAACCGAGGGCTTTGTTAATAACACAGAAAGAAAAGGGTCTTCAGTCGGTCTGCGTTGTGGAGCTCGACTTCCTTTGGACGAGTTCACGCAAGATAAAAATCTGCCGTTTCTGTGCATGATGTTGGCTCAGCTGAACACATGAGTAACAATAATCTGTTGCTAGGAACAGACTTCAGTTTACATGTAGAGGCCTCTATGGAGGGAAAGTCTTTTGAGTCCCTGAGAGGGTCATAAATAATCAGTGGCACTTCAAAGGAGGAAAAGTAAAAACAAGCAGTTGGAGATGCCATGCAAAGATGTCTGTAATTCCTATTGCAACACCAGTGGAAAGCATCTAGTCCACATAATTGGGAAAATATGGGGCATGTGTCTACAAAGGCAAAACCAGTGAAGCAGGGATTTGCTCACAGTGGGTTATAATATTCTGCTACCTGTAGCTGGGCTTATTTGCAAGGTATCTGCTGGTTTCAGCTTTAAGGAGTGCACACCTGAGCTAATTCCATGCCGTACGAGTTTTCAGAGTTGGCTTCTGGGGAGTGATCTGAGGGTTGGTCTGTGCAGCAGGCTGTGAGACCGAACGGGAATTGGCTGTACGCTCAGACCGCAAACGCTCTTACCTGGGACAGGATGGGAGTTATGCCAGCTAGTTTACCTTGCTTCCTGATTAGTGTGCACGGATGCTTTGTAGAAGTAACCTTAAAGAAGTCATGAAGTGTGCATTTTATGTTTTAACTGTCATTATATAGGCTGTTTTGAAAACAGCAGCAGTTTGACTGTAGAGCAGCGTACTGTGTAACTGCTCCGTACTTGGAGCGGCTGAAAAACAAGGTTTGCAAACCACCCTGATCCAAACTGTAGTGTTAAAGCTATGAAATCCTTGCTAACGAATTCTCCAAATCCATCTGACACTTTTTTTCCCCCCCTTTCTTCTGAGACAAGGCTGTCCTTATAAAGACCCTGCTTAAGAAGAGTATCACTTAGGTCTCCCTGGGACTTAAGCCTCGCTGGAGACACGGTTTTTTAGATCGGTGTTGTCTATTCTTACGATCAAATCTCTGGAATTATTATTTTCAGGTTAGTTCCTTGAGATTTCTAGTCTGCTACCTGCTGTTAGGTTTCTCTCTGTTAATGTGCCGATGTCTGTGTGTTAATACCTAGTACATTTTTTTTTAATCTGCTGGCTAATTTCAACTGAATTTGGGAAAGGAAGAGAGATTCCAGGGGAGTTATGTTGAAATTATGTGATATGACAGTGCTGATCTAATTTCCACCGATGTTTTTAGGTGCCTGTTGTGGGAACAGCTGGAGAGGGAAGGGAAGTAGTAGTCTACCAATATGCACAGCATGTGTTTGAGTATTCTGATTGCCCATATCGCAGGAAAAACTTTTTCAGATGATTGAACCCTTTGAGCTGCAGGTTGAGTCCAGTTGGTCAAGAAGTTACTCCTTTGGAGAACATCAGTGGGAGGCTTTTCTCTCTCAAGGACATTTGTAATGAGCCTTTCTTATGTTACTTCTCCCATGTGGAGAAAAGATGAGCTCACACAACAGCTCTGGTGCAATTCACGTAACTCAATGAACAGGAAACAAATCCGTTGGAAACAAGGTCCCAGTGTTTCTAGACCTCTCTCTCTGGCTCTGTGATACTTCAAGGTTGTTTCACAGGTTATCCCAAGGTGTCAAGCAGATAAGTGCTTTCCTGTATTAATGCCAGACTCTCCAAAAAGCAGGAAAGACAAAGTCATTTTTTTCACCTTTGATTTCTATCCCCACTGGAAAGTCACAGTGTCTTTTGAAATTTATTTTCAACACTATGGGTATTTACTTCATAGTTGTCCAGCATTTCATGAAATTAAGGATTCGGGTTAGCTTTTGCAGGTTCACAGCATCACAGAATGTTAAGGGTTGGAAGGGACCTCGGAAGATCATCTAGTCCAACCCCCCTGCCGGAGTAGGATCTCCTAGACCAGGTCAGACAGGAACATGTCCAGGCAGGTTTTGAATGTCTCCAACCCCTCTGTGCAGCCTGTTCCAGTGTCTGTCACCTTTGCAGTGAAAAAGTTTTTCCTTATGTTTCTGTGGAACCTCTTATGCTCCAGCTTGCACCCGTTGCCCCTTGTCCTATCATCAGGCATAACAGAGAAGAGCCTGGCTCCATCCTCCCAACACTTGCCCTTTACATATTTATAAACATAAATAAGGTCACCCCTCAGTCTCCTCTTCTCCAAGCTAAAGAGACCCAGCTCCCTCAGCCTTTCCTCAGAAGGGAGATGCTTCACTCCCTTCATCATCTTTGTGTCTCTGTGCTGGATGAGTTGTTATGAAAGAAAACAATCAGCTTAAACACAAAGAAGAAAATATGATGGTTCCTAACACCTGTGTAAAGCATTGTTAAGCAATCTTACCTGTATCTCGGTGTTTTAGACTCTTCACAGGTTGATATGATATAGTTATACTTGGTATACTTTGAGTGAAATTTGAGGGGAGGGAGGGCAAAGGGACTAGCTGTATTGTCCTTGTATAATCCCTTCTCAGACAATCTGTACCTTGTACCTTCTAAAGAATACTAATCCTTGCTGGTATGTCCTCCATGAGTGTGTCTGTGTCTCCCTTTCAAAGCAGCTCTGGAGTCTTCTGTTGGGGCAGGGCTGGAATCGGAGGCAGGGCTAAATGTAGGTGTTGTGTTGGATGGTGAACAGAGGATTGCAGGGATGAGACAGCTTTAGTATGAACTTAACCTTGTAGTAGCTGCAGTTTTGTAACCTGTATTGTGGTTTTAAGTGGATTTCTGTGTTTAAAAAAAAAATAAGAAAAAAAAAATCCCATCATTTTGAGGAGGAAGCCATAATTTGACCTTAAAAGAAACAAGGAGCATAAGCTTTTTAAAACTTATACATGTTCTTTGATTATGTGCCACAATTTAATTAATTAGGACATTAACTTAATGAAAGTTAATTAATACTTTAAATCTTAACATACTTTCTGCTTTAAAATCCTGTAAGTTTTATTAACTTCAGCTACTTTTGTGCGTAGAGATCCAAACAGAGATTGGGGTCCCATCAGGTGAAGCACATAGAAGGAGACACCGTGTACTGTGTGGTTGCTGTAGCTGACAAGGGATGGGAGGAACAGTCACAAAAGAGTTGAAAATATGTTTTGTTTTGTTTATGAAACTTCCATTAATGCTGTTGATGGCTCTTGTATATTTTCCTGTTATTATAGGGGAATTTTAATGCCAAACCCCGCTCTCTTTCTCTGGACTATGCTCCCAATGACTTCAGCATCGTGCTGAGTTGGGTGAACATGGCTTGGCTCTGCCTGTGGCACCACCTCAAATTTGGATGCATGAAAGTCAAACAGACACACATGTTTTCACTGTTTTGGGCTTTTGTGCTGCTTTTGTGTCTTTTAAAGAAAATCCTTAAACAGTGTTTAGTTTAAAAGAAAATGAAAAAAATTGATAATAACCTTGTGTTAAAGAGATCATCACACATTGCCACTGATGTTGAGTGCGTGCCCGAGAACCACAGGAACATACATACAGACATAGTTTTTTTGGGGTGTCTTGCTTGTAGGTTATGCTGATGTGACAGTGTTGGGTGTCTACGTGTGTGCTTCTTGTCCTTTCCCTCCTTCCTTTACATGGACACCCAGTTTGAATTATAATTGTAGGTCCAAGTTCAGGCAGGCTCATTGATTTAATCTGTGGATTCATTGTTGGCCAGTATTTACTATTTCTTAAATGTCTCTGAAGGTCTGCAGCTGCCCACTGGAAGATTCAGGGTGGAGGGAATGCAGCTGACTCTCCCTTTGTCCTCAGAGCAAAATGCAACAGCTCTGATGATATCGTTTGGATTTTTCTTACATACCCCTCTGTTTGGATCTTCCTGCTTGCTTAGTAGTCTTCAAGGTGGCAATCACCAAATCAAATACGTACAGTGATACCCAGAAGATATTAAGGCCACCTTATGCTTTGCATTTTTAGACTTTGGTTTTGTATTGCTTGTCCTGGAGATAAAAAGGAAAGAGTTTCCCAGGGAAGATTGCATCACCTTGGGCATAGGTAGTGCTGCTGGGAGAACTGGTTTCGTGCTCAGCCCTTGCCCTTGCTCAGTTCCTGTGAGATGCTAGCCCTGGCACTTAAACCTCAATTTTTGTCAATGGTAGCTAACAGTGTGGTTATTTTTTGGCTGAGACTTGTACTTCTAACCCAAATGGTTCTGTGATTCTAAATCTGGACAATAACTCCCAATTTCACGTAGATGCTGTAGATGTGAATTGATTGACGTTTGTGAAGCGTTCAGATGCCAGGGTGATGAGTGCCATAGAAAACCTTGTGAGGAACTTAATAATCCTGTCATCAGAGAAGCTCTTGGATAAAGCACAAGGACACTCATTGTTCAGGGTGAGGAAAACAAAATGTTGAATAGCTCCTCATTAAACACGTGTTGTCCTTTCTGTGCAGTGAGAGAGACAGGGAGTGAGGAAAAATAGTATATAGTAAACAAAGGCTGCCTTGTGATTCATATCAACAAGGGAGTGAATGTAAAATTTTTCTGGCATTCCTTAACGTTGTATTTCCTTAGTCATATTCACACCCTTTATTTTGACATATACTTGGTGGATGAGTTATTAATATATGATGCATAAATCCTAGTACTTCTAATGAAAATTACGGTTATTTAGGTAACAAAGCTTGTTTAAGGTGAACCCTTATTTAATTTTCAGCTTTGCTTCTTTTTGAATTTGTTTCACTTTGCAAGTTCTTGCTAAAATAAGTCAGTATCTCAGCATCCCGTTTTTCCTCCAGTGGCAAATTGAACAACATGGCTTCTGCAGTAACAGAAACATTTTAACACTTTTAAGAAAGGTATAGCATATTGTTTGCTAAAGTTGCACTAAAGATAGAGGAGGAATCAGGGAGAGGAAAATGGAGGAGTTGGAAAAAGAAAGTCCTTCAGAGGGAGTGGAGGAGTAACGATGGTACCGGACAGAGACAGCAGTTGGGCTTATTCTCATGTGATAACTGCTGCTTTTTCATTTCACCTTAATCTCTGCAGATGTTGCCTAAATGGTTTCCATTCTGCAACAATTGTTTGGACAGGAAGAGAGATCTGAAAAGTACAAATATTTTTTGAAAATGTGATTGGGCAGCCACGAATCTGCAGAAGGCACTGTAAGCCTTTGCCACCCTGGCTTTCTCAAAGCAAGCAACTGTGTTTGAATTTTCCTAAGCCCAGTGCTTTTGTTTTCGTGGTGGGACACACTGGGATCCATGGTTTGTGTTGTGGAGTACTGCTGGTCACCATTAGAAAAGAGTCAAGGGACCAAAGCGTGGATTCACACGTAGGAACAGTTGCTTTATCCTGTATGAGCTAAGGAAGCAGCTGACCCAGGGAAGAAAAGCCAAAACACAAGGCATGTCTCAGTGCCACATACTTGAGCATTATCCATCTTTATGTAAAACTGTACTGATTTTTATTCTTTTGTTCTTTTTTTTTCTTTTCAATAATTTCAGTTTGGAAATTGATTAAAGAATCTCCGTAGTATTTAATATGGCATCATCAAAGCAGTCATCTCCCTCAACAGAGGAGCAGGCTTCCTCCGAAATAGATGATCTCTATCTATCGCTGCAAGGTAAGTTACTGTAGTTGGCTGCACCTTTTTAATGTAGATTTTTTGAAAAAAAATCTGTGACTGTGTACAAGTTGAAGGGGATTCTGAGAAACCTGTTAAAACTAGCATTCTGATCTGTGTAGTTAGCTCATGGCTGTGCTTCTTCGCAGATGCTTCTGAGTTTCAGTGGTGAAATGAAAGATAATGGCTCTCATAGTACTTCCTTGTGATATTTTCTGATCTCTTGCCTTTTTTGGTACAGATGTGCTCACTGGTTCTTATGTTTTGTTGCTCAGACTATGTGTTACTGTAAACTGTTTTCAAGGGAGCCTCCAGCACAAAACCAGTCATGCCATTGCATTAGTTCCCGTGTTTTCAGTTTGCTGACAATTAGGTGATTGCATTAAGCTGTCTTAATGAGGCTATTAACTTTGGTACTATTTTGTTTTATTTGTTTTTCTGTTCTTGGCTGCTATATCCCCTGCAAGGGTAAAAAAACTTGTGGCCAAAACAAGCTGAAAATTTTTGTGGCTTCTAAAGAAATTTATTACAGGTCAGACTCTTTCATCGTTACTTGCAGTGAGTTATATTGCAGTGAATTATAACTTGTCAAGGAAGCACTCTGGCTGATTTTTTTTTTATTGTTCCAATTTAATGGCAGCTACCTGGACAGTAAGTGGTACTGAGTGCAGCAGAGCTGGCCTCTCAGATAGACTTCCTGGGTTTTCCTTAATCATGTGTTGAATTTCCTTCTATAAGAATTTGCAGGAAAGGCTGATTTTCCTCTGAATGTATTAATGAAAAACCATTCATGGAGCCTGTCAAGGAGGCTAGTCCAAGCAGAAGGACTAGCATTGCTTGAAAGCCTGTCTCTGATGTGCTCAGAGACTAGTTACTGCAAGATGCATGGGCTAAGTCATGTTTCCACAGAGCTATTTCCCTTTAGCTCATTTGCAATGAAATAGCTGTGGTGCTTAGTTGAGAGAAAATATGCTAAAGACATGTGGTACAAAAGAACATTCTGCCAAGTCACTTTTAAGATCCATATTTGCATTAATGTTGACACTGAAGCCGTGTGTTTTGATGAATGAGTGTTAACAGTGGTCTAAAGCCAAACGTCTTCAATGGTGAATTTTCTTCCGTTTTCCTTCAGCATTACATTTCCAGGAGAGCAAGCAGAACCTCCTAGCAGACACGAGCTAGTCTGACTTGCACCAAGCACAGCTTGTCAGACGCACATTTGTTGTGCCAGTCAAACTCAGCCTTCAGTAGAAAGAGTGAGGTGACAGTTGTCATGAAATGGATTTGGGAAACACTATCTAGCTTTAAGGCAGAGGGTACTGAATTAAAGTTATGTGCAATTTTAGAACAGGGTTTTATTTTGAAATAATATCCATGCTGTTTTCTGCAAAGTCCGATTGGAGTTTGTGTTGAATAATGGTAGGGTTTTTTGGTCAATGTCTCAGTGAAAGAGCCCTGCTTATTAAAATATATTTCTTTACTGTAATAATTTGAGCTCCTGTGTTATGCTGAAATCAACACACTGCAAACCTGGGGCCAAACTGTATGTGCCTGACTGTTGTAAAACATCCCGAGGCATCCCTTAGAAGTGACATAGGTGATTTTTGTAATGATTAAAGATGCAGCAAGTTTTACAGACGTGTCCTGTGTATGGAACTGTGACTGCAGCATCTGCCTGGGGTCAAGACAAGCAAGTGGTGACACAGCTGAAGACACATTCCCTGATGTGACCTACAGAAACCATTAGTAACTCTACCTGAGATCTGTGGTAGCAAAGGTGAAATAAGAATAATAGGGTCATTCGAGGTGAAGATTTTTTTGTAAAAAATAGGAATCATGGGATGAGATTTGCAAAGCAGCCAGAGACTTTGATGCCTTTAAATCTTCTGGTTCACCTGCAGAAGTTTGAGAAAAATCTCAGATTCAAGGAATGGCTGCTTGTAGCTATTGGAAGAGCAGCTTACTTTTTGGGTAACTAAAGATGGATGTGAAACTGGCAAGGATCTGCTTTTAAAATTCTTAAGGTGTAACTTCAAACAGTATAGCCAGTGTTGCATAATCCCCAGAAGAACAGGAGGCATGCATACATAGTTGGTACGGAAGGAAAACGTAGGAGTTGGATCTAGTCTGGATTGCTCATATTTTACTCTGCCTTTGAATTCTTTGTGATCCAATCTTTTTGTTTTTTCCTGAGATGCATCCAGTGGTGAGAGAGGGCTTGTCTATCTGGTTTATTAGTACAAGATCAACTTAATATGCTAATTGGTTTGGACATATATAGTTTTGTGAAGATGTAACAAAATGTGTGGTTTTTTCTTTCTTCCTTACTGTATGCAAAACCAAACACTGATCTTTAGATAGGTTTGACTGTGATTTAAGTCAGAGTCTTCTGTGAGGAGGACAGCACTTTTGGGAACAAGAAGAAGGGAAGCAGGATCTCCTTAAAATAATTAGTGAAGAGGTTACTACTTAGTACCTATAATTATTCTAGAAATCCTATTAAATTAATACTAGTGGCTTAATAGTGTAAAGACCTGCTTTATCAGAATTTCTGTTAGTGGATTTTAGTTAGAAGAGTGTTCAAGGATGAACAGCCATTTTCCTTAACAGTGTTCACCCTAGAAGATGCAGTCACTGGAAAACAGGTAAAAATGTAACTTTGCTTTCAGTGTGTCCTTCTTTTCAGTTAAATATTTTAAGGACACTTCATGAAGCTTGAAAACAGGAAGAAAATAGGTAAAGAAATGAAAGCAGTATTGTTTCTGGCGTTCCCATCTCTAGACATTTTCGACTGGTGAAGCTAGTTACAAAATCATGAGGCTGATGTAAAAAGCTGCAAGAATATAAACTCATATATGTATCTTTTAAAATCTATATATTGCTTTTCAACTTTTTTCCAGTTGAAAACTGGAACTTTTTCCAGTTTTCAAACTGATCTCCACAAACAAGAGAGTAATAGTTACCACCCTCCCTCCATCCCTGCCAAGAAAGTTGCAATTGCTATGAAATTGCATGATGTCAGTACTTGGGCTCATTCTCTTCTGGTTTTTTTTTTCCTTCCCTCTGTCCTGGATGTTATAATAAAATTGAATCACAGTAAGATCAACATTATCTGTGCCCTTTCCTCCAGCACCTCTTTGGTTTCTCCCAGTTTTCTCATTGTAGCATAACTTAGCAGCTGCAAAGCTGGTTTGTGTCTTTGAACAGCCACCTAAAGTGCAGGGGAAGAGCCTGGAGCCAGACCTATTCCAGATATATCCTATGGGGAAATATTTAAGGGAAGGGTTTCTCTTGCCAGGCAGGCTGTAAACATTTTGGTGAACAGAGGATGCTTGCCAGGGAGATGCTCTGTTGCTGCATGTGGACCATCTTTGAAACCTGTAGTACTTTTGCTGCAGCTATGGAGGGAGCAGGCAGGAGCCTGAGGCTTGGCTGGCAATGAGCACGGGAGGAATAATGCAGAACCTTGTCCTCTGTCTCCTCTCCCATAGCTTCCCTCCCAACACTGTGTTATGGGCTGGCCCCACAGAGGGGTCCAGCCTGGTGTTCAGCTTTCTGTAAATGGAAGAGGCATAGTCAGGGTCCAAAATTGTTTTCAGCTACCTGAAATGAGGAGTTGTGTCCCCTCCTTTGGGACATGTTCCCTCCATGGCAGTGTTTTGAGAGCTGTTGGAGACACAACTGTGCTTTGCTGGTAAGCAGAAGTGTGGGATTGCAGCGAGGGGAATGTTCAGCCACTTGCAAATGATTGGCTGCAGTAGAAACGAAGCAAGGTTTGTTGTGCTCTGGAGTGGGAATATTTTGTGCTTTCAGGATGTAAATCTGTTCATTAATGGGAGAATCCAACCTTCACTTTCCTGCCCATGCACAAATCCTTCCACTTTCTTCCCTAGGACAGCAAACAGCCCCTGTGAGTGGCATTTCCCACCAAGCCTGTGCAGAACTCTTGTTTTCCCTTTTCTTTCCGTGCTTGCTGAGCTAATTCAAACACAAAAGAGTGTGTTTTAGCTCTTGGAGTTTGGGGCATGTACTTATCCTTTCACTGTTTAATTAACTACAGGGGTCCTAATTTTGGGCTCTGCTTATTAATCCGTGTGCATGCTACTTTTTATTACTGTAACCCAAAGGGTGATAATATGAGAACGTGGCTGCTAAAACTGGTTTTGGAGAGTGTTTAATGATATAAGTCAAATATGCTATTTTCATGCAGTTATGTCTAATTCTTTATGAATGATTTGTCTTCAACTAAGTTGAAAATCCAGTGACCTATAGAGATAGATTTTGTGTGCAGCTTCTAGTAGATTGCACTCATCTCCAAGTAAGGGAGAATATCTCTCGGAGATATTTCAATATCAATTTATTGATCCAATAAATCAATTAAATGTTTATTGTGATTTTTCAAGATTGACTTTTACAAATCAAAAAGCTCCTGTAGGACCTGCACTGAAATTCATGCCCTGTTTATGCTGCCAGCAGCCTGGATGAGGAGCTGCTCTGCAGTTCCCCAAACTGTATGGCTTCATGGCATGTGACAGGGCTGGTAGCATCGGAGAAGCAACCGACACATGAGACTGCCTAAAGAAAAAAAATCAGTCAGGGGTATTTTAGTCTGGTTTGCGTGCCTAGTGAAGAAAATAGCTTGTATGGTTGTACAGATGTGCTCCCTGCTAGATGCATTTCAATTTGTTGAAGGCACTATCAAGTGCATAAGTAGTTAAAAGCTCATGCTAAAATCCTTAAGGAGTGGATAGCTTCTGAGGCACCTGTGTAGGGCACTTAAGTTCAAATCCCTGCCTCACTGTGGATTGTCTTTAAAATGTTAGGAAAGCCACTTAAGACTTTAAAAGTATGTTGATACCTAAATGATGTGACTTAGTACCTTGAAGTATTTAATTTCCAACCTCTGTCTATGCCCCCAAGCACTGCAGTGCCTCACTTCATGGGCTGTTGGCAGTAAACAGGGTTTTCAGATTCAGAGCAGAGCTGCTCCAGGATCCTGGCAATGAGAAGACCAGAAGTGTTTAAGAAAGCCAGGAGGGTAAAACAGTGTGAACAGGCTTCCTGGGTTAGCAGCACTTTTGGTAAATTGGATTATTTGCTTTCAAAAGGAAGAGAAGGTTGAAAGGAATAGTGTAGAAAGGAAAGCTCCCACTTGCTGTGCAGAAATGGTAGTAGTTAATTAGTTAATATTCCTATGATATATGGTTTTTAAAAGAACTGTTCCTGTAGAAATATTTCCAGCACCATCATTGGGCCTTGGGTAAACTTCTTAAGCTTGACAAAAAAATACTGTGTTTGCTTTTAATCGCTTAACACCACGTTGCTGGACATAAATGCTGGAAGTAACTCTTTTCCCTGCTTTCCTGTCTGCAGAAAATGAAACTGTTACTGGGTGGACAGGAAGGGACTATAGAAAGAGCTCAGGAGTGAATTGCTCACCCTCTCCCTGGGTTGGAAGCACTTAAGGGTTCTTCTGAAACTTCCTATCATTTACAGCATGTACCTGCTTGGTGATTTAGTTCACATGGGCAGCACTGTCTGAAGGGAGCTCTCCCAGTTATCCCTGCTGAGTATGCTTTGGTTCATTTTGCTGAGCCATTGGGAACTGTGGAAATGGTTATTTTGGATTGAACTGAAATAAAGTGTCCAAGAAGGTATCCTGGCTGTCTGTGGGCACTCAGGCTACAGCTAGTCCAAACCAACCTTTCTTCCCTACACAATGTGGGTATGTTACATGCTGAACACCAGCTCTTCTGAGCTGCTGATCTGTTTCTGTTGAGCTCCACTGCTTGCTACTGTAGATGTAGCCTCAGCTGACCTGAGCAGTGAAAGGAAGGTATAAAAATAACATAGACAAGAGGTAGTTCTGTCTGGCGAAACGGAGATGGGAAGATGACAGACAGGCTTGCACTCATGAATTTCAAGTAATTGCTTAAAACTTTAATTTTTTTAAGAAAAAAGCAACACAGATGTAAACAGTTCACTGGCAGTGATGTATTGGTCCTCGTGATAGAAGAAAACCTGCTTGGTTGTTTGGTGATGTTGTTTGGTGAGCGTGAACAGACAGGGTACATCTGCCTTGCTGCAGTTTGCTTCCCCCTACTCCCTGCTGATGGAGGAGATGGTGCTTTCCCCTGAGCTGCTGTCTCTGACCTTAGGAAGGGAAGCACCAAAGGCAACAGAAAAGAGATTAATTTTAAGTCTGGCTTTTTTGTATCGCTATTCAACAAGGGCTGAGAGTAAAACCACGGCTGGCACTGCTCCTGCCCTCCCTCCCTCTTCCTCCTGGGAGAGTGAAGCACCACTGTGGTCCCTGCTGTGTCCCAGTGCTCCAGCCCTTAATGATTAGTTTGGTTTGTAGCTCTTGTTCATATCTCATTACTGGATAAAACAGTCATTGTCCAGCAGTGTGTATTGATTTTCATCTAGCCTACGTGACACACTGCCTCTATGTGTTATTCCTCCATGAAGAGCTCTGAAGATCAGCTTTAAAACATGGGGTGAAATGTGATAGATTTGGGGTGTTTTCAGATTAGCAGATTCTTATTTTGTTCTCTCAGATCTACTTGGCTCAGTGAGTTTTGGCCAAAAGTAAAGAAAATTATCTTTTTTTTTCAGATAGCTTTTTTATTCTGGGTCAGTGACATTTTTGAAAACTAGGGCAAGAGAAAACCAAGGTCACTTAGAGTCCTATAAAAAGGCCTAACAAAGAATCCATTCATCCTCATAAAAATAAAAATCCGTATTAATTAACCACGTGGTAGAGATAAGAATTTGAGAGCTTGATTAAATCATTAGCGCCTCTGAGCAGCAGAGTAGGAAGGAAGCTGGGAGGGAAGACACATTCAGCCTGAAAATTGAAACAACAACTGCCTGCCATAGTGCCAGAAGCACATCTGTACTGAGCTGTGTGTTGTGTGGCCTGGATGGAAGCAGAGCGACTGATGCACTGCAGTCTGGGGAGATACTGACAGACATGGAGTTTTGTCATTGATTCACAATGAGATTTTCATTTTATTTTTTAATTGTTATTTATTTGGATAGGAAAATAAGCCACCTTGCAGCTGAGGCTGCAACTGCTTGGAAAGCAGCCTGGTGGGTTGCACTAGGTAGCAGCAGTAGCTTGGGGAGGGTGTAAGGTGTGCTTAGGTGTGTGCACTGACATAACCACCCTGTACTTTAGCCTGGTGGGATGTTTGCCTGAGAGCTGCTCACATGAATGAACACTTGCAGTTATGTGGCCCACATTGCATAATGCTTCTGCACATTCATATGGAGAGATTCAACCAAAACAAGACTGAATGTCCTCATCCTGACCACCTTTCTGTAACTAACCCCAAAAGCAAGTTCTCCAAATCAGTACTAGTAGGGTGTGTTTGGCAAGAGCTGCAACTGGAAGAGTCCGTGGCATCAGGCAGCGTAGTTACTATTTGCTTTCTGTCCCTTTTCAAGTGCCAGCAATACCAGCCTTGCCTGCCTGATAAAATTCTATGTGGCTACTCAATAATCTCTTGTTAGGTAATTGGAATGGTTCCCACACGGGTATTCAACCAAAGGGTGTGGCTGGGTCCTGTGCTAACATGAAGTCAGTATCTCCGTGCTATTTATGTCCTCCATGGAAGAGTTGTGATGTTGATTGGTCCGTGTGGCATGTTTGCACTGACTTTCTCTTTTCCAAACAAATCAGGATTTTGAGATTGCATTTTCGTCCGTGTCTTTTAAGACTGCCCTTTTCTTACTGTTCATCATCATTGCTGTGATATTTAAAAAAAAGTATAAAACAATGCAGCAAGCAGGGGAAGTGGATTGTTTCATGTTCCGATAGGATCATAGTATTGCAGATTAGAGGAGGACTGTTGAAAGACGTGTTAGCGACAGGATGCAAAACAGCCCTCCATGCACATAGTGCAGGAATGTTTTTCTTGCCACTCACCCGCCCAGTGAAGCAGAGGGAGGTGGGTGGGATGGTGGGGTTAGGAGCAGGAGGCTGCATTGTCCTTAAGCGGCTTGCTCTGCTTTGTAAGCTGATGAAGCTCTGCGCAGCAAGCCCTTCAGATTGTCTTGCATGATGAAAAGCCACCCAGGACTGGGGTCGGTGTTTGCCAAATTCCCAGAGCATAATGAAGTGCGGGACATTTTCCTCTGAGTGGAATTTTCATTTTAATGGGCAGAGCAGTCGGGATCTTTTTTTTAATTTTTTTTTTCTTCTCCCAAGGGCTTGATATTTTTAGCATCTTTTATCCTGCCCAGCCTACAAAAACATACATATCTATTGCTGAGTAGTCTTGGACTTGCCATATGATGTTAAACTTGCTTTCACATTAATCTTTTGTGCAAGAGCATGCTTTCAGAGGCAGAAGAGGTTGTCCACTCCCACCCTGTCTCTCCAGCTGTGTTTCTTCTTGCAAGTTGATGGTCTGGTCAGAGTCTCCGGCTGCCTCTCCCATGCAGTGGGAGGATATACCCCAGCTGGGAAGTGGTCAATGAGTACGCCCGCAGCCACCTTGCCCTCTGTCTTCCTCCAGGCCTGAGCTGTGCACACTGCCCTGCCACTAGATGATCCTCAGGGAGCTGCACTGGGGCCATGATGCAGGACATGCACCATTCTCTCCTGTTCCCTTGTTAGGGCAGTGGGTTGGCATCCAACAGCCCGTCTGCCTCCTTGTACACAGGAGCTCTGCGCCTCTGTGTCGCCATGACCCAGAGCCTTGTCCTCTGCTCTGGGCTACCTGATGCAGCCCCTCCTGCCACCTGGCACACTGGGGAGAGGAGCTTGCTCTTTTTCTCTGCTCTGCACCTCTCCTGCCTCCCAGGCTTTGCTTCTCTGCTGCCTGCCACGAGAGGTGGGAGCATTGCAGGCCAACCCCAGGGGTGGCTCTGGTGGCCGTGCCCCGAGGGGCTGCCACCCGCCTCGGCCCTCAGAGGAGCCGGCTGGGACAGCCGTGCAGCTGGCGCAGGCCGAAGGTGGTGGTTTGAGTGACCAAAACATCCACTCTCTGAACTGCATAATCTCTCCCTCCCTCAGTTAATGGTCTGTTTGACCTGCTCTGTTAAGGCTGGGCTGTGAAAAGCCAGGGCAGCCTTTTGGGTTTTTATTCAAACAGGGAAGAAGGGGATGACCTCCCTTCCGCAGCTTCAGACAGGACCCTTGAAGGGGTGATACTTTTCTTTGGCCTGTTTTGTGGGAAGCCAACCCAAAGGCTTGCAGTCAAAGCTGATATGGAAAGGGAGAGAAAAAGGAGTTTGTGTTCACGGCTGCTCCCATGAGTTGGTGGGATGGCTGCTGGTGTCAGAGCCTGTGCAGTGGTGAGTCCTGAAAGGCCATGGTCTCAGTGGCCAACACCCTGCTGTTTCCTCAAACCAATAAACAGAACTCCAGCAGGGATGTATGATTTTGGTGGTGCTGTGTCGTGGGAGTGGGGTGAACTTTTGGAAGGGAGTATAGGCCAGGGAGTCATGTGATCCACTGGCCGTGACCAAGGATGGGACTGGGGAGGTGGTCTGGTCTGCCTCTGCTGCTCAGGGTCTGCTTCAACTCTTGGGGGAACTAGAACTAGACCGTTCTTTATGTCTGCTACCCACAAGCTGTTGAGAAAGGCTTTCTCCTCTCTTGATCTCTACTCTGGTGCAAGAAAATGTATACTCCCTGGGTATATTCCCTGATCACAACCTGATAACTCTCCCCAACCCTTCAGTTAGCCAAGACATTCCACTGTGGGGCTTCACCTGCAGATTTGCATTTATTGTCTAACCCCAGCCTCCATCCTGGTCTTATCACCCAACACCATGCATAGCTTTTCCCAAATTTCAAGATGGATCTTGCACTGATGTTGTCTCTGAGTCTTTCAAGGAACATTTGGGAATGGGTGGAGTTATTCTGGACATAATGGCTCTGGAGAATGATGTGTTCACACTGCTGTTTGCATTTGCTGAGGTTTTGAGAGAACCTTCATTGGTTGCTCTTTGATGTATCCAGTAGTATGCTTGGTGGTTTTAGGGGTCCCTGCAGTATCGTCTCTGCAAGCAAGAAAACATCAACTCTGAAATTAGAGTTAAAAAAACTAATATTGAGTAGTAACTTAATATCTGGAAGAATAGAGCTTAGGTTTGAGATGGGTGCCATGTATCTTTTTAAGAAAGAGAAATAAGACCAGATAATTTTTTCCATTAACCATTTTTACTTTTTTTTTTTTACTTTCCTCCCCCCCCAGTTCAGCGAGAGTCTACACAGAAGAAAACCTTTACTAGCTGGATAAATTCAATATTGGCAAAGGTAAGAAGGGGATTCTTTAGGAAAAAAAAGCCTTTTACTTTTTTTTATTTGGATGTGCTGTGTGGAGATTGACATTTTTAGGATGAAACAAAATTAATATAAGATTTTTCAGTATTGGCTGGAAAAAGTCACCCCTGGGAAGCACTGATTTAATAGGTGAACAGCATTGTATTGGTGATTGTTAAAGGACATTTGTAAGAGATGGTTTGCAAGCAGATGACAGTGTCTTTCTTGCTGATGTGGTGAAACATACCTGTACTGGATATTGGCACACATCTTCGGCTTCCAAGAGTTTCTGTATTTATGATTAGTTTTACTGGTTTTAGGTGTTATTCCATTATGTGATCATCTCCGTTAGTTTCACAAAGCAACTCATGCAGCATGTGCTGGGGCTTTGACTTGCTCAGGTTAAAAAAAAACCCAAAACAATCCAGTGTTGGTCCCTCCTTAAGCAGAAGCTGCTGGTAGGTTTGTGTTGTTCACCAGTAGGTGAAAAGAACGAAGGTTTAGTTATTCAGCTTTATAGTCAAATTTGTACTTGGGGTACATTGATTAAGATGTCAAAATATGAATTAACTGCTTTTCTTAACTTTCCCTTTTTCAGAGTTTTGGACTCTTTTGCCACATGCCTCTTTGGAAAGTATAAATACATGAAAATGAGGCCTAAAATAACCATTTTAAAACACAGAGGTAGGGCAAGAGGGAATAAGAGACAAACATAATAATGGGTTAGAAGAAGCAGGATGTGGCTGGTTAGATGCAAGATTTATATTTCAGCTTTTGAAAAAATAAAGGATGTTAAACATTTTTTTTTAACAATGGAGTTATCTGTGATGTTCTGTAGTGTGCTGAATTTAAAATGACAAAAGAAGGTGTGACAAGCATTGAAATTTATTTTGCAGCATACACCTCCTTATGTTATCTCAGACCTGTACAGAGACATACAGCAAGGACATTTGCTTTTGGATCTGTTGGAAGTGCTTTCAGGTCAACATCTGGTAAGACAGAGTAATTAAAATACTACCTCAATCCTTTGTCAAATCCAGCAAAGATTTCTGGATACGCTTAACTGTAACCATATGAATGATCCCTCTGGAGTCATAGACCTGTTTGCAAGTAACTTATTCTTACACCACTGACCCTGAAACACACTGAAATAAGTTGATTCAAAGTGGATATGTGAATCTTTTCAGGACTTTCCTTATCAAAATACATAATAGAATTAACTTTTACAACTGGGGATGTAACCTGTTCTCTTTGCTTCACAGCCACGGGAAAAAGGATTTAATACCTTTCAGTGCAGAAGTAACATAGAAAATGCTTTGACATTTTTAAAGAGCAGATCAGTGAGTATTAACTTTGAAATTCACAGCTAAAGCCAGTTGAGCTGGTGGAACATTTTCTTTGTTAACAATGATCTCTTTTTTTTTTTTTTTTTTTCTTCTTCCCCCTCTAGCTCAAGCTCATAAATATTCATGTTGCTGACATTATTGAAGGAAAACCTTCCATTGTGCTTGGCCTAATTTGGACAATTATATTTCATTTTCATGTAAGTATTTCAGTGATGAGAGAGTTTTAGTAGAGGGAAAAAGCATAAAAACGTGTTGACTTACATGATTGCCAAATGAAATGAATTAGTACAAAGCAAAATGTTATTTTCAAACATCTGGAAGTGATGGCTCAGGGAGGAGATGCACCAGCTCATCTTTCCTGTGTCTCTGAGCTTCTTCACCAATGCAATGGTTGCATTACAGCCTGATGAACAGTATCTAGCTGCAAATGGTAGGAAGGAAAGATATAGAGGGGGTTTTTAAGTGTTAAAAAATAGGCTAAACTTTGCCTGTCTAAGGCATGGGGATTCAGCATTGAAGTAGTTCAGGTTAACCAGATAAAAATCTCTGATTTGATCTTTGCGGGCAGGAAACGGCTGTTAGAGCTGTCATTGAGTCCTAATTCTCTGTGGACTTCTGCCATTGATGTCTTGGTAATTTTTCACTGAAGCCTGATTGACTCTACCATCATCTCTGATAGATTGAAGAACTTGCCAGGACACTTGCTTGTACTTACAATCAGCCTTCACTTGATTGTTCAAGTGCTGTTGACTCCTCTCCAAAGGCAAGCCGATCAGCTCATAAAACTGCTAAAATTAAGGAACGGTGGAAGATTTCTGCTACAAAGGCTCTTTTGTTGTGGGCAAAAGAACAGTGTTCACTGTAAGTTCCATCTAAGACTTATGAATATTATGTTACACATTGTATTTACTGCTTTCCTCTAAATTTTGTGATATTTTCTCCTGTTTTTTTAACATTACTTAGTGACAGCTTAGCAGAAAATCCTTCAGATTTCAGTGTTTTTACCAATACTCTTAGCATCAATCAGGCCTTAAATGCCTTGACATGAGCCCTTTAAATATAATAACGTGAAGCTAATCCTACTAATAAAATACCACGATGTAAATCGACTTGTTTGGCTTTTCTCTTTTAGGAGTTTCTGTGTGATAAGTCTAGTTGATTGTTTACATGATTTGCTACTGTTCATCTTCATGGCTGGCACTGGTTAACAAAGTTTCAATAATTAATTTTTTTTTTTTTTAATGGAAAATGTAGGATTTCCAGGGTTCCTGCATCTTGGTTCTTTTTCTGTCAAAAGACCACATGATCCATAAAAAAGAGCCTAGTTCTAGAGGTTCTGGTCCCCAAATCTAACAATATGCTTGCTTATGCTTGATGTACAGATAGCTCTGTTGATGCCAGTGAGAGCATTCGTAGTGCACAGTCTAGAGCAGACAGAGGTATTTCTTGCAAGGGATAGGCTTTCCATTTTCTTGAAGGGTTACTGTTTCACTTTGGGACATTTCAAATATGTTTTATGATGTTAGCCCTTTCTCTCCAGCTTTTCAGTTGCTTTATGTTCTTACAACATCCTACTAATATTCCATGTTGTTAGTGGGAGGTAATAGCCTTCATCAGTGCATCAGACACTTTCTGTTGGGAGAATGTTTGCAGGCACTGAAATTTCCCTTTTCGCTTTGTTTTATCAGGATAAGATTGATGGGCATGTAAAAAGAAGCTCTGTGTTTGTTTAATCTTCCTCTTTCTTTTGCTTATTTTTCGTTTTCAGCAGCATTGCTGCTTGGTTGGTAGTGTCCTTCTGAACTATGATTACATGGAATTATCTTGTTATCAGTGAGTCCTTTTAGTAAAAGCACAAATCTTGTAAGTCCTGGCCCATTGTTTTGTAACTTGATTAGATAACCTGAAACTCCACATCCTTTTCATGCCAGAACATACTAGTAATGTACAGCTGGTTCTGAAACATTGTCCCAGAATTCACTGTGGTTTGCATAGCTGGGCACCTACAGCACTGTCCAGGTGCTACCTAATAGATGTTTTAAAAACACTAAGCTAAATAAGAGAAAAGGGAAATACTTTTCCTGCAGTAATAGATCACTTTTAAGGTCTGGATTTTCTAAAATGCTAGAGGAGTTTCCAATACTCTGTGCATTTACAGACAAATCCCTACGTGTTCTTCAGGGCTTTGCTTGTTTTTCCATCCCGTAGAATGCATAGATATTGAGCCCAGAGGTGATGTTCAGGAAGGATACTGGATCAGCAAGGCTTTATATTCAGAATGCAGCACCAGACAAAAACATTGAGTCATTTTGCAAAAATAGTATAGAAACATATAGCTGTAGCAATTGCTAGTATTGGCTGTATTGTTGTCTGACACAGCTTCTGCAAAAGTTCAGTGGCAAAGTTCTCCATAACTTCTTGGATTTGCTTCGTAGCACATTTTACTGAATTCTACTCCTGAATTTGTAGGGTGTCGGAGGGAACAGGCTGTAACATTTGTTTCTGATCACTGTTGGGGTAGGCACGGCTCTATCCAGGTGTCTGATTTCAAGGCAAGCTGGCGAAGCGGACTGCCTTTTCTAGCCATCATCCAAACCTTACGACCAGGTCTAGTTGATTTGGAGAAGGCCAAAGCTCGAAGCAATAAAGAAAACCTGAAAGAGGCTTTCAGCATTGCAGAACTGGAGCTGAATATTCCACGGCTTCTTGAACCTGAAGGTAGGTGATCTGCTCTATTTGATCTTTGTTATCAGGAGTGAGATTAATGTAATCCTACGTGTGTTGATTTGAATACAGGAAAAAATAAGCTTGCGCTTAAGTTTGAAATGGAACATTGATCTTTACAGTAATTCTCAACCCTTAGTTCTTTATTCTATATCCCTGACTCTACTTAGGATTTGTAGGATTTTTGAGTTAGCAAATGCAAGAACAATATGCAGATGAAAGCATATGAAACTTTCCCATTCATGAGAGAAACTTTTTTATTACCTAATTATGTTTTATTAAAATATTCCCAAGGAAAAGAAAAAAATAATTACATATTAATTTCTGTCAGTGCTATGTTAACTGAGTTGCTGCAAAATAAACATGTTTATGGTAATGCATTTTAATAACTGCAGTATAGTGTGTAATTATGTGATCAGGCCTAGAAGGCTGCATAATTATGTAAATGGTGTATTGGCTCTTGTAGATGTTGACATTATGAATCCAGATGAAAAATCAATCATGACTTACGTGGCTCAGTTTTTGCAATACTCCAGGACTTTGCATGAGTCTGAAGATGACGTACAGGTATGGCATGTGATTTATCACTGAGGCATTTTTAAATGAATCTGCATCATGAATACAAAGAGTATCAGTACTGTGTTTGCCTAGTTTATAACCTGACTCAGTAACAGTTAGATAGTAGGTCCTCTGATTCAGCTGCTGGCAGGCCTGAGTTGACTTGAACCTTCTGATGCTCCTTGCGTGGTAGTCAAGACTCAATGTGATAGATTTTTTTGATGATACAGGTGGAATTGCTGGGTAGGTTGCCTTGTTTCATTCAGCTATTACAGAGGACATTTTCAAGCATGGTTGTCTTCATATGTGCTCTGAAGTTTGTATGTAAATATTGGGGTAAAGGCAGACAGATTTGCAAATGTGCAGAACAGCCAGCTTTAAATTCAATAAACTCAGGTGAAGTGTCCAGAAGTTACCACTCACAGATCTCACTGGTTGGAAAACCAAGTATTCTGTTCTCTATATTCTCCTATGAGACTTTATGTATTAATTGGTTATTCAGGTATCTCCGTACTGATAATCTCCTTTTAGCAGGACTGAAGTCAGACTCTTTTTAAGATGCCTTCTTATATTCCAGGCACCAGGTTTAAAACTTTGGCCTCGCTCTATAATAGTGCCTGACCCAAAATTCATTAGAGTCCCCAGGAATTATTATTTGTTTTTCAATAGCTTTGAACGGGTTTTGTCCAACACTCAATGTGTGTTGTTTTACAGCACAATGTAAATTAAAAACAAGGCTTGCAAAATGGAAAAATGAAATTTTCTGCTCTAATTACCAGGAAAAAGTTAGAGAGGCCATGAGCTGGTTGGCTACACAGGAGAAGAAGTTAGCAAAGTTGCTGATCGACACAGAGAATGAAACATATTACCAGAAGTACAAAGTAAGTTGCATTTCATATTTAACGGCTTCTGGGAAAAGAAGCTGTGTTTCTGGGAATATTTTGAATATTGCCTAAACTGAAATGTTAAATAAACTTTTAAACAAGAGTTGGAAATCTGACAATGAATTTGGTAAATGCCCTCATGTGATTGAGAGAAGGGTAGGATAAAAGTAATTTATGAAAAAGATACATGTTGCTTGGTTTCTGAGCAAGATTTTTTTGAAGAGAGTGAAGTAGTGTTTTTTAATTAACTGACATAGCTGAAGACTTTGACAAGATTCAAGCACTTAGGCCCTTTAAAGCATTACCTTTGCCATTTCTGTGATAATAGTAACAGCAGGTTTTACCCAACTAATGTTGTAGTGGAGTATTTGAAATGTTGGCTATAGATTGTACTGAAATAAAATTTCCTTTAGTTTAAATTTAGCCAGAGTTTGTCATAAAATGGCCCATGGTGGACTGTGAGGGGAGGAGTTTTCCCTTTCTCTCGGTGGGAGGGAAGGACCAAGTCCTGACTGCACTGACATTATATTAAATACAGATTTTGCTAGTGAATGGCTCCTATAATTTCAAACCCAAATACTGCCTGGAGACAAGTATGCATCTTTCCTGCTATCTTGCCTTTCCATGCATCACACCCTTTGAAGTTAATGGAAGTCATACCGATGTGTTCAAAGGCAGTACTTGGCTCCATGAGCTTCCATCTGAAGTCTTCTATGAATTATTCTTCCTTTTTACCCCTAGGAAATGATGTCATTTTTGGAAGCATTTAACCAAGAAAAAAACCCCTTTCTGCCTTTGTTGTCATCAAAAAGAAGTGAAGCTGAGCTGAGCGAAGGCCAGCAGCAGATGAGAGAAGAGTGGGATAAAATGATCTCTAAGGTCAGAGGCATTTGTAGCTCACCTCGTTACCAGTGTGTGTTTGATGAAGAAGCTTAAGTCTACCCCAGGAACTTGCACAGGGAAAAGTGGGGAGGTGGTGCTTTATTTGAATTTATAAAAGAGGTACTGACCCTGAACTTGAAGTCCAGACAAACTGAGTGGTGTATAGTGCCCAAGAGGAGGTAGAAGGTACCTGTGTATTGTCCTTCTGCCTCCTGAGCCTCAGGACTGCGAGATGTCTACAGAAAATCTCCTGCATCTGATTATCTTTGAGCACTCTTCTGATCAAAGTTTTTGTCCTGTTTATGCTTAAAAGATTCTTTTGGGATGTAATTATGGCTCAGATAATGATGCAACTGGGAAAAGTGTGTTTAATGTATTCTTTCCTGTGGCACGGGTGGTGATGTAGTGAGATGTAATTGGTCAGTGCTTTGCAATGCAGTTGGCTGTGTTGTCTCCCTCTGCTGCAAGTGGGGATGTACTGGGCCTTGCTGGTAATTGCTCTTTATGGAAGAGATACTCCCCCTGTCAGCTCCATGATGGAAAGCTGCCCAGAGCATCCGTTCCCCCTCTGTGTTGCAACGTTTACTATATATTTCCCTGTTGCTGGGCCTTAGGATTGTCACCAGCCAGAGAGAGGAACTGCCAAGTTCTCTGTAGTGTTGCGGAGAGTACAGACTGGGAAGCAAACCTGGGTCTCAGGGTAAACAGCTGATTTGCAGCTGATTTCACTGGAAGCTCCTTTTCTGAGTGGTGACAGGTGTTACGGTTTGGTGGGTTTTTTTCCTGGGATGTCTAGAGCATCAGCTTCTGGAGCTTATTTCAGTACCTTAGGGATGGCAAGAAAATAACAGTGAGAAACTTAATCACTTGTTTTCCTTTTTAAGATTAATGAAAGGAAAGCGAAGCTGGACCAGATGTTGCCCTCCCCCCTGGATACCATCGAGGCTTGGCTTCAGGAGGTAGAACATCTGCAGGCAGAAGATTTGCCTGATTTACAGGACCCATTTAAAGCAATGTTTGTCTTCAGAGAAATAATTGTAATATTTAAGGTATGCTGATCACAAAGGAACATTCTACTTCAGTCTGACTTAGCAAAGCACTTCTTGTGGAATTGCTATTTGACATTTTGGGAAGTGGTGTGGATGTGTTTATCTTCTGAAGATGAAAAGCTCTTCTGAACATACCTTTGAACAGTGATGAGTTTAATTAAATAACGGCATGTGACTATAAGGAAGGTTTTTGACTTCACTGGGGTGAGATTAAATTTGAGTATTATCTGAATGAGTAAATTATGATCTTCTTTTTATGTGGCTCCTGCAGCTTGTTTGTTTGTTAATTAATAACCCAGAGTGCATCCTTATCTTTAAATCTATGGTTAATGCATACCTATTCAGAAAAGCACTTGGGCACAGGGTTACATTCCAGTGAGTTCATGAAGTCTGCGTTTAAAGTTAGGTATTTTCTGAATCGCCCTGTAAATCCATTAAAAGCAATGGGAGGCATTTTGATACCTTGGTAACATGCAAGTTATTTATTCTGATCTTGAAATCTTTACACTGATAATATTTCAAATGCCCTTTCAAATTCAAAGACTTTGATAAGAGCTAGGTGTGTTGATGCCTGGTTGATCACCATAATGCTGTACTTGGGTTTTTTTTAAGAACAAAGAGGGAGTTGGATGTTTTTGAGATATGTTCTGAAAGAAAATTTGAAAAAATGAGAAATAGAGGTTCTTTGAGTGGCTTGATAACACCACTTTTTTTTGTACCGTTGCTAGTCAGTTCCTGATTTGAGGTGGCTTTTTGTCTGACAACAGCTTTGCCATTTGGTCTCTGATTTTTGTTGTTCAGCCTAAATAGTTAAACTGTTTCAAAGAATGAGACAAAGAGAGAGATGTTGTTGATTTAGGGGGTTCTTTTTTCCATTGAATACGTAGATAAAGCGTTCCTTAAAGAAGAAGAAACCCAAGGTAGTTAGTTTCTGTAAAAACCACTTCTCCTGATGCGAAGACATTCTGCTGAGAATTTTCCTCCCTCTCCTTCGTCTAGTCAATACTTACAGTATGTCTCCCACAGGGATCTTGTTGCCAAGGTGGTGCCTTATAATGGAAATTTTACTTTCTCTTAAGATCCAGGAAATTACCCACTAATGCTCATAACTGTCCAGCTGGAGTAGTGTTAAGGTTACAAAATCAAGTGTTTAAAATCTGTGCACTATTTTTGAGCTGAGGGCTTCCCCAGGAGTTAGCCATTTCTGTTAACATGCTTTGTGACAGGTTTTATGACATAGAAATGAACTTTTAGCATATTTCTTTACATGCCATTTATGAATATGTTTATATTCTGTGCAGTGCATTTTATAATTTATTTTTACATGAGAAATTTGGTGCTCATGCTTGTAAAATACTCCCTAATGGTGTGATGTGGGACATCAGAGGGTTCATGTAATATGCTATCAGCGTGGTGTTGGATGGAAATTTATTGAGCAGTCAAATGAAGTACTAAGCAACTTTGATGTAATAGGTTTATTCAACAGGTTTTGCAATCAGTCATTGCTAACACATAGCAAAGACCAACTTAATAACATGAAACTGTTACAGTGACACTTTCTTTGTCCTAAAGATGATAGTGAAAGTGCAGGAAAAAAATGATAGCTTGGCTAGTGTAGATTCATGTTCCTTATATTTAACTAGATGCACAGTGGTATGAGAAATCAGGCAGTACTGCACTAAATAAGCACTTTGGAAGGTGATGAGATACTTTCGTTGCACTTTAATGAGTAAAGATACTGGAAGATTATCTTGTGCTGACTGGTTCTTAATGGCTCTCACTCTAATGGCAAGTGACGTGCAGATTCCCAGATGAAATACTCTAGAATGAAAATGATTGCCTTCCTATGTCTTTTTCTCCCCAGGGCTTGATGGATTGTTTTGATTCTCACTTCAACACCCTTCAATCATTTAAGAACGAAGATGAGAATAATATGCCACTAGTCTTGCCTGAAAAGTTAGAGGAAATGAAAAGAAGGTTGTGATCCTCAAATTCCCTCTCCTTTGCCTACGTTGTATTCTAACTCTGCTATTGACTTGCTTTGCTGTTCTGAATGAAGCACATAGTTTATCCATGCCTTGCAGAAAAAGAGCATTTTCCACCTAAGCACAGATTGACTGTCATGCAGAGCATGCAGGTTCACTCATTGGTCAAGTGAATGTCTAATGATGTGTACGAATTGGAGCTCAGTCAGAGGAACCTTTCAGGTGCCCTTTGCTAATGTGGGTAGGACATACCCACTAGGAGTAGGAAACATGTATTTTGAATGTAAAAATTTCTCTGGAGATGTGGGTTCTCTAAGTTTCAAATTCCACCTTTTAAAATCACTGAGATCTACAGGTGGTGCAACCCCATATTTCTGTTGGAGGATATTTTCAAAAATGACTAGTGAATTGTGTCTGTAACATGAGGCCCTTTGACATATGATGGCAGATGCCCCTCTTCTGGGCATTTATGGTTTTTCATAAATTGTGCAGTCAATATTAACTCAAAATTGTTGATACTCAAAAAAATGAACTGTTGCTATCTTAAAATTTTGCTGCTATCTTAACAAAATAATGTAATTCTGAGCTTTTAGGATAAAAACCTTATACGTTAATGCTTTCTAGAGCCAATGATTTTTGAGTCAACTTTTGGAACTTTTCACTGTTTGCAGATTCAGCAATATTCATTTCACAAATTCAAACACCTTTCTTGAATATCACTATGGACTGTGCTCAGCTATTGCCAAAGCAGTGATGTTAAAGCTAAATATCTGGGACATGAAATATGGGACAAAAGAGTCTGTGGAATCACTGCTGGAAAATTGGAACGTAAGTTCAAAATACACGTGTCACACCCTGACAATAATTCTTCTTCCCCACCTCCCTTTGATTCAAGCTTGTGTCTGTCCTCATCTGCAGATGCTACTATAGTTGGTAGAAGTATGGTAGGCTTGTGGGATCTGGGATTCAGGCAAAAAGGGACAGGTAGACTTCCACAGAAGCTTTCTCTGTGTCTTCCTGTTTTCCTCGGAATGAGAGTTCTTTCTTCAGTTTGGAGAAATAGAGGGAACTGTAACTGTAATTTTCTCTCTGCCCTTTTTTATTCCTTATTGGGAAGACTTCTTTCTTTCTAGATTTTTTGTAGGGCTGGTAGTAGTGGCCTTTCCCTAATTGAAACCCTCTGGGGTAGTTCAGTAGTTGCTATCTTCAAAACCAACCATTATCCACAGTGCTGGCTAATAGTGCCTTTCGCTGTTGCCACTTCCTTTTCCAGCTTCCTTACCCCCTTACACTTTGTGGTGAATACAATTTGTCTTGTTTTGTTATATTCTGTTCTTAGCTCAGCTTCTGGGCTCATGTTATGAAAACGATGCCGTGTGTAGGCCTGTGGGAGGGGATGGGTTATCCTACCCCAAATACTGCCAGAGAAACATCGAAAAATAGAGGCAGAGAGATTAAAATGCAGATGCCATCAGTTTTGCCCCATCTCTGGTTAATGGGACTCCCCCTGAATTTTACCTTAGTGGATTTTCTAAAGAGTTTCTTCGAAGCTTTTCAGACCTGCAAATCCCTAGTTAGACTACTGGGAGTTTCACCATCATCAAAACTGTGGAAGGAGGCAAAAAGAGGTAGTGTGAAATAACAGTTTTCCTGAGCACTATTAACCTTACCCTGTGGTAAGAAGGGAATGAGGAATTAATTTTTTTTTGAGTTTGCTAATTCACTTGGTTTTATAAACATTTACTATCATGTTATTCTTACAGTTGTGGTTCATGGTCTTTCTCAAGCTGATACAATACAGAGTTTTCCCGAGGAGTTTAAGGCTTGTTGCTGTCTCACCTTCTGGTCTCATGATATGCAGTCCTGGCTGAGTGGTGGTTTAGTGTCCCAGATTTGTCACGGCCATGAGAGAAGTTGTTTTGTAGCCTGCTAGGCTGGATTTTGTAGGACATATGTAGGAGTGGGAAGCGCTGGGGTGAGATGCAGCTCAGACAGAGGAGGGGGCTGAGGATCAACTCTCTCATTCCCTGTGTGAATGTTTAAGAATGTCTCCTGCTCTGCTCCCATTTCTTCCTCTCTCACCCTTTCTATCCCCAGTTTGGATCTTGATCTGTGGCAGGAACTAAGCATGTCAATATTTCTGTGTGTGCCTGGAAACCCACCTTTCACCTTCATCACTTTTTTTGGCTTCCGTGACTAAATTCTGCCTGACTTGTTCTAGATGCCATTTCTCACTATTGCCCTAGGGCATTAAATTTTTGCAGTAAAGAGTCCTGACTCACGCAGGGCAGTGATGTTCAGGAGTTAATATTCCTATTTAAGTTACTCTCTGCAGAAGCAAAAAAAAGGTTTGTTTCAGATTAACAGGTGCAAATGAGTTGTGGAATGGGCTTTCTGAGTTTATATTTGACCTGCGGGTTATAGGGGTGTGTTAAAAAAAATGTATCCCAAGCTGCATTTGCTACCTAGTTTTATGTATGTTAGTGTTACCCATGCCAATTACTTTTCACTCCGGGCAGAATTTCATTGAGGAAAAGAGGCTTGAAACGCAACTAGAAACTGCTGCTCATATCTGTGAAGATTTGAAAAATAAAAGCATGAGCAGTCCTGACTTAGGTAAGTTCATGCACATAAACTGATATGAAGACCTTGATTTTGAACTGGGGTACTGTCACCAGTTTTAATCACCTTACACTTATGTTTTCTGTAACATACTGTTTCTGTGGAATTAACCTCTCCTTTTTTCAAACGTATAATCCTATTCCCTGTTTGATATCCTAGCTGGAGATCCTCAAGAAATTAGCAAACTTTTTCAGACAGTGGAATCAAAGATTTCTATGTGCAGAGACTATATTTCCAATGTAAATACCACTGTACAGAAAGTCCTGTCTTCCTGGAAAAATTATACAGAAAGCATCCACTCACTAAGGACGTGGTTGGAAGAAAAACGAAATGAGCATCCAAAAGAGGTGTGTGGTTGGATTTCTCTTTGTAACAACAGGCAGAGATACATGGAAGCCTCCTGGAAGAAAAGCATTATACATGCCAGTGGTGTTGGTTGTTGCTTTTCTCTTCCTTTTTTTGGAAATAAGCTTTTGGCAGGGTTCTGCTTTAAATTATTTCAATGCTTCTGTCTAGATCCCTGCTGAGATCCTGGCAAAGTGGAATTCGGTTCATGGTTCCTTAAACGAAGCTGGAAACTATCTCATCGAAGTCAGCAAAGAGCAAGTTGGGTCAAATATTGCCAAAGAGCTGAAGAAACTGAACAGGAGATGGGCCAAGTTCATCAAGAGGGCACACTTTGTAAGTTACTAGTCTCACATGACTCTTTTGCCATGCAGCCTTCCAAGTCATACTCTCTAGCCTTATCAGCGTGCTAAGTCTTTAAGTCAAGTCAAAATTGCCAGTTTTAAACCAGGAGGAACAGAGAATACACAGAGGCGTCCCGTTTTTAAGTCTTTGTGACTCAGTTAAATGTTCTTTATGACATGATGGAAAATGTTCAGTTTTCTAAATGGAAATTTTAAAACAACTTATAAAAGGAAATATTGCAGAATAAAGCTCTTTATTCAGTTTTAGAGATAGGGCTCATCAATTTGTTAAGAGTTAAATTTTATAATCTCTGCCTCAGCTAGTAGAATTATTGCTGCATAGATATTTCTAGGGTTGTGCAACTTTATGCCAGCTCACTTTGTAGGTTTTTAGGCTGCTGTAAATTCCTATACAATCTGTCTAATGTTACATGTATTCCATTTGCTAATACTACATTTCTTAGAATGCTTTCACAAGAATGACATTTTCATTCTGCCTGGGAATATTGGAGCTCCTAATTTTCTAAGCTGAACCTTTCATTGACATTTATTGAAGGTACTGCTGTGACAAACTGTGGCAAAAAATGGCATTGTTATAGGAGACGAGCTTACTCAGAATACAAGATCAAAGGAAATATGTTCACAATGGTGGGGAAAATCCAGTTTCCTAAAAAAAAACCAACCCATAGTAAAAGATGCTTTCAGAAAGCAGAGATAAAAGAAGGGCTTCTTGCGCCCTTACAAGGTCTTAAAGACTTCAGCAGTTACTTTTCTGGCATTGCTTTGGACATTATGGCTGTAATAAAGATTAATTTTTGTACATAAAAAGGCACAGTCAAATGCTTGAGCTCTGGCCTGTGACTGCCAGTACCAGTAAACTGTTAGCATGCTCTTCAGTCGTCTCCTTCGATCCCTGTTGTGTGCAAAAGCTGGAAAGTAACCCAAGTGGTGACTGTATGTTGCAGGAGGGTTGTGAAGAGACCTGGGAACCAACAATGTGAATTAACATCTTACCCTCCTCTTTATTTATAGGTGGGTGAAGAGAGCACAGATGCTGCTGAAAAGACTGGGGAACATCCGCAGAGCCTGGAGAAAATTGAAGAGGTCCTTGGAGGGGTGGAGAGCTGGGCAGCAGAGACTGCACGCCTGCTTAGTGGGATTGGTCACGAGAGTCACGTGGAACCTGAGTTGGAGGAACGTCTGCAGGTGAAAATGAAAATACACTGCTTAAAATACTTGGTTCATCAGATTCTCATTTTTCATCATGGATTTGTGGTTGGCGTAAAATGAGCTGCCATCAATGAAGCAGAAATAAATGTGAATTTTGTGCCATAATGCTAGTAAAAAGTCAAGGCAACGCTAGTGTTTTGATGCTGTTTCCCAGGATCACTCCCAGCTGAGCTGCAAATGAATCTTCCGACATCAGTGTGTCCAGATGAGAAGCAGGTGCCAATAAAGTGCTGTTGGTGTCACTGATCAGCAGTTTGCTCTTGAGTGACAGTAATTACTCCCTGTCCAGCACAGCATTTGCAGCAGACTAACCCTTTGCAAGGTGCTGAGTTGAGAATTCCCCCTGGTTATATGGTGCTTTCTGTCATCTACCTGGTAGTGCAGGGAGGAGATATGGGACAATTTAGCTTTATTCAAGGATTACTTATCAAAAACTGGGATACTTGAAGTATTTTTGGTAGCATGCTGGGTAATTTCCACATCTCATCTTATAAGCAGTTGTTCTAACTATCAACAGTGAGCACTAATGTATTTCTTGTTACTTCCGCTAGTCTGGTTTGTTTCCCATGTCTCTCTGCCAGGCATCACTGTTTCCTCCCCCAGCAGATGGCAGGTGGAAAGGTGTATGTATCTAAGCAGCTTCAGTACAAAGTCTGATTTATTTCTTCACCTCCCAGTGAAGGTGAAACTAAACAAAAATGCCAAGCTTTGCACTGGAGAGGCTGAAGCACTGTTGTATGTTACCTTTTGCTGTTTCTGAAACAGAGCTTGTATAATCTAATGGTAGGAAGGTGGCCACCAGAAGAAGGCGTCATTGGAGCTCCTTTATTTAAGAGCTAAAAGTAAACAGAGATCTTCTTTCATATATTAAATCCACCTCCATTAACTGCGAATCAAAATTAGCATTACTTTGGGTTTGTGCCTTTTTGTACCATGTTTAGTTGACAGAATTAGGAGTGTGAGCTATGAAAAGAAGCTATTTATCTTTTTGTAATTGTGGGCATATGTTTATAAAATAAGCCTTATTTTGCAGTGTGACACTAGTTTGTTGCAAACAATGGAGTAACAAAAGAAACCCTGAAATGCAGCCTCCAAAAATGTGACTGGCATTGTATCTCCATGGCTGTGAACAGAACAGATCAGGTCGCTTATTACCTGCGGTACAATAGCTTGAGATCCAGAATAAAGCACTGATTATCATTAGAAGAATGCTAATTGTCAGCTTCAAACAGGAAAACATGTTGAATATTCATAGATCAAAACAGCTCTCATAACGACATTTCGTGATAAATATTCAAATAATGGTGCACGACTTTTGCATGCAAAATACTCAGCTGCTTCCTGCCTTTTAGTGCTGAATACCACAAGAAAATCTGAGCCTTGACACTGCTTGCTTTTGGATGACTTCATGCATATCCAAATACGTGGTTTGCACATTCATTTGGAAAGCTGTCTGGATAGGAGAACATGTTTGAAAAATAACTTCTAATTGGCTCAGAGGCAAAGACATGGGAGGTTTCACATTGAGAGAGAGACTGGTTCAGCAAACAGAATCCCCTGTGGATGGCAGCAGATTTCTTTCTCTGTACATAAAGATTTTTTCAGTGCAATACCCTGACCATAACTGGAATATAAGATTTTTCCTTGACCAGATATTGACCATCTGTGGGCAATGCTGGCTTTTTGATTCAGTGCCTTTAAAAAAACAAAACCCACATATAAATATTGTAGAGGCTTCTAATGCTTTTCATTCAACCAGAGCTTGGCTGCAAGGGGAACCTCGTGCCAAGAACAAGTTGTGGCAGCAGAAGAGATATTGCAATCCCTGATGCAGAACGTTTCAAGTCAGTTGTCCCAACAACATTCTCACACCAGTGGTCTGCAGGCACGAATTAAAGAAGCCAGGGACAAAACAGAGGTATTTCTTTTTTATTGTTACTGTATTTTATACAGACAGACATCTCTAATCTTAGCACGTTGTGATTGGGAAGACTCCTTGTCATTCATGTAAAACAGAAAAGGTTTTATACTATTGGAATCAGTCTCTCCCAGACTCTTGCCAGGACAAAACCTAGAATGTTTCAAAGATCAGTATCTCAACTTGAAAAACTTGGGTGATGTTATGAAGCAACACCTTTATGTAATTACTGACACTTGGGCGTGTTCTGAAGAGTCTCTTTCTTCCAAGGCTGTCATGGCTGACATGAACAACATCTTGTCCAAATCTGAGAAGACACCCTCAGAGAAGGAGGCTTTGCTTAGTTTTGAAGAATCCCAGAAAGAACTTGAGGCCTCCATTTCAAGGGTTGTGCAACTTATCAGTCAAAAATTAAGTCCCGAAGACTGTATTTCAAGATATGAGGTGAGTTTGATTTCTGAGCCAGAAAAGGCTGAGGTACCACAGTGAGAGAAAAATACTAGATTTTTGTTTGCTTTGGTAACTCTTAATGCTTTTCTCAGCTTTTAGATTTAGCACTGTTAGCATATATTAACTTGGCAGACAGCTTGAATGAAGAAATGTAAATCTGCATGGCAGTTTATTCAGTGCCCTCTCTTGACTGAAATTACTCCATCATCCCAACAGAACTCATCATGTTCTGAACTACAGCCTTTTTTTGTCTGCATAATAATTAAGATTCCCATCAAGATTCACATACCTGTATTCTTGGACTAGTTTTTAAAGCATGAATACTGAATCTTCTCATTTTCCCAGGCCTAAAGAAAGTGTCTGATCTCAAAATCTGGATCTTTGAAAGGGGTCCTTAATGAGGTATCAAAAATGGAAGTGCCCAAAATCTGCATCGCCTCATCTTGCACAGCGAGGCCTGGGCAAGGATGTGCTGGGAGTGGCACAGTGTCTCACCCCCGGACATCTCCTAGGGTCCTGTTGCACTGATGCAGACCTTTCAGCTGCTCCCTGACAGGCATGGGGCACCTACACTGGCTATGTGCCATGTTAATGGTTGGACTCGGTGACCTTAGAGGTTTTCTCCAACCGAAATGATTCCATGATTCTGTATTCCCTAGAAATGATGCAAAATTCAGGCACCTTGCTTTCTCTTCTAGGGTACCAAATTTTGCCCTAGAAGAGGAGATAAAAGAACAGCATCAACTTTGCTCCAAAAAGCATAGGCTGATATTGTCTGCAATTTTTTGTAGATACACTGGGGTGGAGAATGCCCTCATACTCACCGTGCAAGGGCCATCACAGCCCATACGTGGAATGTGTTTATGCTTTATGCATGGGGCTTTTTTATGCTACTGATGTAATTTTGTTAGGTAAATAAGCTACATTCGATTCTGTTTATCTTTTATTATGATGCTTTTCTTACAGGAAGCTTTTAATGCTCTGGACAATAAAGTTCTTGACAAATTTTTGAAAGCAGCTGAACAACTGAAAAATATTTCATCTGATAATGAAAAGCTGGTAGTGGAAGAAAAGAGTGAAGATGTTCGTAAAAGATGGGAGGTGAGACAATATTGGAAGGAGAATCCACTGTCTGTTCTCATTAGGCCTGGCATCTTTCAAAAACAATTTTTTTGTCACAATAGGTTCTGAGGCTTTTATTTAGTTTGTCATACTGCCTTGCCATCTCACAGGGACAATGTGTTTTGAATTTTGCAGGCGGTTTATCGTGAGATTATATCCTATGCCCAGCTCATAGCAGAAAGGGAAAAGAAGAAATTTAATGCAACCTTAAAAAAAATCAATAAGCAATTAGGCAAAGAGAAGAAACTCCTAAGTATGGATAAAACCAAAGGGCTCATAAAGGAACATGAGGTACCTGCAACACTCCTTTTCTCCACGCCTACCTCTCTTTGTGAATGCTTTCTCTGTTCTTGCTCCTTTTCGAGTACACTATTGCAGCCTGTGTTTGTGGAACAGGGTGCTTGTGCTCTATATTGCGTAAACACAGAACAAAGAGGCCAACCTAAGTAATTTCTTTATCTTTTTTGACAGCAGACATTAGCCTTGCAGAGGTATAGAATTACCTCCTTGTTATGTGGATGGTATCTTTTTTCCATTTGTTTTTAAAGACACTCTTGAGGCAGTAAAACTAATTTAGCTGTGCAGAGTTTAAAAATAAGAAATGATAACGTATTCTGTGACTCCCTTGATTTGTCACAGTTGCATAGATGGTGCTGGGTGCCTTCAGGTGAGAGTGTATTCTCACAGGGCAATAGCCACACTTTACCTCTGTGTTTGTGCTCTGGATAAATTAACCGCAGGGTTACAAATAAGACATTCATGTTTCACTTGCCAGGGTGATTCATGGTCAGTCTTACGTATTCCATAGCAATGGGTTTTACACTTCATTGCTTCTAGTATTTTCCTTCATCTTCCTCTTTGAGATGAATTGATGTGGCCAGTTTACCACTTATTAAGGGTAAGAAATTGCTCTCTTGGTGAAATTCTGGTCTTCACTGAATTCAGTGGAGCTTTAGTCTTTTGCTTATGGATTCGTGTTCAGCAAATATCAGATATGCAAGAGTAAAGAGAAATAAATGTTCTTGGGTGCATTCCTTATGCTTATGTTTTTGTTAGATTTTTGGTATATCTTGATTTCACCATAGGAAGTTAAATTGTTGATGGGGAATATTAAAAAAAAAATTCTTCATTTCTCCTTTTTCTGTAGTCAGTGGGACATGTGTATCTGGTGTCAGTGTGAAGAGGACTTGTAACCAAAGCAGATAGAACTGTAGTAACATAATGAATTTCAAAACCAAGCAAGAGTCAGTATAGTCTTGCAAATGCAGCTGGTGAACTTGTTGCCAGAAATCCTAATTTCTTTCCTGGCTCTATTTGAAAAAGAATCGAGGGGAAAAAAGTGTTTCTCTCCTGGTTTGACAGCTTGTGCTTTTAAGTGCACTCATCCGAGAAGACAATGGAAATAGAAAAAAAATGTATGAGAATAATTGTAAATCCTCATGACTTTGACTTTTAATGTATTGTTTTTCTTTGTTTAGGCTTTTTTTTCACAAGAAGGCATCCTGAGGGAACTTAGCAAGTCATTAGAAGACCTTAAAAAATTGGGAAGACTATCAGAAGAAACTGTCCCAGACATAGGGACACTGACTGCAGACTGTGAACAAAAGCTAGAAAAGCTTCAACAAACTGTGGCAGAGACTTACATGGCTCTGCTGTCTCATGCTGGAAAAGAACACTCAACTAAGAAAGAGTGAGTGACTGGGTGCATGATATGTTGTTGCTTCACAGAAACCAGACATATAGATACATTTTGTGATTTTGTAAATATAGTACCAGTTACGTTACTGTGTACGTTATGATGCACAACTGTGTATTTATACATTCAATGTTAAGTTGTATAATCTAGCAAGTACAGTGTTTAATTGCCCTTCATCACAGTTGCACTTTTTTTAGTCATTAGCCAGGATTTCTTCTTTTCCATTTGTACGTCATATTTCTTGAGCTGAAATTTCTTTCAAACTGTAGGAGCTCCATTGTTCCTTCTGAGAATGGAGGAAAGCCTGGTTCTTCTCAACAAATTGATATCCATTCGGTACAGGAGGTAAGAAGCCCATACTCACTGTTAGAAAACAGTGCTCTATCTAGGGGAGATTATTGGTAAAAGGAAAAACTATTTTTTCTGTTGCTCTTCTATTTGTGGTAGGAGCCCCGGCCTCTGGTCAGACATCAAAACCCCATTGTGCTTGGGTTATATACAAATATTAAAAAAGAACGTGCAAGGAACAGCACAAGGCATTCTAAGGAGATGTTATTCTTCAACATTGCAAATCCTGTGTAGTGTCCCAGTAATTTGATCAAATTTCAGAGTGTGGAGAGATGAAAAACAGTGATGAGTTGGAGGGATTTGCTTTAGAAAATGCAGGGAGAGCCAGGACATGTGTATCTTCTTAGAAAGAATTTCAGAGACAGGATAGTGTGGTTCATCATTTGGATGCCACAGAAGATGTCTTGTTTACGATAAACATTCATGCAAGTAAGGCTGCAGGCAGCTCATCAGACAGCCTCCAGACTGGTGATTATGGGAAGGGAACCATTGCCTTTACAGGAAGTTTGAAGACATTTAGGAATTAGCTGTTAGGAAGGAAGATCTCATGAGGATACTAATAATGTCCATGATACAAGGATGAAATCTGGTCTCTTCTGGATAAACAAAGCATGAATTATATAACTAACATCAGCCAGCCTCAAACTGAGGAGTAGAATATATCCTGGAATCAAGGGCAAGAGACGTGCAAAGGCATCTGGTATAAGCAGCCTGACAAAAGCTGCAGAAGACAGTGCCTTTTGGCTGCCTAAGGATGTCGATGGAGCTGCAGCAAAAATGTGCACAAGCAGACCCACTGTCTGTGGAAGGAATGAATGACCTGGCTGCAAGTGTTCAGAGATGTGCTCTTTTGGCTCATGATTGAGTTTAAACACATCTTGTGTTTGTGAGTGGTATTTCTCATTTCCTTTGGGACACATGAGGGAACTGCTTCTTTCAGGAGTGTTAAGATGTCTGCTAAACTTCACTATGCACTGACACAACATGATGCAGAGGTCACTCTTACCTTTTTTGTTTTTACTTAGACCTCAAGACCTGTTGCAGATATAGTTTTGGAACCAGATGTGAAACATCACAATGGAGAAAGCTGTGTAAAGGAATTTCAAGACGACAGTCAATTGTCCATACCAGCTTTATTAGAGAGGTAATTTCTGAAGGATAAAATGCATGTGTGTTTTGAGATGATACTATGCTAGACATTCAGAGATGGAATATGTTGAACTTAGCATGCACTTTTGCTTTGCTATATTCTTGTTCTACCACAGTTTAATTATTAATGCTCTGTAATTGATAAGGACGTGCTATAGTAGCTAAATGCTTCACGCATTAGGATTTTGCAACAAGAACACTTAGACCTACATAACTTTTTTTCTTCTCCTCTTTTCTTGTGCCATAAAAATCTGCCTTACTAATAACTTCAAATATTGCACAATAAAAAAATGTGTCAAGTTTTTAAAGAACTGATATTTTTACATTCATAAAACTCAATTCAGAGAATGCAGGCAGACATTCATACTGGAAAATCAGCCAGGTGAGCATTTTTCAGCTCTCTTATATGTTGCTTGTTTATGCCCATTCATTTGGGACTTAGGTAAAAAAATGTGCATTTACAATCAACAGTACTTTTTTTATAAGGTAATCTATTGGTCATCAAGTCCCATACCCTGCCATGTTCCATTAAATTAGAAGTAATATTGTCTCTGAAAGTGATGCATCTCTCTTTAGCTATAACACACAAAGAAGTAACCTGGAGGAACTTTTACAAGTCAGCAGACATAAAGTAGCATCTGGCTTTACTGATGAAATAAAAGGTACATCATGCCTGCAGAATAAGCTGCTTGAACTACAGGTAAGTATTCACTTTTCAAAAATGTACTTGGTGCCTAAATAGCTATTTTCTCAGGTAGAGCCCTCACCTCTCTGTGTGATGTGTATTGCCAAGGGAAAAGGAGCATTCTTACAACCAGATTTATTAGAAGTAGAAGGTAAATCAAGGGTTTAGCATTCAGAAGTTGTTAGTGGCTCTCAGTTTGTGATCTGCAGGCTGAAATAGGTCTAATGGAAAAAACAACTATAGAAAGTCGCATTTTTTGTCAGCAGGAATTGCAAGTGATGGACCATGGTTAGGACTGGAGGAGTCCTTAGAGTTTAACTCTCAAATGGCAGTGGTGTATGGGCAGAATTAAACTGTTCCGGGACTTATAACTTGATTAGGTCTTTGAGAACCTTACGGGGATGATAAAAGACACATAACTGACATTGGAGAATTTATACTTCAATTTTTCAAGTCCTTGCTTGAAAGAAGTATAAAGTTTATTTAGCATCTCAGAACTTGGTTCAGTTCTATGTTTGCTTTTTGTTCTTTTGAACATAGCTGAGATATTTTCATTCTTGTAGTAAAAATGGCTGAATCATATTTATGGAACCTTTTATCAAGTGTAGCCAAGGCATATATATGACATGGAAATTTTCATCATAAAGTGTTGGCAGAGATTTCTGTGCAGCTAAAAATGGAGGCTTAGAGAGAGCAATAGATACTCTTTACTTTCAGTTGATGTTTTTGCTGTTGCTCTAGAGATCTTTAAGTAATTTTATGAACTGTCCAGTCCACTGATACTAATTACAGTATCATATTAATGCAATTAGCACTGCATATCTTTTAGGTGATAGAGAATGAAACAAATTCTGCTTGGACACAATTGGAAAACATCTCATCTACCTTAGAAAATCTTGTGGATGAAGTGCAGCAGGCTGCTGTCTCTGACACAAGGAACAAACTAAAAGAAGAATGGAAAGATCTTCAGGATATTATAAGTACCAGGTATAAAATAACACTTCTTGATATTAGCTAAGGAATAGATCATTGTAACGAAGGTGTGTATTGTGAGGGGAATAGTGTGTGTTGCCTCCACAGAAAATATCTTCACGTTTTAAACCTTTTTTTTTTTTTAAATTACATAAAATTAAACTTCTCTTAATTATATTTGGTTCGTGTACACATTGCAGATAGGGTGAATTTCTCCAAGCAGAGAGCCAGATCTTTGTAACACCACTGTGCAGAATTCCCAAGTTTACTGTAACCTCCCTCAGCATTTTAGTTAAATTCACTGGGATTCACACTGCTTTTCTTATTAATCAGTGGAAAAACTCCTTTAACCTAAGGAAAAGGAGGATTTTTTGACCTGTTCGTCAATTATGTTATCTCTATGGCTTTTTATGCTGTCAAATGTTGAGTGTCTTTTCTTTCTTGCTTTCCCTGTTCATGTTTTGTTACCTTTCTTGTAGAACAAACTCATTAAGGACTGCTTTGGAAATTGTTTTGCCAATAGAAAATGAATCCATTCTTCTATGTGAATTAGATCAGCGGCTGAAGAAAAAGGACATCCAGCAGTTTAATCTGATGAATAGTGATCTTGCTTATAGGGAGCTAAAGGTAAGGGAAAATGCAGAGACCATACCCTAGCAGAATAGTTTGCAACATGTCTAGGAACTAGAGAACTTCATGGGATTTTCAAGAGTTTGGGACTGCTTATAAGAATTCCCAAACATTCTACATTCTATTTTACTCCCTCTGCTTTAAATGTTATTGTTCCTGTGGAGCCAGCCAGGGACCCTGAGTAGGCTCTGTGGTACAAAGAATGGTTGTGAACATTTTACCTTAGGTTAGAACTCCCCTTTGATTCATATCCACCTGGCTTTATATTACTTTGTGGAGTCATATACGTAATGTGGTGTTAATTTGTGAGCTAAGTGAAACTGTCTGTGTCACATCTGCTGAGGTGTCTGAGCACACCTCAGGATGGTTTTGGAAGCTCTACACATACTCAGTATCTTGTTCATCTGTTATCAGTATCTTATAGCTAGGCTCTGGCCTGTCTGGTCGGGCTGAATGTTGTTTTGTTTTTCACATGAACTCCAAGCTGAACACACTGACAGCTCTGCAGTACTGAAAGTTTTCATTTGTCTGTCTTTGGCTCTCGAGTGAAGTAGAGTTTAGGTCTCTTGAGCTGTAGGGCAGAGAGCGTGTGCACTCTCTGTCTGAGATGACTCTTCTGGGCTGGAATGAGCCTGAATTTTTTCCCAGCTCTCTGCACTTTTGGCATTTCACAACACTGACAGACTGCTGTTTGTCTGAGGGCTATAACCAGACAGTGAGCAGCCTGCACCAAGAGATTTTTAAATGGCTGAAACTCTTCTCAAAATGTATAGCATAAAGGACTGAAAAGATGACAGAGCAAGAAAGATCTCTGTGCCTGTCTGCACTCTGAGTGATCTCTTGCTGCAAGAGCCTTCTGGTTTCAGTCCCAGGACACTCATCATCTTTCTCTCCTTTTTTCTGATTTTTTGGAAAGAGGTTTGAGCTCTCTGCAGCGCTGAGCAGATTCCCTGTGTATGGAATACCATTTTATTTGATTTTTCTTCTTTTACCTTCCTTCCACTAAAGTCCAGATTATTAAAAAAGTTTTTCTTTCTTAACCACCCTGTTTGGTAATTTTTTTTTATTGCTAGTATAATTTGATTTTCAGTCATAGGTTCAGCCTGAATGCAATATACAGGTTTTCTTTCACTTGCTAACACTGTTGGTTGTTCTCTCGATTTCAGGAGCTACAGAGATCCATATTAAATCAGATCGAAGTGTGCAAACAATTGGAACACCTAGATAGTTCTGCAAGAGATGAATTTAATCCAATGGATCTGCAAGCTGCAAGTAAAATTACGATTTACTATCAAAAGCAGCTTGAAGAAATGAGCCATAAAATGCAAATCCGCGAGACAGTCCTTAAAGATCTGGAAGCTTTTATGGCCTCATTGAGGAAGGTTCAGTCTTCCATCAAATGCCTCACAGATCCTCCAGGTCAACCTGAGGTACAGGAAATAGCATTACAAGAGGCTGCCCAAGAAGTTTCTCATATGGCAGAAGAGGCTAAATGTTTGGATGAACGCTTGAAAACAGTTGATATCTGTTTGGAAGATGCTGAACGCGGGAGAAAGACTTGCTGTAAAAACCTTGTTCTGACTTTATCTGAAGAGCTAAATGTGACTTACACTCCTTCAAGTGAATTGATGCTCAGAGAGGAAAAAGACTTATACAAGATTTTTTCCACAAAAAACGGTGAACTCCTTAAAAACATTCAGGATCTACGTGACAGAATTAGCAAAATAGGCTTGAAGGATCCAACAATTCCAGCTATTCAACAAAGGTGAATTCTTTTTTATAGCTCTTGGAATTCATAATTTCAGTGAACTGAGAGGTCCTTTGGCCCCTTTGCAGTAGAGCACTGAAACCTGAATGTGTTTTGAAGTATCTGTTAATACTTCACAGAAGTTCACAGAAACTGTGAACTTAAGTTTTATTTGTTCTGTCACAGCCTTAGTAAGGAAGCCTCCTTTTTTTTTTTTCTTTTTAAACTGCTGTGTACGTGTTTCTTTGAAACAGCATTGATCAAAAAATAGAAGGAGGCTGATTGTTACACTCTTCTGAGCACTGATGCACGTGTTGTGAAACTCTGCAATGTAAAGCCTTGTATTATCTTACTACACCCCAAGACAGCCACTTAGGGGATTTGTAGATCTCCAGTACTGTTTCAGAGGATCTATACACTGCAGCCTTGCAAAGGATGAATAAACAGTTCATTGCTGTTTATGTAGAGTGAAAAGGGGAGGGGGGAGTAGTTATAAACTCTGACTGTTTTTTAAGCTGTGAAATCCTATGCTGTGGCATAGCTTCTTTTCCTAGACCTTATTTAAGATAGCTGGAATGCACTTACCTTTTAATACAAAATAATTCATTATGTTAATACAGACCCTGTTGGTCTCTAGGATTTTGGATTACTTCTTCCAAGGGCTTCTTCAGCATAACTCATCTGAAGGACTGTGTCAAATTATGTGAGCTGAAGATCAAATTAGACTTTTTATGATGTCATTTAATATAGTCAGTATGTGCATCTCAGGATGAATTTCTAGGGAACTTAATAATTACATTGAGGAGAAAAAATCAAAGGCTTTAATATAAGGCTGTATTTCATTTTTTTCTAATAAAGGGTAAAATCATTAACGGAATTGGAAAAGGAACTGGATTGTGCTGCTGTTGAAATGAAACCTATGCGAGAAATTGCTAATAAGCTCCTACAGATCAAAGAGGAAAAAGCAGAGGAAGCAAATGAACAGTGCAGAGTTACAGAGGGGTTATGGGAGGATACAAAACTCTTGCTCGTTGAATGGTAAGGAGAAAAGCTACTTTTTAAAGCAGTATTGTAAAAGTGAGAAGCTTGCTTGTAAAGAGAAACAGCAAAAAATCATTAGACCATAAAGTAAATGAAATACTGATACAATAGCATATGATACTGTTATGATACTGTAAAATATTATAAAGCCAAGAACTGCACATAGAAATTTGCAGCCAGAGTTCATGAGTTTCCTTTAATTTTAAGAGATCACAGTCCCATCATTTAGCAAGTATGCAGCTGGCTGCTGCTGGGAGTGAGGTGTCTTCTATATTTGCTGTGAATTTCATTCTAGCACATTAAAAAAGAAAAATGGAAAGAAAAAGAAAAAAGAAATGGAAGAGGGCAGCTGGGAAAACAAGTCTCTTATGCAGGAAAAGACTAAAGGTGGTTTGATAAATCTGTGAGAGTGAGGACTGGGAATGGCAATGGTTGATCACCCAGGGCATCTGTACTGGCTAATCCTCACAGCTTGCACTAGTGTCAGTGTGAGTGTCTGTTTTCATATCCCACTGAAGGCTGGCTTGAGGTGGTTGGTATTTCCCACCAAGCTGTTGTGTTATCTACTGCACATTGTATTTCAGTTTACTGGTAACTGAGCTACCTTTCAGGTGGAGAGTATCATAAATAGAACTGTTAAGGTCACATCACAGTTAAATGTGAATCAGAGGCATATGGTGGTGAAGGGCATTTCTGATTCCAAAATCTGTCCAAATACCACACCAGATATCACACAGTATTGCAGGGTTTATGGCTGGTACACTATATCCTTCTTCTCTTCTTCTCCTCCTTCTCCTCCTTCTTCTCTTCCAAACACAGTAATCAAAGTCTCCATGTTTGATTACAGGAGGAGGCGGCAGATGAGATTGGTGCTGCTGTTTTATGCTTAGGCCATAAATAATACTTCTCTTTTTAATAGCCAGGAGCAGTGTGCGAGGGCTCTGGAGCTACTCAAGCAGTATCAAAGCTGCAAAACTAGTCTGACCAGCATCATCCAGAAACAGGAGATAGTGCTTTCACAGCAAACTTCTTACATGGGAAAGGAGAATTTGAACAGACTAATTGCAAAGGTAGGTAACAAGAACTTAGTGAAAAGGGAGGAAAAGCCTTTACTGGGAGCGTTTGGGTGTAGTGTTGCCCATGTACACTCAGTCTTCAGGGCAAATATTAAGACCTTGCTTTCACTTTGGCTTCCAAAGTACATTTAGGGACCATACCCTGGTTTTGTTTTGAGTCTAGCTTTTCGTAGTGAATCAAGGTCTTGTTAAAGGGGAGGGCTTAAAAACCCCCACAAAATCCCATAGAAAAGTGATGATCTATTATGAAAATAAGATGCAAACCTGTTCTACCAAAACCATGTGTTAAAATCAGCCATAAAACTGAATGAGCAGATATTGCAGGACAAGCCCTCTTTTAAAGTTTATCAGTTTTTCAGACAAAAATTTGACAGCCAGCTACATTCTTCTTGTCTAAATGAATATAACCACTGGACATGTTTGTCCTTTACTAATGGATTAATAAACAGCAGCATGTCTGTTGTGACCCTTTTACTGTACAGGTTTCACATTTCTTGGCTGGGTTATGTAACTGGTTATTGAGATCCCTTTTTTAGACTTTCTGATAAGACATCACCCATAGCATTCAGGAATGTTTGCTCTCTGGCAGAGCCTGGGATGGTTACATTTGAGGAGGAATGTAAGCAGTCTCTTCTCTCAGGCAATGGGATGGTGTCTGTGCGTGGCACCTCACCTTTCAGCTGAGGCAGGGTCTTGGTTTCTCCAGTGGCACCTCGTATCCTTCGGGCTGCTGCTGCACGGGACATCTCCCGCACACCCTGGTCCCTCTTGGGATGGAGACTCCTTGCTCTGTTATCAACCCTTCCCCCTCAGCTTGAGTTTTGCAGCTCCTGCTCCCAGAATTGCGGGCTCTGCAATGGCTGCAGCACAGCGCAGGCATGTCCTTGAGTGCTGATAATTTGTTATGTATAATTGTATAAAATAATAACAGAGAAGATTCTCTGGTTTGCTCTGGTCTACGAGTGCTGCTGCTCTGCCGTCCCTCCCCTTCTCTCAGAGGCTGGAAGTTCTCTGCAGGAGGAGATACCAAGCCTGTTCCTGGGAAATCAGGAGAGAGTTTCTTGCCTAACACTAGAGGTCAGCGTTTCTTTTCCAGAGAGCTTCCATGTTGTTTGTAAACACATTGCAATTAAGCACAAAGAAGCAGTCTAGCGTTTAAATAGAAAGTAGGAAGAAGGGAAATTTCAGTTTCTGGCAATATGTAAGTAGGATTTAAGCTTATTTTATTTTATTTTATTTTTTACAAGTAGTTCAAGACCTGGAGATCAGAATGCCAGGTGATGTTTTTCAGAGCTGTAATAGTATCTCAGATGATTATTACATTGTGCATTGTTTACTTCTGTGGCTGAGATTCTGTGTATGGATGTACAGTCCCCTTGGATCTTGCAATTACCACTTTTAAAGCAAACTGTGGTTTTGGCTCTCTTAGGCAGAAATATATTATCCATCGTTCCCACTCGGCTGTTTTGCAGCCAATAGCAGAATGATACGAATTTCAACGGGGAAATGTTCTGATCAGCAGGGCAGGGATATAACAACCCAGGATAGATTCCTAGTCTCATCATATTATATAAAACAGATTATTCTAAAATAAAAAAAAACAACACATCAGTTAAAGATGTTTTACTGAATAAGCAGTCATAAATAAACATGCTCGTTAATACCCATTTGGTTTTGTTCACAGATTGAAGAGGCGAAAGAGGAATTTAGCGATCACTCTGAAGATGTAGACAAAATAAACCAGATCTGCAAAAATCTTCAATTCCAGCTCAATAAAATGAGAAGCTTTGAGGAGCCTCCGTTCGAGAATGAGGCTAACATTATTGTGGACAGATGGCTGGATGTATGTAAAAAGTAAATTATCAGGGTGGTCTTATCTGTTATGCATTATAGTAATTGATTCTGACGCGTGTGTAATATTTGGAGTAAATTAAATGCAGTGTGGCAAAGATTCTTAAGAGATAAATCCAAGTGTTTACCAGAGCAAAGCTTGCAGGGTGTCTATTGGCATAATGTTTCTGGTCTCTCAGGTAGTTAATGTCGTGGATGCTCCTTGACAGTAAATAATTCCAGGAAATGCAGAAAGGCAATGTTTGTGCTTTTTGCATGAGTCTGTGAGCTTCCGTAACAACTTCTGTGGATTTAGACTTTGGAGAGGATCTGGAGAATTACACTGCTGGTGCTTTTGGTGAGAAATGTTTGCCACTGCCCATCCAAGCAGTGCATCAATACTGAGATTAGATGGTATTTACTGAGAGTAGATAAACATTAATGAGCAAGGCTCCTTCCTAAACCTGCCTGAAAACTGGCAAGCTGCCGTTGTGATTGGTATGTTTGGCGACGTGTGGCAGGGATTTAAATATCTTCTTCATGACCAGTTCACAGTGAAGACACATGAGGTTGTTTTTTTTCTTGCAGCACTTGTTTTGGTGGGTGGTTTCATCTTGCTCAGTTTTTATTGTGCTGCATTTGCTTTTTAGAATACAACTCAACGTTTCTGAAATCTGTGTCTGTTTTCTGTATATAAATCTCACGGTAGATCAATGAAAAGACTGAAAACTACTGTGATAATTTGGGAAGAGCTCAGGCTTTGTGGGACAAACTTCTTAGTTTATCTGGCACGATCGACGCTTGGGCAAATGCAGAACTGAAGAATGCAGAAGAGCGTTGTCTGACCGACGAGGACCGTACGCAGTTGAAGGTAATTTGAATGGAGACTTTTTACCCTTAACTTATGCTGCAGTGATAGGGAATTCAGACTATAAACGTGCACATCCCATAGAAATACCAGCACTGCAAAAGCAGAGGACGTTGTAACGTTTGCAATCGTGTCTGCGTGGATAGTTTCAGAGAAGATACTGCACAAGGTATTGCGGATACAGGTCTGAGAAGCTAATAAAGAGTGTGTGCATATACTACGTTGTTTTACATTAATTCCACACTGCAAATGCTGCTTTGGACTACAAAAGGCCCCTCATTCCTTTTGTTCTGTACAAACATACAGCAAAAAGAAGGCCTGGAAGCTTGTAGTCTAGAATACAGTGGTGTACATACTTCCTTATGCCTAAAGAAGGAAGGGAACAGAGTGTGTGTATGATTGGTTTATTTTTCTAGTTAGAAATTGCCTATCAGCGAAGATACTTGAGCTTCAGAGGTAACTGGGCAACTCACAGGTCAAGAAGAGGTCACAGAGGTGACCTGTTTGCTCCTGCGATCCATGTCCTGCAGTGCTCCCCAGTGTCACTGCAGCTGTAATGGTGGCTGGCTGCTAAGGGTCTCCAGGGGCTGCACAGGGGCAGACATGGGCTGCCCATGCCCCTTTGGCACCGATTGTAGCATTAATTCTTGGCACACGTGCTAGCTCTGTGCTGTTGAAGAGCCTCTCATCCTAGGGAAAATATCTTCATTTCTGACTTCAGGGCCATAACTGACCAGCTGTGCTGCTTTGTTGTGGCCATAGCCATCATCTGCTAAACAAAATAATTTCTCTGCTTCAGTGGTGTTGAGACAAATCTATCCCATATCTGCTTGTTTGGAAATATGCAGGTGATTTTTTTCCTCAGTGTTTACCTGCTACAAATGCCCTGTTTTTTATTAAGCTTATTTGCAGCATTACTGCTGCTGTTAGTGCTGCTCGTTCGTTTTAATTTGCAGAGCAGTAAAAGGAGCTCTTTGTATATAGATCTCCTCAGTGAAACTAGTGTACACGCTGTGCAGAGGTGGATATTTTGTCATGTTATTATTGCCTTTACCATTATATTGTTAAAATTTACCTGGGGTAATTCAAGTCCCTGAGGGCTCCAGTAAAAATATACCAGCTGGCAACTGCATCTTAAGAGCAGTTTTGTTACCTGGAAATTGCTCAAGCCCAGCATGATGTGACCATGTCCCCAGTGCTGCCTCTATTGGTGCTTGGGAGGGGCTGTGCTAGAGATGGCTGTGCTAAGGTTATTCTGCTGCTCCCATGTGAGAAGACAATTCCCAAAAGAGAAGAGGGAAGAGACCAGCAGAGAGAAAAACTATATTACCTGTGAGCTATTATAAAAGCAGAATAGGAGAGAAAACTGAACTCAGTGCATTGTTTATTTTGTAAAATGATTTGTAGTGCAGAGGGTGTCTGATTAATTTATGAATTTCTTAATGTTTCTTTTGTTACTGCTCCTGAAACTTCTCTACATTAATGTTTATTACCAAAAAAACCCCAAAACAACCCCCTAACTGTTGCAATGTGTATCATGTTCCATAGGATTTAAACCCAGGTTCCTTTGTTACTGCCCAGCAGAGCACTGGTACATGTCCTTTCAAGAAGCCTGTCACAAAAGATCAGAGTAATTAATTATTTGACTGTATATTTATAAATATGAAGATAATTTCAGTATAACTAATATGACAAGGTCTGCTCTCCCCTGTATCCAGTATGCAAATGGGAACTCTTTTTAAGGGCTGCAGGATGTGAATGGGTTTTGATGATTGCTTCTACAGACACTGCAAAGGAGTACTTTGTCCTGAGGGAGTTTGGAATATCAATGTGGGAATGTGAGACAATATGACTATTTTAGGTATATTATGATTCATAAGTTAAAGCTGGTATTTTGCTTCCCCATTACTGTCTCGTTCCAAAATCCATTCAAATGAGTAGAGGTCTTGTCATATACAAATGGTTTGATTAAAAAAGTGTTTACAGCATGTGTTGTATTTTATCACATCCCTGCCAAAGTGCATCAGGATGCCAGTTATTGACATTAAGTCCATAGCATCTGAGAATATGTCTTTTTAACAGAAGCAGCAAGAAATGAATACAAAATGAAGATGATTTTCCTGTAAATTCACTTGGGTTAATATGGAAGTAAAATAATTGAGGTTGTCAAATTTATGCTACATTTGCACTAACAGCTGCTTTGCCTGAGAAACATAGAGTGCTTCTAATACTAAAAAAAGGTCTTAATTTCTAAAATGAAAATCAGGAAATGAGCCATTTATGTGAGGTCTATAAGCCAAAATGCAGAATTGGCATATTAGTAACATGAAAATGGAATTTGGTGGGAAACGCAGTTATGGATGGGGTTTTTCTCCCCCTTTAGGCATGTTTACGAGTCCAAGAGCAGAAACTGCAGAAATTTGACAACACAGTGGCTGAGATAGAAGAACTTCTGAATAGTAGTGAATCTCCACTGGAGCTACAGGTATGAAGAAGCTTTTACAGCTCATACACCAGTACTCGTCTTTGCCACAATCATTTCTTGGTTTCACTTAAATTTACCCAAAGAGAATTGGAGGGGTTCTGTTGGCTGTTAGCAGTGACATTTCATTTGTTGTCTTTTTTAAGCTGTTGGAACCAAAGCTGTCATTTTAAACACAAAGACCTCTCTCAGTCCTGTGCCTTTTAGGGACTTAGACCTGAGCCAGTTGTTTTGCAGGCCTGCTGAAAGAGGCCAGTATCAGTGATATCTGGCTTTTAGCTATCAGCCAAGAACAAGACACAGTGGCCCTCATCATGCCTTTGGGGATCTCAGCCACCCAGCATGCTGTCTGGTTTAAACTGTACCTTTACCTGGATATGGCTTTATGCAGCTTGGTACTATGCAGCTATTTGTACCGAGTGGTGCTTACTTGTGATGTTTTCCTTTGGGATATAAGAAGGAAATCTTCATCTTTCTGTGTTAATTTCACACAGCAAAGAATAAATCCTTCTCCGCTGCTTCAGACCATGTTAGCCTACCTTGGTCCTGCACCAGTTCCCTAAGCATCTGATCCCAGTGACTGTCAGATGCACCTTGAGCTTGTTATCCTTAGCAGGTAGTGAACTCGGAGGAGTTTCACTGGGCGATCTAAGAAGCTTAGGAAAGGACTCAACAACCTTGTACTTTGCACACTGTGCTCCTCAGGAGGACCAGATGCCCATGGGCTGGTGTTTCACTGTGTGGCCACAATCCCACTGAATTGCTGTCTCATGTAAATCTACCTTAAGGATAAGGTTAAGGACCTGTTGCTCTCTGGTGACTAGTCTCAAGCCAGAGCTCCCCACTTCTCTGCTGTCCTTGCCTAGTTTTTGTGTGGGGCTCAGTGTGGGGAACCTGCCTCGGTGGGATCACTGCAGGAAGGTTTGTTACAGAGGGAGCTGGCACCCACTTCTTTCATGATAGCTGATAAGTATGTAAGGCCTTTATCTAGCTGAGAGTAGACTTCGGAGTAGACTGACAAATAAATTTGTTAGTAAAGCAGCACCAGTAAATGCATCACTAATAAAGATGAATAGAGATCATTCCTCCTCAGAAAAGCAGGGCTTAAATACTATTATTTTTCAATTTGTGGAGTGGGAGGGAAAGAAGCTGGAACAAACTGTGATTGAAAACGTCTGGAGTTCAGCTCATTTCATTGCTTTTTATGTCTGTCATGGGGTTCTGTAATATTCTAGGAAATCAATTCAGTATAATTTCTTACATATATTTATTTCCAATTTTAAGGTCATCAGATCATCTGTTGTGCAAAAGATGGAGCTAATAAAAGAGCTCTTGTCGACGAAGCAGGGGACCAGTGAACTCAGCATGAATACAGCAGAACTAAAAGGGGACCTTGATCTGGCAAAGACTCAGATTGGAATGACTGAATCACTTCTAAAAGCTTTATCTCCTTCTGACACCCTAGAGATCTTTACTAAATTAGAGGTAGTGTGCCACAAATTACGTCTCTTTCACAATTGTGTTCATTATTTCTCTCCTGGGCAAGTCTTTGTAAGTGTTTCTTCTGTATATGTTGAAAACTGTTAGAGTCATTCAAGTGAAGAGCCTGGCTTGAAGCTGTTGGAAACATGAAAAAAACCTGCCTGTTTTCACTGGATGTTATCAGATGTAGTTAGTTAACACTTGTGGCTATTGGAAATGGTTAGTGGTAGGCACACCACCAGTGTACCGCTGAAGATGTCTTGAAGCAGTAGAGCAGGTATTGGGCCATGTCTTTTTTTCAAGACTGGGTAGTATACAGAGGTTGTCTTTGTGCCACCTGAGCCTGCCTGCAAGGGGAGCTCCCGGTAGCCAGTTCCACACAACTTTCCATCCTCTTTGCCCCATGGAGAGAGGTGAAGAAAGAGCTGCGTCTTGCTTGGAGGTTCAAGGCTGGCAAGATGTAAACCTCTTGTGGAGCACTGAGTGGATTATGCACATTCTAAGTGTCAGGTCACTAGTGTTTGGGATAGAAAAATCATAGGCATTTGAAGAAAGATGCAGCTTTTAATTAATTCTCCCAGCTCCCTCTAAATTATCTTTCAACCCACAGTGACTTGACATACAGAGTAAGGCATTTAGGGGTGGAATAGTGTCTATGGCAGCTAAGGCATTACAGCTTCTAGATATTATATGCTCTGGAACATACTAGATTACTGTGTGCTTCATATATCTATTCGGTGTGGTGCCAAAATGTCTTGAGTCTTAGGGTCTTGAGAGTAAGTCTTATGAAGAGTGGCTGAGGGAGCTGGGGTTGTTTAGTCTGAAGAAAAGGAGGCTGAGATGAGACCTTCTTTTGCTCTCTACAGCTATCTGAAGGGAGGTTGTAGAGAAGCAGATGTTGGTCTCTTCTCACAAATCACAACTGATAGGACAAGAGGAAATGCTATCAAGTTGCTCCAGGGGTGGTTTAGGTTGGACATTAGGAAAAACTTCCATACGGAAAGGATTATCGAAGACTGGAACAGGCTGTCCAGGGAATTGGTTAAATCACCATCCCTGGAGGTATTTAAAAGCCATCTATATATGGTGCTTAAGGATAAGGTGTAGTAGTGGCCCTGGTAGAGTTAGATAATGGGTGGGCTTGGTGGTCTTAAATATCTTTTCCAATTGTAGCGATTCTGTGAGTGAATGTCGGTGTGATTGCTTATGTATGGCTACAGATGTATACACCCTGCTCAAGAAGAGTTTAGTGCTTGTATCTACCTGTTGATTGCCTTATTAACAATATACGTTAAGAAATTCTTCTGACTAAACCCCTCTGAAAAGCTCTAGTTTGTACTAAAGCATCGCTGTCCAGTGAACTTGTACGTCAAAATTTTTTTCTTTTTTTTTTTCCCAACTTTAGGAGATACACCAGAAAATTCTGCAACAAGAACACCATGTGACATTGCTCCAAGAAGAGACTGATTGTCCCGATGTGGATGAATTAAATAAGCAGCTTAAATGTGTCACTGATTTATTTAATAAGAAGAAACATGTCTTTCAAGATCACTTTATTGGTGTTTTGAACCGTAAGCAAGCACATTTCACATTTATGTAGCTTTATATGTTTGTTTTGACCATCATAAGCACAGAAAGGTTATGCCATTAATTTACTTTTGGTTTGGTTTCTGAAACTGCTTCGCTATTTCAAACTGCTTCTGGGTTCTGAACAAGGTAAAGATTTGGGTAAAAATGGCTTTGATTCCAACAAACCACTCAATCTAAATCAAAGTATTTTGTTTCTTATTTTTACATTTAGAAAATAGATATAACACACAATGCAGGAACAAATGTCAGAATATTAACATTTACATTTTTTTCCAGTATTTTTTTATTAAGTCTTAGCTATGAAAATGAATAACATTATTTACTATATACTGCTCTATATTACTTTTTGTTTTAAGCAGACGCAGGATTGTTCAGGTATAGAATTAGGCCCCAGGGTAATCTCATCTTTAAATAGTTTTTGAGTAATACTTATTTGTGTGGAAATGAAAAAAGTTGTCAATAGATTAATCTAAGTCTTGTTAACTGAAACTGCTTCATATAGCAGACTGTCCCTTCCAGTTGAACAGCTATGTTTATTGTTAATTGGTGTTGGGCTAAAAAAATGAACTGCAGCATTTTCTGTCGTGTGCTCTATAGTGAAAAGCAACCTTTGACAATAATGCTGATAAATGTAATTACAAATTGTCTGAAATCTTCATGTTAAGTAGAATTTTCTTTTACAGAATAGAGTTAATGAAGAAAATTGGAATGTATCTTTTTCAGGTCAGTGCAAGAATTTTAATGACTGGTTCAGCAGCACTCAGCTTTCTTTGAAGGACAGCTTTGACCCCTCAGAAACAAAACTGATACTGGAAGAAAGACTGCAGAGGCTAAAGGTAAAGTATTTAAATGTTCTAATTTCTAAAGCTGATTGTTCTTGAAGTTTTACTTTTTTACACAGGAGACTACTCTTGGGAGCAAATTCACCTCCCGTGGTTTTGTAACTTGAGGCTGAAAGAACATTTGATGTAACATAAAGCATTAGGAGAGTAAATGGAATGAAAATAAAACTTTGTTACAATGGACTATCAGTGTTCAAGTTCAGACATAATTGTGCAAGGGAGAGGCAGGACAGTAGTTCATGAGAGTCAGTGGACCTTGGCTAAGTACTTCAGTGTAGATGTAGAGAGTGAAATGGAATTCTGACCCCTGTTGGACTCAAGTGTTAAAAATTTGTATTCACTTTGTTGTAGCCAGATTTTCATTCTAAGCCAGACAGAATCAACAGAAAAGAGGTTGAAGAGCCACATTTGCAAGAAGACATGGTGATGTCAGTGCTAGATTTGCATTTTCCTTGCCTATTTTTTCTGTATTTGTGCTGTAAAGGAGAAAATCCAAGTAGTCTACTTCACTTTCTCCTTATTTTACGAACAACAACTTTTCCATTTACAAGTGGAATAGTCAGCAAACTGTGAATTAACATATAGTCCAGGAACTGGAATTGCTGTAGAAAATATCTGTGGAGATAACAGGAGCTGAAAAACTCTTGTAACATAAATGTCTGTTACACAACAGCAAATTTGACAAATGCATCTTGCGTTTGTGCTCTTATCCAGCACTTCCTCACATCTGAAGGCAAAGACAGAGATATCCAAGAGGTTAAAACTTTATTGAATAAAGTGAAGCATTACTTGCCCAAAGCAAGCATTAACCAGCTGAACAGCCGTGTGAGAGATCAGGAAGCAGAACTACAAAGATTGATCTCCAAATGTCAGAAGCGGGAAAAGGAACTTGGTGCTTCTCTCCAGCAGCTCAGTAGGTAGGGAAGTAATGTTCTTTCTGACATTTTAATCACAAGTGATATAAAATGATTCATTATTAAACAGCCACAGTGAATGACAAACAATGCTGGTTTTTATTTAAAATGGTATTTTAATGGAGGGTAGTGAGTGTTTTGTTGAATGCTTCATGTGTTTTTTCGCTTTGTAGCACACTGGGTGTTAGATGGGAGCATGTGCTTATGGATAGTTTCAGTAACGTGAACCAAGGTACTTAGAATTAAGCTTGTGCTAAAATTTTGCTTGATCAGATGCATCATATTTATGTTACTTTTTCAGCAAAATATTGCTGTCAGCAGGTTTTAGTCATGCCATACCTCTTATTTTGACCTGTGTCTGTGTTTATACTCTTCAGCCTTGAAGAAAGCAACACGGTCTTGCAAGAGTGGCTTACTGCTCAGGAAGAAAAGCTGAAAGAGGTCAAAAAAGATGAGACAAAACTTGAAAACTTCTATAAAACACTATTAATGCAGAGGTATCTTTTTTTCTTTGGTCTTTAGCTAAGAACTGTCTTCTAAAGAAGATTGCTTCATGGTGTTACAACAAATAGGTGTTTATTCATTTTTTTGTTGTTGTTTTTCAGAAAACCATTTGAATCCATGGCTCAGCTCACACATTCCTTGAGGGAGGCTGGGCTCACAGAGGAAACCATTTCAGAAGCTACTGATCTTACTAGTAGATATCACACACTGATAACACATGTAAGTGAAATGTCAGGGAATACTGAGAGACTTCCAGTGGAAGGAGAGAATTTTGAAGAACTTGCCCAGGATGTTTCTTGCTGGATCAGAAAGCTCGAGGAGGCTGTTAATAATCTGAGTTCAAAGGAAAATGAGTTGCCATCAGACGAAAGGATTAATCAGATAAAGGTATTGTAAATGTATTGAATATATTTGTTTTCCCCTTCACAGCTCATGCTAATAGCAGTGGAATGCTTGAGGAGTCAATAGCTCATAAAAGATACTACCACTGCTGATTGCCTGTGGTTCTGTGGCTTATCTAGGGAGAGGGAGGGTGTTTGAGTTGGGGTTTTTGTTTGTTTTTGCATATTTTATTACATGTGTAAGGTGAGCTTCTCTGCTGCATCTCTGGGTGGAACAGCACTGAACTCAGGTGCTTTTGGCCACGTGCCTTTCCATCATAGCCTACTCCAGAGGTGGAGTGGGAGGGAGGCCGGTAACGTAACTGGGGCATCCAGAGAGCCCCTGCAGAAAGCATGCAGCTTCTTGGGTGTCCTGCAGTGCTGTTTACTGGGCTGCTTCACTGCTTCTGTGGGTCTTTCAGACCCCAGGGTCCTCTTTGGTGTCTCCTCTCTGATTACTTAAAATGAGGGTGCTGGGATTTACATGGTTTGTTCTGTGGAAGAGATAGTATTGTGATAAATATCTCTCTTCTAAGATTTGGAACATTTTTTATTTGTCAGAACAGTATTGGTTTTGTTATGCAGAGAATAATTTATAAATCAGCTTCAATATCCCAGCCTTTCTGAAACTTAAATGATTTATCCATTTAGGTATCACTTAAGTGATATATTGGAAGGATAATTCTTTTGTCTTGAACAGCAGTGTACAAAATACGAAAAAAATCACTGGTAATACCTTTTATTTTGTAACCAAAAATAGTTGCATACATACCACTTCTGCTTCTTGTTTAATACAGGAAATCACAGCTCTGAAGGATGCAGGAGAGGCCAAAGTACAGAACATGATAGCTCTAGGAGAAACTTTAATGAGAAATGAGAAAAATAAGAAGTCCGTGGTTCAGCAGACTATTTCTGAGCTCCAGAACAAGTGGGAAAGCACGTGTCAGTTAGCCACTGAATACAAAAGGTAATGTGGGATTTGCCAAGAGGCAGCACAGATCACGTACTGCTGTACTGACTTTCTTCTCTCCTTCCTGCACCAGTTCTATTGAATTTGTGTTCTTTGGGGGCAGAACAAGATGCCTACAAAAATACTTGTATTTCTGCAGTATTGAGGAGGGGCAGGTCACAGTTTGGATTTTACAGTCAAGGGAGGGGTGCAGCCAGGATGTATAAGGGGGATGTCAGGAGAGGTGATGAGGCCTGTCCTGCTCTCCTCAGATTGCCTTTTGATATTGAAATAGCTCAGTCACCCCTGTAAAATAAAAATATGTGCACCCAGTGCTCCTTGTTTCATTAGACTGTCCAGTGAGGATGCACTGATTTAACCACTGCAGTGGCCCTTCCCTTCAGTGTGATTGGGGCTCTGTGCCCCAGGCATGGTCCCCCAGCAGAGGTGGGATCTACCTTTGTCCAGATTCATACTGCTTCAGAAGAGAGTTTGGGGTAAATCCAGGAGGCTGGGATTTTTAAAGTAGAGTTTTTAAAGCCTGGTTTCTTCTGGCTTTGTGAGAGGCTTTCTTGGCTGTGACAGCTGGTATTGTTAAGTCAGCAAAGGCACTTCAGTGTTGCTGGTACTGAGGCAACTGTGTCTGAGAACAAAATTGGTCCTTTAAAGCTTCTGAGATGATTCCAGGTGTGTTGTGTAAACATAAACTGAAGTTCTGATTTTGCACGTGCCCACACTTCCAAGATACTTCTCTGCCATAACGTCCTTGAGCTAACTTTCAGTACCATCACTGGGAACTTTGCTCTCGACTTCAGTGTAAGCTGGAGCAGGCCTCTTGTGTACTTTAAAAAAAATGTTCAGGGAATTAATTATTAAAAGTATTTTTGAGAATATTCAGTTGCCCTATTACTGAGCACCCAGTACAAGAAATACCGATGGTGTTCAGAAAGATAGAGCGTTGGCTGTATGTGCTCAAACACAGCAGAGTGCAGAGCACCCTCCTCACCACAGTATGTAGAAGACAGGAGATGAGGTGCTGAGCATGTCTGAAGAGATGCTCAGGACCTTGCAGGATGAGGCCTGTGAATAACAGATGCGATACAGTAACAGCAGCAGTGTGAAGCTGGGGTAGAGAAGTTGTTGATGTATGTGAGACTATGCTTTTTTTTGTTTTTCCTGGAAAAATACCAATCTTGAGGGGCAAAAACCAAAACACTTAAGCTTTGCTTTTGTCCTCAATTATCCTGCTGTACTTCACAGAATTATAAGCAGACTTTATTTATTTGGATTTGTTTGTGTGGGATCATATTTTCAAATGTTGGCATTTAAGTTCCATCTGGAAAATATCTGTGCTTCATCACTAAATGTGAACATACAAATGTTACTTCTGTCTCACTGATTGTAGCTGCACATTTCCCATGGACAAATGCCATGTGTTGACTTGCAGCAGATCAGTACACATGCTTTGACACAAGTCAAAATCCAATGTTAAGGTAGGGAAATTAGGCACTGGACTGTGCTAAGATGACCCATATTGCATATACTAGTTTTCTTGTCTGTCTCTGTAAAATTCCCCTATCCCCATCTCAACCAATGCAATGCACATCTCCTACAGAACATTCCTTCAGGAGACTGTCAAAATAAGTTGTCAAGGAAAATAGATTTATAGCCATATTGTAGTTTTTAAACAGAACTTCTGCTATAATGAAAAGAAGAAAAATAGAGAGCGTGAGCATCACATCTCAGATACTAGAAACTATGGGTTTATAGGTTAAGGTTTAAGAGAGTTAGTCACTTGTCCTGCATTTAAGTCCAGTTCAGCAGCAATAACTTCAAGTATTTTTCATTTTCATCATCTTGTAAATTCCAATCTAATGTTGATCAGTAATTTAAAACCTGAAGAGAAGTACTCAGTACTCTCAAGTTCCTTCTCATGGTTGACTTGTACACAATTTGATATTTTCCAGGTAACAAATGATTTATTTTTTTTTTTTAAAAATACTATTAAACATGGTATTTTTTTCTTAGCCCTCAAGACCAACTTCAGTTCAACAGAGAGCAATATGAACAAAGCAAAGAACATCTGAGACTGGCTCTAACTGAACTGGAGAAACAGCAACAGGAGATAGGTTTTGCCCTTCAGCCTGGTTTGCAGGAGAAACAGGCTCAGCTGACAGACTATGCCCACCTCCTGCAGAAAGCAGAAGACTTAACTTCCCAATTTAATGAATTGAAAAGCCAGGAAGATCTCCTACAGGGTCACACTGGGGATCCTTGCTTCACAGGGTTGGAATGGTTGGAATTAAAGCACCAACATGAAAATTTGCTCAGCCAGCTACAGGTTGGAACCTCACTCTTTCCTTACAAGATTATTGGTATACCTGTTGATTGCAGTTCTCACTGTTTGCCTCTAGTGCTATTCAGCTGGTAACTTAGAGGTAAAACTGGGAATGGTGGAAGTGCCTCTCTGGAAGGGTGGGAGATTTCTCTCTCTCTGTCTCTCTTTTTCTTTCTTTCTCTCTCTCACTGTGAGGAAAAAGAGCACCAGAAGCTCATATTTTTCAATGACTTGTGCTTTGCGGAAGGATAAATGTTTAAACAAATGAGACCAAGGCAAGTGTGAAGAATGACATTTTATACCTGTGTAAACAGATTCAGATAGCTATAATATGAAGCATTTGATCTTACAATCCCAAGCCATGGTTGTTTGTTTATTTTGTTTTCTTTTTTCCTTTTGGAAGGATGAATGGCTTTTCCCACATCTTATTTGTTGTTGGTTCCACTCAGTTCAGTGCAAATTGCATTTGCACTCCATGTGGCATTTTGCATCTAATCTTTCAGCCAGTGTGGATAGAGAATATCCCTTTTTGAAGTACATTCTTCTGGAATGCAAACACTTCTGCTTCCTGCTACTAATGAAGATTTTGTTCATGGTGTCCGTGATGTGCTGGGAAGAGGGCAAGATGCTTTCTGTGCACCTGTGGTTAGCTGGATATTTTATGGGAAACAAGTCTTTTGTGTTGCTGAGGTCTTGGAAAAGCTGTGATAGTCTGGGGATGAGTTATATTTGTTTGAGTTAACAGTGGACTAATCCTAGAAACCTCTTGTTTTCTAGACCATAGTGCAGACATTGGAAAGTCATGTTCAAGAGCATCAGCAGTTTAAGGATATGGTACAAGGCCTGAGCACTGAGCTGAAAACTGTCTCTGAGAAGCTTGCTGATTGTGAAGGTCCAATAGTGGAACAACCATCAGATGAACAAGCCGAGCTGAAATCACAGGTACGTTGCAGATTTTGCATCATGGGGTAAGTGGGTCCATGCCCTAGGGGCTTGTACACACCATCACACTTACAAAAGAGAACTTTTAGTGGTGTCAAGCCAAAAAAAACCCAAACCTTTCTAAAATGTAAAGTATATCTGGTGTGCCTTTCATCAAGATAATTGTAGGCCTAAACTCTTAATGAACCAAGTGGACCTTAAACTGTCAATTAGGCTGAAGGCAGAATTGTCCTAGCTCAAGCACACAGGCTTCTCCAATTTGGTTGGTTGATTTCTTGTAATTTTTTTTTTCTCCTCTCTGAACATAATGAGAGAAGAGGTCATTACATTTTATGTTAGTAAATGTCTTTAAATTAGCGAGAGCAGAAAGCTTAGGAAAATGCCAGAGAGCCAAGTTCAGTTGTAAGAAGTGTCCTTTGTTCATGAGCAGACTTTCTTTCACACTTTGACAGAATGGGTGACAGGCTTGTAGCTGTGAGCTGCTGCGAGCTGAAACCAGAGCTCAGATGTGTACAATTCCCCCGCTGCCAGAATTTACTATATACCTCAAACGAGTAAAAAGGAATAGGAGAGGGAAGGGATTATCTGTTCAGAACTTGGGAAGATCACCATGTGCTTCACAGCATACTGATTATCCTGTCATTGTCATAATGCTTATTATAACTTCAGGTGTTCTCTGTTCATGAAAATGACTGACTAAAATTACTGGGTTAGTGTTTGACTTTCTGCAGCATATAAGTCTGCGTGTCCTTTTCAGCACAGTTTGTTGTTGTTGGCAACAAATATTTATGATTTTAGTCATTGACTTTAGATCTTAGCATTAAGTATATTGAGTAAAGATACTTTTCAACAAAATATTTTCTTTGTGTTTAAAGAAGCAACAAGGACCTCTTAGGCGATGCGAAGACACGTTAAAGAAGATTTTGTTTTTAGCAGAAACTGTTAAACAAAACACCTCTTCACCAGGACAGAAGATTATTAAGGATGAGATTGAAACACTTCAGAGTGAATACAGGAGCCTGGAAGAAAGACTTGAAAATGTCAAGCAAAAGGAGGAAAATATTTTCAGTGAAGCCCTTAAGTTAAAAGATGATCTTGGTAATGAAATACAAATGGAAGATAAGGCAGATACAGTGCTAAAGAGAGAGATAGAGATCACTTCTGATAGTCATATTGCTGCAGAAGAGAACCCCACAGCAGTGGAGTTAAAGGAGCCTTTGGAAATGCATGATGTGAGTATATTTGTTGACAGTAATGGCAGTGGAAGACTGGCTAAAGAGGGATCTGTCTCTCAAATGCCTTTTGTATGTTGAATTCTAGACTGCGTCCTTAAGTTCATTGAAATTAAGCCTTCTGTAAATAAATGTTTATAAATCAAAGATGTGGAGAACTCCCTTAATTTGTTAAAACAAGTCTGTAACAAGCCAGTAGTGTTGATTCAGATGGCAGTTTTCCCTTTGAACAGAACGCGTGTATAGCTTTCTCTTGCAATTAATTAAAAGAGCTCAGGACACAAAGGTTACTGTATTTGCCCTGTTTGTTTTCATAGATAATGATTTTTGCCATTCTAGAGAGTTCATGTTAAAATGCAATGTTTATGGTCACACAAGCAGGTTTTATTTTATATCATTTCTTTTAGGGTCAAGATGTAAATGGAAATATGTCAGAGAAAGAGAAGCAAAATGATCCACTCTTGGAGGAAAGCAGTGTGCTGACAGACAGCCCATTACAGGGTGTCTGTCAAAGCAAGGACAGATTGGGGCAGACTGTTGAGGTACAAATATGTTCTAATACATGTCAGTGTGTGTGTATATATGTGTGTGTAGGTTCACTAGAAATGCATATATAACGCCTTAAAATCTGTAGTCTTGCAGACATATTTTCCTTATCTGATGAAAGGAATGATAAATTATGTTCTCCAAATCATCCCCTTAGCCTTGCACATGTGAAGTGTGCAAGAGATCAATGTGATGATCTCCCTCACTGAGTCATAACAGTAGCTGGGAGAGACAACCACCAAAATATCAGAGTGGAAACCACCTGTACTGGGATTTCTGGAGAAGGAGAAAGATCAGTAGTTGCCAAATGTATCTGAACAGAAACTTCTAAGACAGTATTAAAAATCATGTGAACACTTAATCCTGTTTGGTTTGTCCTGAAACTGTTTGATAGGGATTAAGGTCCTGAAATGGTGAACTGATCCGAGCAGGTATTTCCAAGAGACTCTGTGTTTGGGTTCCTTCAGCTTTTTCCTTCATTAATTAAGCTAAACTGAAGATGAAGCCAACAGCTTATGGAATGTGATGTTCCTCAGTAAACTTACATTTTGTACTGGTTGTAAATATTTTATTTTTTTTTAACTCAGGGGGAGGCTGATAAACAGATCCCAGGTATGGACAAAAATGATAGAGTCCAAGAGGATGTTCTAGACAATGTGGTTTGGGGTGGTGAAGCAGCACTGGAAAGGCATCAGGATGGTGTTGGTATTGAAGGTGATGAAACAAGAAAGGAAACTCATCCAGCAGAGGTAACTGGACATGAGATTACAGCAGAGTGATTGATTTTGAGGGTATATGTATATAGCTTAGTTACAGTGGGGATGATACTACCAGTAAATAAATAGTAAATGCCTCAAGTTACACTGAGCTTTTTTTGTCTGATGTGCTGCATGCACAGTATGCATTAACTCTCTGAATCCTTTCCTGTACATTTAAAATTAGTATGGAGGGAATTTTTTTTCTTTCTTTCTTTCGAGGTTTGCTGAGGCTATTGCATTCCAAGTCACCTGGACGTACTATGAAGTTTTCTTACCAGTTTGTGTGTGTACTGTTACTTTGCTTGAGTCCCATTGTTTTAGATTTCTTATTTACATATTTACTTTGCATGTATGAGGCTGCATTTCAAATGCTGTGTCTTATTTGGTGCACTCTGGTACAAGGGGAATTTTGACAAACTAGAATAGTGTTTAGGAGCTGAAGCCATGATGAGGGGGAAGAGGCAAAGTTTTTGTATACGAACAGTGTAGGTCAGAGGAAGAACACTTGCAATTTGCTTTTTTTTCTAAAAAAGTATACCAGAGTCACAGGACTGCTTCTTCTAAATGGTTTCATTTGCCACCACCTTGCCCACAGTACATTATGAGATGTAATCGTGGTTTTCCTCATCTAACTGTGATTATGGGCTTTGTAACTTTGTCATCTCAAGCACTGTAATTACAACTCAGCTGGTTTGATTAGGGCTTTTTGATCACTTGTTTCTTTTATTTTTCTTATGCCAAAAGGAGAAACCTAGTGATGTCAACAATCAGTCATACAGAGAAGATGAGGAACAGGATCAACAAAGGGTGTGCCAGAAGACTCAAGTCCTGACATCTGCAACAGCTAAGAAAGATTATCTGGAATCTAATTCCCCAGTTTCTGTATATGAGGTAACCCACATTCTGTTACTTCAAGCTAAACTTTTTTAAGAGTCATTGAATTTTAATTTTCATGTGGGCTTCAGCTGAAGTTCTGTTAGAAAAGAAGAGACAATTACTGTCCCATCAAAATCAAGACCATTGTGTGTAGTTCTGCATTATGTCCATGGTAGGTTTGAACTCTACCCACAGTGCTATCGCATTATATTATTCAGAACAGTAATACTGGGGTTTAGTAAGTCTTTATTTTATTATATTTAGAGTTTCTTTTTAAATAGTTAATCAATACAACTTGTTTCCACGTTACTGTCGTTAGCTGCAATAGTCTTTGCCGTTGTAAGGAAGGCAGATGAGAAAATGGAAGTCCAAGGGTGATCCAGTTTAAAAAAAATACATGAAATAAAATAGAGAATGAATTCAAGCTGAATGAATAACAAGGGACACTACTAAATGACACTCTGGGTGTTCCATCACAATTGCCTCATGACTGCTGATACTTTGTCACCCCATTCTTTAATTGAATGTAGGGCCCAATCTGATCTTCACAGCTAAATCGATAGGCAGGTTCACAGCTGGCCTGTCCATTGGCCAGTCTTACCTGGGACTTGCACATCTGCTCTAACTGGAAACCCCAGCAAAATCTCTCAAAGGTCTTGGGAGTCTGGGGAGGTCCCTGCTGACTGGAAGCTAGCCAATGCTATTCCAGTTTACAAGAAGGGGGTGAGGGAAGACCCAGGAAACTGTAGAGCTGTTAATCTAACCTCAGTTCCTGGAAAAATGACAAAGATCATACTGGGTACTATTGTAAAGCACTTAAAGAACAGTGCAATCGTCATAGAATCATTTAGGATTAAAAAGACCTTTAAGATCGTCAAGTCCAACCATAAACCCAACACTGCCAAGTCCACGCTAAACCACGTCATTAAGTGGCACATCTACCTCCAGGGACAGTGACTCAACCACAGCTCTGGGCAACCTGTTCCAGTGCTTGACAACTCTTTTCAGTGAAGAAATCGTTCCTAATGTCCAACCTTCCCTGGTGCAACTTGAGGCCTTTTCCTCTCATCAGTCCTTTCCAAATGAAATACTATTCTATTCTACTTGGGTTTTCACTTCTAAACATGATCTTTAAGTTTTTGTATTCAATTGATTTGGAGCTTACAAAGGGAAAGAGAAGTAGGTTCAGCTGATTTCCTGGGGAAGGTGTTGGCTAAGAGAGGTCTGAGACTGTGGGCTGTACCCTGGCCTGAAGGCAGAGTCATGGTCAGCAGCTGCTCACAGGCCTGCACTGTGAAGACAACAGGAGATTCCTGGCTTCGTACCTGAAGGACAGGAGCTGGTTAGCAACCCCCATTCCCTTCCATTCTCATATTTTCCTCCCTCTCTAACCCTCTGATGGACTGAAAAAACTGTGGGAAACATTGCTGTGTGGGGAGTTGGACACTGTCTGTGTGTCTGTGTATCCAGGGAGGCAGTGCCACAGAGTACGCTGAGAACATCCTGCAGACAAGCAGAACACCTACATGGCAATGCTGAGGTTTTCCTTAGTGTCAGGAAACTTTCTTTTCTGTGCATTTTGACGTTTTTATATTTCAGTCTGGTCAAGTGGATTTCATCCTCACTCTGTGATAACTTAGCTGAGTTTTTCTGCTTACTTCAGTTCTATGGCACTTCAAAGTCTCTTAAGATGAAATCTTATGTCTGAATTAATAACAACTGTTATGGATGTGTACACAGAGAAATGGAAAAGTTCTCTGATGGAATATTTCATAAGTGATCCCCTTCAGTTTTTACTGCAAATAACCAAGAGAATTCAAATAAATAGAATTTCCCTACAGTGCCTACAATGTGCTGCTTGTTTCCCCACACTTGGAAGCAGGTATATTTTGGATAGCTCACAGAGAGGCAGATGACACTGACAGCTTGTAAGTGATATGTCTGCAGGGGTAGCTGACTGCTTCATAGCAAAAGAGTATCTAAAGTAGCAATACAGTAAGTTTATCAAACAAGATTTTCTTTTTTTTATCATTGTTTTATATATTGATCCTATGGAGAAGCTCACAGTGTAGTCACATCTGTGTATTTGTATGCAGTCACTCACATGAAGTGTATACATGGAACAGATCACAATTTACACCATATATAGACAGGTTCTAGGGGATACAGGAAGATTATTAAGGTATTGCCATGTGACCCGATAAACCTGTGACGTTTCATTTATGTTGTTGTCTACAGTAGCTGAAGGTGGTTTAAAGGATTATGTCTTACATCTGAACTGGGGCTGGCTAAGACCATCACTTGGGTAACAACCTCAACTCAGCTGATGGGCTCTTACACCCGGCCACGCCCCAAGGCACTTGCCCTTCTGCCATTGTGGAAATAGATGGCCACACCAGGGACTGACTCTGAAGCTCCCTATTCCCTTCCTCCACATCCTGACTGTGACTTGGCTTCCTAACACTCTCAGTCCTGATTTGTGGCAGTAGAAGCTGTGGCTTTGTGTCACAACTAAGCTGCTTCATGCCCGAGTTGCCCCGTGCAGTGATGGTCCTGGTAAAGGACACAGAAGAATATCAAGGCAGGTGCTGAGCAGATGGAATGTGGGGGTGAGGAGAAGTTAAAGGTCTGTGAATGTATAAGGAGGATGGGGAGAAGACAGAATAGACCTTTGAATTTTTCAGTAGGAGAGGTGAGTGCAGGAAGGATGTTACTGGAAGGTGGGGATATCAGAGTTTCAAATTTGAAATGAAGGGCAGAGATTTCATAGGTATCTGAGCAGTGCTGGCAAGCCGGGATGACTGCAGAGCTGGGGGGTAGTGATGAAGGTTCCAGCCTCTGGATCCTGAGTGACCCACAGAAGTTGTGGAGGAAGCCACAGCAGGATTTAGGCGTGGTGTAAACACGTGAAGCAAAGCGTTGCGGTCAGAAAACTTTTTGGTTTAGGACCTTCAGAAATGAGAATCCTGTTTTGTGTTGTAGGACACAGGTGCAGAGGTGGTTGTCCAGAAGGAACTATTTCCTGGAGCACAAGTAAACTCTAAATATTTTGAAGAGGAACAAAAGGTCAACGAGCTGAAAAATGAAGTGGCAGAACTGGATATCGTGCTTATAAATGAACAACTAAAAGAACTGGAGGTAGAGAAATTGCAAAGCCCCATTCCTCATTGTTAATGTAGTGTTACACTTACAGAATTAGGACTCACTTGGGCAAAACAAAATTATTGCATGTAGTCTTATCTGAAGTTTGACTGCATGATTAGTCAGTTTGTCTACCAGATAATCTGCAAACACTGCCTTAATGCAAGTATGTCAATGTAAATGCCTTATTTGGTAATGCTTTTCTAGAATGCAGTAGTAGATACACATATGATTGCACATGTGCTTCCATGACGTGCACAAGTTGTCTGTGCTCTTTCGCATGCGGATGAGCAAGCATATGTTTGTAAACATATCAGTACTGAACTGTATTTTGTCTTGAAAGCTGACACTGTTGAAGATCTTCTTTTAATCCCCACTCTGTGGTTGGCTTTATTGTAGGATTTACAAACTGAACTGGAAACATGGAAAGCAAAATCTTTGTGTCATAGTCAAGAAGCGTTTCCCAATGCAACAGGATCAAGCAGAGCAGAGCTGCAAACCACAGAGCCTGCAGTGCCCTGCTGGGACAGGCTGCTTCAAGAACTTGATGCTGTTAAGGCAGCGAAGCAACAACAGTACTGTTTAATTAATGACTACCAGAAAAATCTTTCTGCTGCGCAGTCATCAATGAAAAATTTGTCAACAGAAAAAGATAACATAAAAATGTAGGTACAGTTGAGTGTTTCTGTTAATAGGATGTGGAACAAATATGGTCCTAGACTGAATTTTGTTCCATATTTCAGTAATGCTCACATAAGAATATGATATTTGATCCATCTTGTTAATATTAGGTAGCAGGAGAAGTCTCATAGGTTTGTAAGTTTAAACAGAAGCATTTCTGGTGGTTGTCTGCTGTGCTTTAGCAGCTTTTTATTTTTTAGGCAAAACAAATAAATGGTTGCTGTGCTAAAAACCTATATAAAAGCCATATTAAAATATTTTTTCAGTAATATGGCAGATGTGAAATACTAATTTTTCTTTATGGACTTGTCAGTGCTAAGCTTTTTTTGAGTGAAAGAAATCTCTCATTACTCTGATAACTAGCCTTGTTCCATAGGAAGAATTCTGTGGCAATAAATAAGTCTACAGTACAAATTCAGAAGTAACCGATGCACACGAAATATTTAGTAACTTTTATGAATTAGTCTTCAAAACATGAAACTAGTCTATCAAGCACAATTATGTACCACAATAATTTGAAGGGCTTTAAAGTAACTCATAAAATTGTTCATTTACAGCAAAGAGATTGAAAAAAAATTGAATTAAAATCTAGCTGCTAGATGTATGTTAGGTGGGAATTTCAAAATACTCCTGGAAGTAAGAGATGAGTAGATAAATGCCTTCAAATTAATAGAAATTTTTGAAGTTGTTCTTATAACTAAGTTATATCTTCATTGTGAATCAGAGATTTCCATAAATTGCTGTTGTTAATTCACTTACAGATGACTTAATACTATTGTTGACTTTTAAAATTTTAATTCTTGTAACTTTGAAGGGAGGCTACGTTCCTTTAGGAAGTGACACATTCTATATCAGCATATACTGCAATGTTAGAGAATATGCATTAGAATGTAACTTTCCTGCAGAGATATCTAGAAATAACTAATGCTGTACAGATGATACAGAAATGCTGATACTGCAAGGGTTAGGAAATTCGTGAGAGAACATGGAGAGATACATGGGATTAAGTGAATAAAGTGAGTGAATAATTTTCTAAACAGTGAAACACTCTTTTTAAAATGTGTCCAGTTTATGTTGCAGGAGACTTTTTGTTTTTAACATTGCTCTTATTTTTGGCAGGGGTCCTACAAACAACACGCTTCTTCTTGAGAAAATTAAGGCATGCATAGAGTCCTTACGAAAAGAAAGAGATGTCTTAAACCAGCTGAAAATGGAGCAAGAAAGTTTATCTCAGCATCTAACATGCATGGATAAAGTGTTAACTGAAAGTCAAATGAGGCAACTGGAGCAATGGTGGCAACACATGGAACAAACAGTGCAAAAGAAACATGATCAAGTTGTGGCAGAAATCGATGAATTTAATTTGCTTATGAATAAAGCACAGGATATTCAGAGACTGATACAAGAACAGCATTTAGAAGGAGAGTCATCTTCCTCAGCTGCAGGAAAAGCCAAATACCCTTTACTTTGGACCACAGAGCTACAAGACATTAAACACGGCCTTTCTCTATTAAAAAAGAGGATTGAATTGCAGATGAAAAGAATTTGGAGTGACCAAGAGAAGGTAGCTTTGGAGAACTCTATACATGATTTGCAAAGCAAATTGGAAGCATTATCAGCACAACAAACTCCTCAAGAGGATGTTCAGATCACTGGCCCTGCTCTCATGAAACATGAAATGATGAAAAGGCTGAAAGAAAACATTTCATGGGTCAAAGATTCACTGTCCTCTCTCGATCAGAAAACAGCACTTTTCCCCAGTGATGTTGGATCACAGATCAGAAGTTGTCAGCTTATGAACACAGAAGTTCTAAACAGAGAGCCTGTGATTGCCTCACTGGATCATGGACTCCAGCACATTGTTCCCAACTTGCAGCCAGAGGAGATCTCTGATATGACCTTCCTTTTACAAGCATTGCAGAATTCATACAAGGCTCTCGTTTTAAAATCAGCTCAAAGATTACAGCAGCTTGAGCTCCAGCTGGAGGAGAGGCAAAGACTTACTGCAGAAGTAGAAAAAGTTCATTGTCAGCTTCGAAATGCTGAGATGATTGCCAGGCCTGACATGAACCAAACCAGCACATGCTCAGAACTGATCAATCAACAAGCCATTTTAAAGGAGATTTTAAAGGACATACAGGAAATAGAAGGGCTTATCTCATCCCACTGTAAAGAGAGTCAGGTCACATGTGGGGAATTGAGCCTATCTGAACAACTGTTTTTGATTGATCAGTTAAGAAGCCTGAAGAACAGAGCAAGGAAGACACAGAGGCAAATTCAGAGTAAACTTCACGAAGTAGAAAAAAAGATAGCTGTGTACACAGAGTTTGCAGAGGGAATAAATTCATTACAGCAAGATCTTAACTATCTACAGTATGGTGAAAAGAACCTGAAAGAAGATGAATTAGTAGGTGCCAAGCAGGAAGTGAAGGACATATGCAAAGCTCTTCAAGAAAAAGTATTAGCTTTTCAGTCCAATTTGTCACAAATAATGAAGTACAAAGAAATCTTTGAGTGTGTAGGTCTAAAGTGGGATTCGCTGCAGCTGGATGAATTGCAAACTAAATTTTTTAAAATTAAAAATAAAATTAAAGGGAAGATAATACATTTTGATAATGTTGTTAGGGAATGTGGTAAGATTCAAGCATTGCTAAATGAAATCCAGACTGTGACATCCACTGTGAGAAAAGAAGTTAACATCCTAAATGATAGCTCTAGCTCTTCTCCTGCTGAGAAGCTTATATCTGCACAGATTCTGTTTCAGACAGTTCAACAAATCTTGCACTTACCCCAGGAGGTAGCAAATCAAATAAACAAAAATGAGGTCTTTGGTAAACCATTCAAAGAATCTAAGAAGAAAGAAATGAAGAGCCTAGAGAAAGATGTTGAGGAACTGAATCAGTTTCTTCAAGAAATGGTCTCTGGTCTCCAGTGTGTAAAAAAGGAAGATATCCAGAGTGAAATAGAACATATATTACACATCATAAAACATATTCAATTAGAGCTCCAGCAGCCACTTCTGATAGACATAAAAATGATGCAGTATGAAAAGATACGATGGGAAGCAATTCAGAGTATGATGCAAGCAAAGTTTTCTGCTCTTAAATGTATAATGGAGAAAGAGAGGGAAAACCAAGATGAAAAATCTCTCGCTGCTGGAATAGAAACAAAATTAGAGACACTGCAAGATCATGAAATTCAACTGAAGAAAGATATTGCTGCTCATGTTGTAAGTATAGTCAATAAAAGTAAGATACGGCCATAAGTTTTTTCCCAATTATTAGATGGGATGCCAGTGACTGTAGCATCTATATTTTCCTGACTTATATCATTTTATTCTAATTGAATTGGCCCATCATCATCTCTGCATTGGTAGATATGATGGCAATCATGATAAGAAACTCAGGATACAAAGAAATAAGTTGTATTCATTTTGACAATAATCGAGCAGTGAGGAGTAGCACAAGACAAAAAAAAGGGAGGAAGGAAAAGGTTCAGTTGAAAAACTGAGCTGAAGAGAGTCTGGGTGCAATTGTCCTAGGATTATTCTTGGGACCACTTTTACCTAATATTTTCAATAGTGACAATGACAGAACAAACCCAGAAGTTCCTTGTTTCTGTTGTAATAAAAATCTTACCAGTTGAGAATGATTGAGAGGAATAAAGCACAAGTCAAACCGATGTGATCAGGCCTTGGGAAGACTGGGTAAAGGAAAGGCAACCAGGATCCAAGGCTTTAACATAAGTATATAATGCTTTGATAAGGCACTGCTGGAGGATCAACCTGATTCTTGATGCCTTTGTCAGGAAAAGTCCACTCAAACTGTATCAGATCCTGTTAGAGGGATGAGGAGTGTTCAGGGCGGTTAATAAACCTGGATTTGCTCAACCTTGTAAGCTGAGAGCAAGTGGGAAATCCAGCTGAGAAATGTAATTAGGCTGGATGTAGATTTAATGGATGGAAAAGGAACTGTGTAAGCTAAAGAGTGGTGTTAATACAAGGAAAAAGAGTTAGTGAATAAATTCGTATTGGAAACCCGAAGAGTGGTAACGTTCATAGCAAAAAGGTTCTGAACTGTGCCCTGGTGAAGAAGACCTGTGTCCTGACTGCCTGAGAGATCAGTGGATACAAGAGGGGAACTATGAGTTAGTAACAAAGGGAGAGATTCAATGTCCCTAATGGACTTAAGGTCCTGCTGCCAGATATCTTGGTGTGCTGTGCTTCATTTTCCCCGCTTGAGTATTGTGTGGGAAGTACGATGCCAAAGTTTCTCTACCCTTTGGGAATCCAAGAGCTGGCAAAGTCAGACATCATTCTGTGTATGAATGCATGCAAGAAGCAGTTTGGCAAATCACAGTGGAGATATCCCCTGGAGCAGAACAAAGCATCAGCGTGTGGGCTTTCCTTGTCTGGACAGGATGTATACTGCCATGTCCATAAGGGATCTTACAGCTCTTGTGCCATCCTTCTGTCTGGACTTTTCCAATATTGACAGTTCCCTCATAACACCTGTTCCTATGGTTGAGGGCAATCAATCCATAGGTTACAGCACTGCTCTGTGACTACCTAGGTAGCAGAGTACATTTGCCATGTGTCCTCCCTCACCTCCTCAGGCCAACTTGGGGAGCATTGGTCTTGAAAACAGCCAGGTGGGAGATTCTGAGAAGACCATTTGGTGATCCAGAGGAGCACAGCAGTCATGGTTGTTCCTTTGTCTTTTTAACACTTTCAGAGTGCTCTGGAGGAGGCATGTAAGACGAGTGACCTTTATACTGATGCCGTTCAGAGGGCTGTCAGGCTCCTCGAGGACTGTGAAGCTCAAGTCCAGTCTGCTGCAGCAGAGCTCAGTAGCTCAGAAGAGGTCTGTCAAACCTCCCAAATGAAACGAGAAGAGTTCAACTCTGCAAGGGCTAACATGGAAGATCTGCACTCAAAGCTGAAAGACCTGGTGAAACCAGAAGACAGAATATGTCTGGATAATACTTTAACAGAAGTAGTCAATAAGAGTTTGGCATTAAGGGAGAAGGCTCAAAGAAAGGAAGCTGATAAACAGAGGTGGGTTTAAGAGACCTTCCTAGATCATGTTCCTCATAATGAGAGATTTGACTGATAATAAACATAGGGATGTTTCTGCTCTGATAGAACCAAGCAATTCAGCAGGAAGAACTGTAAACATTTCTGGTTTTCTCAGATGTGATTATAACGGAAGGAAAATTACCAGACAATAAGCATATCACTACTAATTTATGAGGCAATAATTTTTAGTATATTCCAAAAAGTATGTATGGGGCTTGACTGAGGGTCATAAGGTGCCAGAATCAGAAGAAAGCACATTTCCACAATCTCTAGTTAGTGCTGGTGCAGGTTAGAATAGTTTTCAGAGAGGCCCTAATGTATCTTCCAAAGGCTACTCTGACTTGAGAAAGTAAAGACCAGACAGGACACAGGCCATAGTTTCCTTACTTCAGTTGTAGGTATAGAAGAGATCTGAAGGGCCTTCAGATACATATACAGAAAAAGGCTGGGAAATAAAAGGGTTTTTTAGTTGCTTTCTCATGATCCAGTGCTTCTGGGTCTATAGAGCATACCGTTAAAATCTGGTTTTATAACCAAAGAATTGGATTACTTTAAAGGCTTTGGTAGTACAAAAGAGATGACAAGATATGGCTTAGTGGTGGACTTGCTAGAGTAGGGTTAATGGTTGGACTTGATCTTAAAGGTCTTTTCCAACCTTCATGATTCTATATAGAAATGAGAAATTGTAATTGTACAGACCATGCATCATAGGGATGAACAGAATGTGTGTTACAGACTGCAAACTAAGGAATGTCTGAGGAGGATGGAGACTTGGATCAAGACATAAAATTCTTTCCAGCAGCTTTATGGCTGATTCATGGATGTACATACCTATATTTCTTTACCTCTGGGACATTTGTTCCTGCATCTCTGAAGTATCTTGGATATCAGACCTGAAGTGTATAACAAATGTTAATTGAAGATAACTTGCAAAACAGTAAGGACTACTAGTTCAGAAGATTTATATATATAAATTTTTTTTTTTCTAATCTAGTGGGCATTTATGGTTGGAGAGAGGAGCAACCACAGCAAATTTTAATTGGTCTATTAATTGTTTCTTACAGGTATTTAGAAAAATACAAAATCTACACAAAAACCAAAGACAAGGTGTGTGATAACCTTAACAAACTGCAAAAGATGCTTGTTCAGTCTTTGTCTCAAGTACCAACATCTTATAAAGACGCTTTGGAGCACTTAGAAGAAAGCAAGGTAAGAAAGGCTCTGAAGAATTTGAAAAGCTCATGCAAAACTGTGATACTGCCATGCATACTGTATGGTATTGGAGTAGAAAGAAGTGAAAATCTTTACCTTTTATTCATACATATATAAAGCCACAGAATGTATTTATATACCTATTAAAAAAACAGATTATAATAGGCCATGTAAAAGGAGTACATCTTATTTCTGTAGAAATCAGACATTATCTGTGCTTAAGATAGTGTTGCATTTCTGTTCAGATCCCTCATCTCTTTGCAGGACCAGGACTGATCAGATTTCTAACATTGCCGTTGTCTTTCCTCAGAAGTGAAAATCAGAAAGTTTCCAGTTTTGCCAGACCTCTGCTCTAATCAACCTCTTTTCTGTCTTCTCTTAGTACTCATCATATTACAGGTTGTCATTTTATATACCTGTAACTCCTGCTCATTTCCAAATAACCAGAAAAAAAAGTAAGAACAACCTAATTGCCTGGACACACTGTTTTTCTGTATGTTTTGTTTACTCTATTTTCTCCTGTCTTAGCCAAGAGAATTCTGTCATTACAACTGTATTTAACCAGCTCAGTGGAGTGATTGCCGTTTTATTACTAGAACCTAATTGTGTTACTGAATGCTTCATTAACACTCCTGACTGTATTGTTTCATTTATGTACTTGTTTATTTTTCCTGTAAGATTCTAGTCTCCAACATTGACTCGGCTGAAGCTGACCTTGTGAAGCTGAGGCAGGTCTCTGGAGAGCTGATGAGACAATGCAGGAGAAGTGACAAGGCCCTGGGCAGCATGGTAACAGTGCTGTGGGGAAATTGGCTGGGTTTGCTTGAGGCGGCGAAAGGGCTGGAAATTAACTGTGAAGAGCTAAAGCAGGAGTGGAAATTCATCAACGAAGAGGTGAGTTGCTCAACAAGCTAAGTTTTGGGGAACGTGGTAGGGACGGGATCCTCAGTAAAATGGCATGAAAAGGGCTAAGGTCAGTGTAGAACATCGTTTCCCACCCACTGATCATCCAGTTATCCCCAGCCTTTCTTGAAGCTGGAGTCAGAAATGATGGGAATGTTTATAGCACAAATTCCCTGAACCTGGAACAATTCTGTGCGTGGTTATGTGCTTTGTTTTGGCACGCTTCAGAGTTTCAAGTTCTCTGGCTCTGTAATTTTCAGTACTCAGTCATGCGTATGAGTAAATGAATAATGTAACTTAAGGTGATGGAATAAAAAAGCACTTTATCTCATGCTTTGACATGCTGTTTACTTAGCTGGAACGAGAAACAATCATTCTCGATAAGCTCCAGGAAGAACAGCCAGAAAGTTTTAAAGAGAAAGAAAAGGCCACCAGAGAGGAACTGGTAGAATTACTAGATTTTGTGAACTCATTTGAGGAAAACATCAACCAGCAACAGCTCCTCTTGCTCTTGCTGCTTCACCGAATACGGAACATCCTGAATACATCTGAAGATGCTGCGGCAGAAGCTGCCCTGCCTGCTTTATGTGAGATAAAGGCGATGCGGGATCGCTGTAGAAAGTAAGTGGTGTGAAATTTCTGTTGAAGATATGACATAGGACTACTTAAAAACACAGTGTTTTGTTGGGTATTAAAGAATGTATGAAAGCTGTAATGCACTTAGAATGGTAGTGAATACCCTACTGGATCAGACAAATGCTCCATCTAACTTATCTGCTGTCTCCAGCATGGGCGTTGGGAGGAGGTAGGTAAGGAGAAGACCTGAGCCTGGCTATGTTGTGTGTTGGCTGTAATTTGTGTTCAAAAGTAGAAGGAATCACAAGGGCTGATGGTTAATTTTGGAGACTCCAGGCTCTTGTGAACTTGAGTGAGATGTGTAGGTCTTCTGCTCTTGGGAAAATAAGACCTTGTGCTTTTTGCAAGAATGCAGCTTTTGCCTTACTGAGTGCCACTGTTTAAAATTTGCCTCAAATATTTTTTGCGAATCTGATTGTTCTCGCTCTTCTCCGTGCCTGCTTTTTGACATGGAAATCTTTGTGACCATCTTCTGCTCTGCCAGCGTTTTCAGACCTTGAGAACCTGAGCTCTGTGTGCTGTTTAAATACGGATGCTATCTGATTTGGTCTATCAATAATACTTCATTTAGCAATATCTGAAGACTCACTTTGAAGAAACTGAGACAATAAAGGATAGAAACTCAGATTTCATTACAGAAAATAATAATAAAATACAGACAAAGGTGGTTCTGGATGTTTATTTTAAAAACTGTATTAAGCATGATCTTTGATTACTCCTGCTTAGAGTCTTAATATGTTCTTGCTGGAAATCTTTCATAGGTTGTATGAAAAGACTCAAGACCATAAGGATTCTGTACAAGCTGAGATTCAAGAGAGGAACAAGATCACTGAAGAAATAAGTGCTGTGACAAACGCACTGCAGACTGCTGCATCTGTGTTATCACAAGATACTACTGGGAAGGCAGGACTACTGGAGGTTGGTAATGGCTCTGTTGTCGTGTGGGGACATTTCGAATATGTTCTTTTTTATGCTGGGACTTCAACTTGCTCCAAATAAAATTAGTGGCAAAATACATGCATATGCACATGGACTTAAAAGAGAATGAATCTTTCTCTGCAGAATATGACTGGCCCCACCATATCCTTGATTTGTGTTCCTTCCTCTCTTCATGGTTCGGGTAGGAGCCATAGTAGTCTTTCCAGATTGCAGAGAGATTCACAGAGAGTTGCTTATCTTTTGGGAACGACAGCTTAGTGTACATCCTGTGCCCCTTCCTGCTCTGCATACCTGGTCAGGGCAGCTTCAGATGCTCTGGGTTTCATGTCCCACATCAGGGGGTTAACCTGGTAAAAGCTTTTCAGAAATCAAATTTTGGTCAAGACCACAGTGTCCACCAGCAACCACTGGCACTCTGCAGCAGCACAGTCAAACTATTTCCATGTTGTCAGTGCAGTTTGTTATCCTTTGATTTCTTGACTTTATGAAATGGTATTATTATTATCACTTCCTGAATGTGGGTTTATTTATTTGTTATCTTATTTAAATTTCTTTCCATTTAGTCTTACTGTATTTTATATTGCTATCTCAATTTTAAAATCTTGAACAAAAATTTATTTTAAATTATGTTTAATCAAGTTATCTTTTAACTATGGAACTTTATTTTTTCTAGCCTACAAAGGTCTATTACATATTTGGGCTCTCTTTGCTGAGTCTTGTATAAAACCTAGCTGGGGGTCCCCACCATGTATTTTCTTTAGAAGGTGGGTGCTTGAAGCTGACAAAGGGCTAGGAAGGTACAGAAGCCAAAAAGGGTGGTGGCAGATATAACCATTTTCCTAGGGGTTAGCATGAGAGAGAGATGTTAACTTCATCTGGAGGAATTTCTGAAAATCCATCGGCCAGCATTACTGTGGTGAAACTGTGGATTTGTCCAAAAGGTCTGGGTTTCTATTTAAAATTTATTAAAATTAGACTTCAGAGTTGGGTCTACTCTTTTACTGACTTCTTTGTATCCAGGAGGAAATGTTACCACTGTAGGTGCTTGATACCTGCTCACCCAAAAGTGACTTTGCTTCTGTTCCTGACAGCAATTAGCACAAAGAAATGTTAGCAGCAATCCCATCAAATGATCTATTTATAGCAGTATGTCACAGCAGACCTGTTCTTTTGAGAAGATTCAGCTGAAAGGACTGAAAAACTCCTTAATTTTACCTAGTGCGAGCACCAGTAAGCCAAAATCTGCAGGGCATTTTCATCCCTGCTTCTGAAGAAAACATAGCTTCTATAAAATCCATAGCATTATTCAGGGCTCCTTTGCATTTATTGAATGGAAATGCCTATCTCATTTCCAGATGACAAATCTAGGATGGTTGGGTGGCAAAGTTTTAAATCACCAACATAGATCAATATGCAAATTGGAAGTGATACCATCAAGTCCCCTAGGAAAAAAACTGGGACAGTTTTGACAGACATCTGCTTGCCACCTAAATAATCTGTGGAATATGAGCGTGCATTCCTATACAGAAACCAGTTTGCAGAGACATGCCTTGTTTTGGAGACTAATGTTGTAACTGATTCTTTCAAATTGGAGTCAGGGAATCTGTAAACTCCCATAAATGTTGACAGAGTCTTAATTGGGCTGCTTGACAGCAGCAGCCTTCAGTATGGCAGACTGAGGCACACAGCTGCTTCACGGGTTTGAGGCTTTTAGTATCAGACCCAGCTGTTGTGGGATGACAGGAAATAAATCAGTCTCAGACTCTTAATGTATTTTTTCTTTCTGTGAACTGTATTTGTGTGAGGGAAAAGATTCCCAAGTGAAGACTAAGAGTCCATGGATTACCATTACCCCTGATTGAAAAAGAATGTTAATTTTAATGTCTTTTGTTGCCTGCTAGAAGCTCATTTTCCCCAATAACTTGAATTAACATTTGATTTTCTCAAACAGCTGAGCATTGGGAAAAAGAACCATACAACAAGCAAACAGAACTTTCCAACTTGAAATCCTAGAAAACCTGCAAAACAAATGAGTTTCTTCATTCTTTCTGCGAGAGGACTTAGATCGGGTTTTATTTCTAGGCCACAGGCCGTAGACAGTTGTTCAAGTTTCTTTTATCTTATAAAACCTACATTCTTCGTGCAGAACTGGAAGCTACTGTTTTGAAAGGAGCCTGCTGTGCTGCTCTGCATAATTGCCTGAAAGCAGACACTTCAGCTTGAAACCTGTTGCTTTTTGTGGCCTTTGTGTTGTTTATAATAATGAAGGAAGGAACACTGGCTATTAAATGTCTGTCAAAGAGAAAATGCACTTTTGGCAAACGGAAGAGCACGAAGGTTAACGTTTAATCACAGGAGCACTTCAAATTATGACATTGCTCTACCTGTCAATAAACATCAGTGCGTCAGTTGCCTGACATGGAGCAGTATCAAGTTTAATTCATTCTTAGAGATTGAAAAGTATAATTTGTTTAAATGAGTGGTTATTTCTCAAAGTTAATCTGCTTGCAGAGGTAGTCAAATTGGGCTTGATACCTCAAACAGCTTCTGCAAATCCTAATTGTGGTGGGAAATATAAAACCCAATGTGCACGTATGTCTGTACATAGGTACGGATACACATATATGCAGGCACTCAGGAAAAACTGGGTAAAACTGCTGCAATTATTCTTAATTTTGTAGGAGATTCAGAGTGTGATTGGCAAAGAAAGTCAAACTCTAAAGGATATCATGGAGAAGCTTCGGATCAAGTACTCTGAGATGTATACGATAGTTCCTGCAGAGATCGAAACGCAGTTGGAGGACTGCAAGAAAGTATTGCAAGACCTAGAAGACAAGGTAACTGCTAATGTAATTTTTATATTTACCTTTTTGTAATGTATGAATAAGTACAGCAATATTTGATGAAAGTTGTAACTGTAAATTTAGAATTGAAGCATTGATTATTTTAATTTGCATTTCCCTTTTGGTGAAAATGTATGCATGAGGAAAGATTCCTCGTGTTAACCATCTCCTTTCAGAATAACCCTACAGTAATCAGTGTGAATATAGTATCTTTCTTTTCCATTAAAAGAGGACATGGCAGAACAACTAGCAAGAAAATCTTGGATATGATATAGATCCTGTCTTCTATCCAGTCTGATTCTTAAGCTGAACTAGTAGTCAATGTTGATTGAGAAGTTTGAATACCTTAGCTGAGAAGATAATTTTCAAAACTGAGCTAAAAGAGAACTTTGTTGTGTTTTTATGTAATTTGAACAAATGGTAGGATATCACAGCATGGCTCTTTATACCACCCCTTGGGACATGGTTGCATTCCTTTAGAAGCAGGCAGGGAATTTAAATAACTAAGTAACATTTGGCTTTTTACGGTGTTTTATGTCTACAGTGGGTATAAACAGTTAACTGAAAGCAAAATTAAAGGAAAATGCAGTAATATTGTAAATTTTGGGTCAGTTTTTAGCCTGGTATATTTATTATAATTGTTGTTAATGTATGCTACTTCTAAAAAGAAAAAAATCTTTCAGTTCTCTTATTTCAGAAATAATAATGTTTAATGCAGATTTTAAAGGATAAATGTCAGTTAATTTGATAAAATCTGAAGGTTTTATAAAACGATTTTGAAATACAGTTACTTTTTCATGTCTATCAGATTATTCGTTCATTTCGTGTTGCATTAAATATTTAGAGACATATTCATTACAGCTTGTTAGTTTTAATTTGGTTAAACTTGTAGTTTCTGTTTCAAAATGGAACCCATCTTTTTAGAACGAACGAGGAGGAGGAGAAGGGAAGTAAACCAGTGTTTATGTTTTGGGTTTGGGTTGGTTTGGTTTTTTTTGTTACTTATTGTTTCATTTACTGAGGTAAAAGATTGTCCCAGTGAACACCTTACATGTTAGAGTGAAAGAACTGGTCCTGGAAACAAGATAAAGTTTGCTTTTCATATTTAGGTAGTCAAAACCAATATAAACTATTTGGAATTTTTTTATCATTCCATTTAGGAATTTAGGAAACATTTAGGAAGCATTTAGGAAACAAATCCTAGTGGAACTGGAGATCAGTTTAGTTACATTCTAGGAGATAACAGCATGTGTTAAATTGAATTAGCTTATCATATTTTAATGGCATTCTGCTTTCTTGTAAATCTGCCAACCTAAAAATCAAAATAAATAGTACGTTTGATGTCATGGGTTTGATGTGAAATATATAATAAATTTATCCCAGTAAGAAGTCTTGAAATTAAAATCCTGCTGTTCCAATGACCAGAGAGTCGACAGATGCAGCTTGCTTTTTTGTTTTTTAAGGAAAGCTATGAAGTCAGTGCTTATTCTGCTCTCTCATTTCCAGCTGTGTCGCATCATTCATACACGATTCTATTCTATTTTAGAAACTAGCACTAGAAACAATAATGCTTTTTCATGTTTTGTATACTTCAGGATGGTAGCAATGCTCAAGTGTTTAGTGATTAGTCTGAGTTTGTTTTTCCCAGGAGTCTTAGGCGCTAAGTGCAGACTGGACTTCATAGATTTTTTGTATAAGCATGACTGTTTGAGAGGAGCATTGTAGTTCTTTTTGCTGTGTGTGTATTTTGATCAATGCAATTTTATTAATACAGTACCTTACTGTGGGTATTATTATATTGATCTGACACTACATGTTGGAATCTATAAATACTCAATAATGTTCATAAAATTGAGGGGAAAAAAAAAATCAATACCTAATTTCTTAACTAAATAATGATCTTAATTTCTCTTCCTACAAAAAGAATAAAGTATTTCAGTATAAGAAGCCTCAAACCTGGATAACTACTAAACTAGAAATCTTTGCATCAATGCAGCATAAAGCTGTGCACCATGCATATACCCCATAAATCATAAATAGCTGCAGCACACAAAGAATTTACCATGATTTAACAGTTCCGAGGTGCTTGGCTCACCCTGACAGCTCTCAGGGTTTAGTAAGAAAAGACATACTTTGGGCTAAAAGCAAGGACTTTCTTGCACTTCATCTAGTCCACAGTAACCTGGTACCTTACTGTGTCAGTTTTGTGCTCAGGCAATTATTCAACTTCATCTTACTTGAGAGCTTTTCTCTCTACATAGAAAATCAGGCTTTCCAATGGACCAATATTTCATTTCTGTTTCTGCAGAGTGAAATGAAGTTCCACATACTTTATGGGGCTCAGAGCCTTTTATTTTAGTAATAAAACTCTAATTTTATATTTAGAAATCAACCATATATTGATGCAATTCCATATTTCCTTATTTTCATGGAAGTAATAGCTGTCAGCTGAGACACAAAGTTGTCCTTCTAGGTTTCTTACAGCATAAATGTAAATGTGGCCTTTCCCACTGTGCAGCTTGATCAGCCTCTGGCACAGAGAATGGGGCAGCTGAAGTGAAGCACTTGGGGAGTTGCAGTTAGTGTCTTATTGTTTGCTTCTTCAGGGATTCCCTTTCTTGATCAGTCTTTTTCAAGTGAGAGGAAATTATTGAACATGTAAACATTGAACCAGCTCACATCAACGTTTCTCTGCAAATATACTTCAATTCCTGTGGCTTTAAGTGACTTTTCAATAGAAACTTAAAAAGAATTTGGAGATTTTTGGTGAGATGGTGCATAGAAACAAGCAGATCTTTGTAATCTCCCCTATCATTCTCTCTTTACTCCAACAGGTTAGCTTTGAAATCTTGCAGAGCTCTCCTCAGTACGTGCTGGAAAGAAAAGCAGAAACTATTAATAATGGCCTTCAAGCTATTGAAAAGATGTTACAACAGAAGAGTGAAAACATTGCAAAAGCCAAAGAGGTTCAGAAGGTAATCTTGCCAACAAAAATTTTGTGGGTGTTAAAAGATTTTTGGTTGTTTGTACAGAGCCTGGATGAGCAGGAGCGCAAAGTATCCCTCCTTTTGTTTAATGTCTGTAAAAGGAGAAGTGCAAGCAAGCACTTAGCTGGTGAATATTTTACCAATTCTTTCTCACAGGAAAATATGTGGTTTTTTTCAACTGTGAATCACACCTGTAGATGGAGAGAGTCTTGTTCTTATCTTACCAGTTTCAAAACTGCTTTGCAATTCCACATGCCCCACATGAAGAACAAAGAACTCTGATGAACCTGACCTTATATTTAATTTTCTCTCTGTCCACATGCAGCAAATATGGGATATGCTGGACCTTTGGCATTACAAACTCAATGAACTGGATGCAGAAGTGCATGATATAATAGAGCAGGATTCTTGCCATGCACAAGAGCTGATGGATATCTTAGTGACCCCCCGTCAGCAGTACCAACAGGTCTCTCAACTTGCTGAGTGTAGAACTGCCATTTTAAACAAGGTAGGTGCAAATGTAAAAGTTTCTTTTAAAAATCACATACTATAAAAAACAAAGGCTTTGCATCAAAGGCTTTCAACTGTATAAAGAGTAAAAAGCTTTCTGTAGGTGAGTTAGCTTATTGTTTGCTACTCCAGAAACTCTTAGCTACGTCACCCCCAACTGCTACCCCAAAGGACCAGCTCAGCATCATGGTTGACAGGGGTTAGCGTGGGGAATTCATGCCCATGGTTCTCTATGACTCTGCTAATAGGATATCTATTAAATAGCATTGTCATATAAATTGCAACAGTGCCCCCTTGAAATCTAAGCATGTAAGCACCAAAATTACCTTTGATTAGAGGATATAACCTGAAATCATGAAACTGTTTTGGAAAAATTATCTTTATCTCACCATACTAATTTATCTGACCTTGATGAAAATGCATCCTGTTTTCTTTAATCTTATCCATGGACGTGCTTTTCCTATACAGTGAATAGAAATGCATTTGTGCCTTTTTGTAAAACCCTGACATTTCCTAGGCTGCCAACAAGATGGAAGAATACGATGAACTCTTGAAGAATGTGAAAGTTTGGATAGAAAACACCAACTGCTTGCTAAGAGCAGATGCTCAAAATGACTCTGCAAAAAGCTTACGCAAACATACCCATGACCTTCAGGTAAGTGTTAATGCAGATATATGGTCTTTGTAGAACTGGATGCTCTGTACAGACCAAACTTTGCATTTTTAAGTCTTACTGATATAAATAATTCACTGTTTTCAATATATCCTTTAAGTGAAAAATAGTTACAGTTAATGCTCATGAAAAAAAGATACGTTTCAGCGTTGGACATATTTTTCTTGTCAAAGTGCTGAACTGTAGTAGTACATCTCTCTTCCAAAAATGTGTGATTGTCTGTGTGGCTATAATCAGTTTTTACTGCCTGCATATGTATGGTTCTTACTGTATTGTGTGTATGTGATCCAAAAAGGATAAAGTGGTATTTTGAAGTCTGTGTGTTATATGGAAACTTCAAAGTGAATTGTGATTTGGAAGGCTGTTCTCACTGTGTCTTGAAGGTAATTCTGGTTGGGAATTTCAAGAACTGAATGGTTGTGATATTACAAGGAAAATTAAGGCCAGGTAATTGCCAAGATGATTTCTGGCAATTTTGTATTTGAAGTTTGAATTTTCTATATGTCCACTCCTTGGCTCAGGCCAAGAGAGAATGTTGGTGCTCTGAACATAGATTTTTGTATTAAAAAATTGTAAGAATTCCTTACAAGAAGTAGCTGACTGTTCTGCACTGAAAGGTGCAGAACATGTAGCCAGAGTGGGGAGATTGTGAATCTTCTGGAATCTGTGAACATTTCTGTGACAAAAGCTTATTGTCTTCTGTGTTTGTGGTTTAGACTGATTTATATGTTCTGGGCTGGGAAACTAGTGGGTTTGGAAATGCACCGAGGGCTCGCGTTAGAGTTGAGACATCTGTTCAGTCCTTCTGTGGATCACATGCATTTCTTGCAACCTTCAGTGTTTTTCATGAAGACGTTTGCTGTAATTAATCCAAAAGCTCATCCAGTTAGCTGCAGGAGATAAGAAGAATCTTCCCATCATGCACAACTGGCCAGATATTTTCTGGAGCATTTTGTTACATCTGCTGTCTTCAGGCTGATGTGCAGAAAGCCTTTTTCAGGTGTCTGGCTGACGTCTTGTTGATGTACTTCAGGTCAACCTGACCATGGCACAAGAGCTAGAGATTAATCTTCTCTAGGATCTCATATTTTTCTTTTTCTTGGAATGAGACCTCTATCTGGGTTTGAAATCTTCCTGTTCATCCTTTTGTCATGCTTATGTAGACTTACTATATCTAATTTATTCCTTAAGGTCATGACATCGGTCTTCAGGTTTCTGCCTTTGGGTTGCAGCAGTTCAGTTCCTTTAGGAGTGGAGTGGTTTAGTCTGAACTAAGCTTTTTGGAATATACACAGTGGTCAGTGACATACAGGAAATTAAAACGGATTCCTTCTGGCTCTAACCTGTGAAAATTTCATATTCACCATTGATGGATCAATCTAAGCTCTTATTTTGTCTCTAGATGGCTTTGGAAGACTCAGAACAAAAGCAAAATCTTCTACACAGTGTTTGCTTGGAGCTGGAAGAGCTAACACCAGTCTTTGAAACAGACAGTGTAATGCAGCAGCTAAACGACATCGATGATCAAGTAGCAACTTTGCAGCATGAGATAGCAGAGATTCTTCCACAGATCCAGCACGTGGCTGATGTAAGTTTGGGTGATCTATAGGTGCCTTTTATCAGAGCTTCATCAGATGTTAGGAAATACAGTTTATATTGCCTGCCTAGAAAAAAAGTGTGCTGGTTTTGGTAGCTGTGCCAAATAAGGAATTTAATTGTTTGGAAACAAACTACCAGGTGTTTGGTATCTAATTTTGCTGTAAAGTTCAAGAGTACTGATGAAACTCCTTGTTTAGAAGAAGAAATGCAGGGCTTGTTGACTGGCAAATTAAAAGGGTTTCCTGTGCTGGAGGGTAGGGCTCCTATTGAGAGGCCGCTGGATGAGCTGGAGACATTTCCTGTGCTGATAACTATCACCACTGGAAAAGTGTCTTGTCACTACTGGTAATTTATAATGTGACTTTTCAGGGATATTTCAATTTTGTACTCGGGGTTCAAAACAATCTAGGTGACCTGAGGTACTTAATATATCATCATAACTTCTGGAGCTGTACTTTATAATAACTAGCCTTTGAATGGTAGCATCCATTAACATATCCTGAACACTATGCACTCGTTTTTCACTATTTCTTTGTAAATTTAAGTGAAAGGCAGAAATGGAAGCTGGCTGTGGCATTTGTACTATCTACAAATATTCTCTTTGTTCCCAAAATCTAGGAATTGGATGCCATTGAATCTCATGTGAAAGTGCTTGACAAGGACTTTGCCAAAATGAAGACAATCCTGTCATCAGAAGATCTGTTAGAACTTTCTCCTACAGACCAACTTAAACAGGGACAGGTCGGTGAAAACTCCTATGTAGGCTTTTTTTCCCCTGTGTTTATGTATGTTGTTAACATAAATATATTTCACAAGAATAAGGCTGTTCTGTGATTGCAAACTACTGTGAACAAGTATTTGAAATGTTAGTATCACACAAATTCTAACTCGTGGGTCAAAGATTGAAAGTGTTATCCCAGCTGTGATTTCAGCTACGTGTTTCTACAGTAATAATCGGTGCAGTCCAAGAGGACCACATTGCTAGGACAAAACAGTTGGTGCAGAGGACGTGGTATCTGTGTTGTATGTGTCTTGGGGGCTTACTTTAGACTGATGCTGGAGAATGGACATACATTAGTGGCTGGGTGTCTTCAGAGGCTCTTCTGGAGAGAATTTTCTTCTTTAGTTTCATTAGAAATCAATCCAGTTTGAATGGTCCAAGACAACTGCTTAATGTAAACTCTAATGTGAGACTGTTGGGAGATGCCTTCAAGAAGCACGGTCATGGTTTGAATGAAAACATTTGAAATTAAAGCACTTACTGAGAAGAAAGGGAACTCCAGTACATGACTTAAGCACGTGTTGTCAGACATACCTGTCATATTTGTGTGTCTCCATGTTTGAAAAGTTTATGGCCTGACTTTCAGAGACACTTATGGCACATCACTTTACTTAGCATCAAACCATAAACAATCTGAATGTCTGAAAATCCCTGATTTTCCAAAAATGGAGGCAAAATGTAGCAGATATTTCTGGAACTGTAGACAGGAGTGACTTGCCATAAAACAGTTTCATCATGCAGGGATTTCACTGCAAAGGTGCCTTAGCCCGGATGGTTTTTCATTCTCTGCTTGACTGAAGTAAAGCAAAGCATTATAGTATCTTTTATACCGCAAAACTCAAAAAGGTGATTATAAAATGTGCATTCGTTTTAATGTGGTATGAGAAGCTTTCTTTGACAGGAAAGTCATCTTAAGAGGTTTCTCCTGGCTTTCATCCCAGTTCATCATCTCAGCTATGTTAAGGCTCTTTATTAGGACCATCATAAAATGGCTGGCTTTGACATAGGATGTTGTGTGGCTGGTTTGCAGCACAAAAAGTAAAACCAGAGTTGGCAGAGTAGCATCAAAGGGTTTGCACCAGTTTTTTAACTTTATTCACTGCCAAAGATGCACTACATTGAAATAACATGCTTGGTAAACAGTAACTAATCTGCATGTGAGCCTTTTTGTGCCAAACTTAATGTATGTATATGCAGAGAAAGCAGAATTATAAATGTATCTTCATTTTGCTTTAGACAACCTCACCATAGGTTTCCACTTACTCATCCCAAGATTAAAATATTCTTCCCTTTCAAATGGGAAATTCACCAAAGAGAACCTCTTGGCAGTAGTATAATTTGTCAGTGTTGATTTCAACTCGGTATCATATTTTACCATCTATCCTGTATCCTAATAGATTATACTTGACCATGTTGGTCCCATGCAGAAGACCATTGCTCATATACAGTCTTATGAAGAAGCCCTTCAGCTGCCTGGGGTGAAAATGCAACCTTTCTCAGTCTTCCAAAGAGCAAGACTACTCTTGAGAGAATTGAAGAAATTAGAAAAAATCACTAAGGAACAAAATGACCTCCTGGAGGTAATTGTTTCATTGGCTTGTGGCTTTTTTACTATCAACTAAACAATCTTTTGATCACTAGATGGTATTGTTCTTACGAGCATTTTGTACGCCTACTGTGTCTTCTATGTAATGGTTTGGGGACTGGTTTTGTTCTGGTTTTTTCCTGTGTAGTTTGATACTACAGCAAGGCACACTGGATAATCTTGAAATTCATTTCAGTTTTTCAGTTCAGTCACAACTGACACCGTGTTTTTTAGCATATTGTTGAAAAAGTGAAGGACCAAGTAATTACGGTCCAGGTTTGCACAACTGATGATTGAAGTCCAGTGTTAACATGCCCGTGCTCACATCTGCAACATTCAAGTCCTTAAACTTGTCTTGAACATGGAAATTCTTTGTTGACAGCTATTAGAAATTTCTGACAACTAATAGCAGAAAGTCTTTTACTAAAGATGATTTTCCCACATCAGTGAGCCAGGAAAGTGACCATTTTCTACAGCTGTCGCTTGGTTAATTCATTTTTTTGAGGCAGGCCAACTCCTTCCCTCAGAAAGTTGCATGCAAGGATGTGTCTGCATAAGTGAACATGTGACAGGAGGCTTGGAGGTGCTGTTGGCCAGACCATGTTTGGAAACAGAAGGGATATAACAGCATTAGTGTGGCACACAGTTATAGGAGAAGGCAGCATCGGTGAGTGTTAACTTAAGGGCAGTAAGGGTTATGGAACTGCTATGTTGACTCCAAACATGAAGTCCTATCTCTGCAGCACTTCAATGAGCAATGTGGTTGTACCAGCTCAGGAAGGTTTTAATTCAGGACTATCTAGGTCATGCTCCATTGCCCTGGGTAGATATACTTGGAGGCAATCTAGAGTTTGGTTATGCATGTTCCCGTGTCAGCAGAGGTATGAAAATTCTCATATGACCCATCCATTTCTCAGCAGGCTGATAGCAGCACCTAGAAGAATGATACAGTATCTTTGCTAAGTTGGTTTTCTGAACCACTTACAGTAAAGCAGAATGCTTTAGAACGTCCTGCTTCTTAGTGGGCATTTCAGAGGCTAGGCAGACACAGGCGGCAGATAAAAAGTGAATGTCTGTCTTTGATTTTCAGTTTGTGAAATTAAGAGCACAGCACCACACCAAGAGAAGGACTCAGACATGATACATGAGTAACACATGCTTGGAGTTTGGAAAAAAGCAACAACTGTGTGAGATCTGTATGATCCCTATGATCTTTTCTTTTTTTTTTTCTTTTTTTTTTTAGCCCATACACTTTCTTATGTCTGCAAAATGGATGTGGTAGAACATGTCTCTTTCAGAGAGTTACCAGATAAAATACTTGAGAATTTTCAGAACACTTTAAAACTGTCAGAAACAGGGTGCCTTGCAATTATAAAGTTTTGTCATGAGATTTCTAACAGGTTTATGTGGAGCATTAGGTCAAGATTTAGATTTTTCTCCTTTTTGAAACAGCTGTAACCTTTTTTTACTCAGCATTTGCCTTTATCTTATAGGCATCCAACAATCTGTAGCTGAGTGAAATTTCTTTGTGAGAAAACAGATTGGAAAAATTGCAGTTCTTGGCAGCTAGGATATCAAACTGTGCAAGCAAGATTTTTCTAGTCCTATTGAATGAGTTGAGAGCAGCAGGACTACAATACAAGTCTCGCAGCAGCAAAGACATAACAAAAGATAAAACTATTAAAGGATGGCATTTTGAGTGCTGCATTAGAAAGGTAGTAAGTATCCTGAAAGAGGAAAGCAGATATGGGACAAGCTTCCTGTACAAATATCTACATGTTTTTTCCTGAGGATTAGTTTGGGAATGTTTGAGTTCGGATGTGTCTGCCCATCTCTTGCTCTCTGTGATGCAATAGGATGTTGCACTAGTAACTTTTGCATAATTGAGTTGCAGGGTAACACCTGGAAAAAGTGTAACAGAAACAAAACCTGTAATAGGCAGTGTAAATGCTTTGGGGCAGGATTTTAGGTGACTTAGACCTGTGTTGAATGTTGCCCTCTGTTTTTTTTATTACGGCCTGTCAGGTACCACACCTATCATTACCTAAATAAATACCATCATCAGGAAGAGGAGCTGAAAGCCACAGCTGCTTCTACCAGTTTTCTCTGCGAGAGAGTGGCAGTATTTGCATATTTTGTTATTTACCATGCTCATTTTTGGGAAGCTCTTCCATAACAAATACAACGCGTGCCTGCACTTACGCTCTGGGCAGGGGGGCCTTTCCCGGGGGTAGGTCTTCTACTGTTACCATGGTAGGAAAAGTAAAGTGCAAATGTTAAGCAGGAAATAACTTAAAATTTAAGAGGCAACACTTCTAGGAAGAGATTCAGTCCTATGTATATGGCATCATTTGTTATATTAGGAAAAGGATAAAATAAAGGTTTTTTGCCCCTCAGTGGCAGGCAGGGATCAGATGAGTTATCACCAGGTGAGTGGCTATGTTCACATACTGGCCTGTGACAGAAGACATGGGAGTCAGTGTACAAAATATTCCCATTCTTATTATGTCAAGGGAATTTGAGGTAGTATGCATCTTACCTATTACTAAACAGTCCTATTCATGTGGAATTGAAGGTAAGGGTGATAGAATTTCTCGTTTAAAATGGCTTTTTGTTTCTCATTAAAACTCAGTAGAAGATCTCTTTTTTTTTTTTTTTTTCCCTTCCTCTGAATCTTTGTGACTTGATCTAGGTGATCCTGCTCTGGCAGGGGGGTAGGACTAGATGATCTTTCTTAGTCCCTTCCAACCCCTAACATTCTATGATTCTATGATTTAGCTGTGGCATTCAGATTACAGGCCACAATTATCTTCCTCTCCAATTTTGCTTCTTTTTTAAGTGAGGAAAATACATTCATTTTTTTTTCCCCTCTTAAAACATGTAAGTAATTTAAAATACATATAATTTAGAACCTTATTAGGTTGTGCTCTATTTAGAGGGAGCACTACTGTGAAGAAGTGACTGAAGAAATGGCACTGTTACTGTTCATAGCAGGAGAGGCTCTTTGCTCTGAAGAGCAGTCTGTGCAGAGAAATTTTAATTTTTTTTCTTTGGCCTGTCAGGCTGTTCAGAGGGTAAATTCAAGCCTGTTGACAATAGGCTACATTTTCTTTGTTCCCTTTTGCAGACACCTGAGCTATTCTTTGGTTCTCAGCCCATGCTTTAGAAAACACAGAGCCACCAAATGTTCTGCCAATCAAATGTTTTCACAAAATATTCTGATTTGTAGATGTATCAAGTTCTTAATTACCTGAGACATTGTGACAGGCTGTGGCTGACAAACAGGAAGGATCTATGTTGAGAGAGTGCCAATTTCTGCATGAACAGTAAAGCATGAGGGTTGATGAGATTTTGCTGTCGCTGTCAAACGAATAAAAGTGAATTTGGCTGTTCATAATATGTTTTCCTGTAAGCCATGCAGAAGTGGAAGCTCACACCAAGTGGAAATACTTGCCATTTTTAATGGAAGTATTCAAATTGTCAGATACTGTGGTTGGCTTATCTTCTGAGCTGCAGTGTCTGCCTGGTATTCAGCACAGTTTAGTTTTGGTCAGTGCAGGCAGTAGAGAACTAAGCACCAAGGAAAACCAGGTAAGTTTTCTAACCCTGTAATTTCTCTCTTTTTTTATTTTTTTATTTTTATTATTATTTCAATCTGCTCTAAATGGTAGTGAATATCATTAAATATGCTCCATTTGCATTTTATAGCCAAATTCATTACTCTGGAGTAAGCAAAGATGTGCTCCTAGGCAGGATACCCCACCATATTTTGACTTGCCTAAGAAGCAAACTGCTCTATCTGTAAGTGAATAATAAACTTAGTGAGGATGGGGTTGTGCAAATTTACTAGAAGAAACATAGTTTCTTTTACATGCAACTACACATGCAAAGGAGGCTTCAGTACTCCTCAGTACAATTTTTTTGCATTACTGACTACTTTGGTTTTGTACTACTTACTTCAAAATTATTTATGAAGATTGCTATTTCACAGGAAGCTGTAAAGAAAACAGAAGAATGTGAGCAAGAAATTGAGAAGTTGAAGCAATTCTTAAAGAACCACTTGGTTGATGTATCACATGAAGGTCAACCAATGGCTCAAAAGACTCATTGTCCAGAGGTGGGTTTCATTGTTTTCTCTCTCATATCTGTTACTTGTCTTGTAATCATGACAAGCAGAGCACTGAGAAATAGCAGTGTGCTTCCCCCAAGAAAGCAATTAAATGCCATAGTGCAACTGTACATAGGTAAGTTGACATATACCAAGATATATTACAAGTATTATTAGGTTGCAAGTGGGGTATATCTTTCATAACATACTCCTTGTTGATTTTGATGTATCATTTGTACCTGTATCAATTTCTAAGGAAAACTTGGGGTGCTGTTTTCATGACAGCTGACGCCTGTTTTGGTGAAACAATATGCAGCACTTATAGCTTGCCCGTGCTCAGCATCCTGCTAATGTTGCTGAGGTAGCAGCTTTGGGACAGTGTGTAAGGAGAGAACAGAGTCCATTTCTGATCACTGACTGTGCAATGGTACTTTGGTGATTTTGGTTAGGGTTGGATTCTTTAGACTCCCTTCCTCCCTACTGCCACACTGTTTTCATCAACTGATAAACATGTGTTGCTTTTCTCTCTGTAGTTGTCTGCTTTCTCTAATGGATAAACTGATTATTTACTGTAAAAAATAAGATGTGTTTTAAGGACAGCACTGCAGAAGCCAGGAAATGACTAATTAAGTGTAATAACTATTTCTGAAGTGCCTCTGAAATGCTGAGCTCTTTGCAGTCAGTCACAATAAAGTTCATACACATACACTGTGCTTGGCTAATAACTATAATCACTCAGTAGGCTCCTAAGTACATAGCTCCTCTGCTTTCAGGTTGTTGGATGTTGAAGGCTTGATACTAGTGCTAAGCATGACTCATTTCCTAATTCTTACTTGTTTTTGTCTTTTCAGTGTAGGCCTTTCTGTTTAATAGCTCTTGTTTTAGAAGCAAACCTGTTTCACAGTTGTAACGTTTCATGAATACAAGTGGGCAATGGAACTGAGGGGCTTCAAGTAAAGAAGTGGTGTTAATAAAGATTTGAGTTTTGATGAGGTTTTTGGCTAGTTAAGTTTGCAAAGCAAATACATGCTGTGAAGTCTCCTCCTGCAATGAAACAAATACTGGGTTCAGTTGGCGTTTATAAAAATACACCAAATTATCATGGATGTTTCTTCATTCCAATGACTTTTTCTTTCCTCTACTTCAGGAAGATTTTACTTTACGTGTTTGTGTAGAAAAGGTAAAAACATCCTTATCTTAGCAGAGCTCCCACACCCTTTGATAATTTGATTGGGTTCCTGCCTCCAGGTTCCCCCATCACACAGCCACACTAGTGTTATTAACAGAAGAAGCTATAGTTCAGACAGAACCAACAGTCTTACTGTCTTCATCTGTCACTGATTCTTAATTGCATAGCATTATTCACACTATGATAAAGAATGATGTGGAATTATTTCTAGCCTAACATCAAAGCTTGCCCGAGGGACTGAGCCCAGTGTGCAGTGGGATATTGAGCCATGGTTTGGTTTTCTGAGCAAGGAACAATGCTTCAAAGAGCTTTAGCACTTGCAGTAATGAAGGGAATGGGGCATTTTATTCCTTGCCATGTCTTACTCTGTTATTTTGTGCTTTCTTGGCTAACCTGGAGACTGGATGGTAAGGAAATGCCCTACCTAGCAGAGAGCTTTAAGGGCAGAACACTGTCGTGGCGAGGGAGGAGACCAAGACAGATTTATTTCCCCCTTTTTTAGTGCAGAGTTACTTGGGTTACTGTTTAATCCCTGCAGAACATTAAATATTTTCCTTGTACTTGGTTGGGGACCATTGCTCCCAATATCACATTCAAAGACACGGGATAGTTTTGTCACCAAAACACACTAATCTGTGTTTCCTCCTTTTAGGCTAGCTTTAGCAAAGAAGACTCAGCCCTGAGCTACCCTTATTGCTGTCTTTGCCCTCATCTAGGCTATCCTGAGTGTTTTGTGTCAGGTGTCCAGAGAAGGTAGTTGGAAGTGACAGCACCTGCTCTGACACACAGAGTAATGTAGCCCAGCTGCATTCCCTCTGTCCTGAAGGAAACTCATAGTCCTATGGCTATGCAGGACCTACTTAGAATGAGTTGTCCAGAATTTCCTTCCAGCCTACCAGCTTCTTCTTTATAGGCAGGAAGTGCTGTCCTGAGTTCACTCTGTTGCTGGTGTTTTGCATGTATCTGGTCACCTCCTGCAGTGACAATGGGGAACTGTCCCAATGCTGTGAAAAAGGAAAAAGGGGAAATAGCCCCAGTCCCAGTAAGATACATCACCAGTATCCTGTGTTACATCACTGTTTGGTTAAGTAGGAAAAATGGATGCTTACAGATGTTTTTGTTCCTTAGGGAGAAATGGAAGCTGTGAAAGAAGAAATCATAAAACTGTGCCAAAGAAAGGAAGATATCCTTACTGGGATGAAGAATTCAATGTCTGAGCTTCACCAGAGCTTACAGCAAGATGTGCCTGAATCAGGAGATGAACTCACAGCCTCTGTATTAGCACAGAGTGACTTGATTGGGACTGATGTTTCTGGCCAGCAGGTAAGTGAAGCACTACATTGTGATAACTTACCTGAGAGCTAGAGAGGGAAGGTAAATAACCCTTCTTCCTCCAGGAGGAGTGGCATGTGAGACAAGAGCACCCCTGCAGCTGTGAATAAATACTATTTCTCCTCCCCTTTGTGCTTAATGGTCCCAGAAGGGCAGAGGATGATGCATGTCTAGGAGAAGGTGGGAGAGAGATGTGCCTCTGGTTACTTTTTCACATGAGACAGATCCAACATGAAGTTTGCATCAAGTAATCAAGAGCAAAATGCTCGATCTGTAGATGTGTTGATTAATCAATTGTTCTGGGATTTTCAGTAAACTGTTTTCATGGAGCAAAGTGAAATGTGTTCTAATTATAGCTGTGAGATTGAAATATTACAGAATAAAGCCCCAGTTTTCAGAGGTGCTTAGTACCTGCAGCTTTCAATTACTTTAATGTAGAGTGGCAGATGTTTAGTTCTTCTCCAAAAGCCAACCCCGAGTGGTAACTTTCTTTTGGTTTACAGGCAGAAGAGGCTTTTACTGTTCTTGTTATGAATAATTGGGCTGTTTCTTTGTGTGTATTTTTGTAGCTGAAAAAAAGAGGAATGATGTCTCTTCTGCCTTCCTTAGATGAAGAATCAGAAGACGGTTCTTTACATAGCAAGGTAATTTCAGTGTATCTCTTATATATACAACTGTATATACAAGACACAAAGTTTTGGTACAGGACAAATGATGAGAATTGTGTAAAGACAGAATACTTAAGAACAAGTTGAAATACCTGTTATCACTCCGGGATACTAAGAAATTGGATTCAAGCCAGCCTACCAGTATTACACAGCACCTCATTCTGTTATGTCTGATCCTGCTTTTGGTGGGATTGTTTGTACTGTAATACCCCCTATAGGGAAGTGTTAGTGGCAAAATACAGGCCTAAATACCAATGTTTATATGTGGGGGTGTGGTTCAGACAGAATTAGACAGCTTCAGAAATGCTAAAACTTAAGAGAAACAACTGAAGCTATTTGTATGTTTAAGCTTAGGAAAAATAGCACATGATCAAACTATTGGAATGAAGTTGAGGTAGGAAAGATTTCTGGGAGAATGGAAGAAACGGGGAGACACTGCTCAACAGATTGCTCTGAATCCAGGGAATCTGAATGCCCAGATGGACTGCAGAGGACAAAGCTGGGTGTAAAATTTCATTCTAAGTTAATAGCTTTTGGAAAAAAAAAGAAATCCATGAAACTTTCTGCACAGTTGGCTGCACCCTAGGGACTAAATGAGATGTGTTTGAATGAAATGGGGAACGTGGAGAAGAGCTGGTGAGTTTGTAGACTTGCTACGCACTTGCACAGCAGTTCACAGACTACTCAGGTTGGCAGTAACTAGCTGCTGTCACCTGCATCTCCTGGGAGGGACTGTGGCCTCAACCAAGTTGTGAAGAATCTCCATTTCTCTGAATTCCTCATTATGGATTTTAATTAGCCTTTTTGCTATATCTTTGCAACAAAAATAAAAAGGAAATGTGGCAAACATGTGAGGGAGTATTGGAAGGGTTATTTTAGGCTAGGAAAGGTGAAATTTGATGACTAGACAACATGAAGTCCAAACAGCTTGGGTAGAGATGGTGTCTCAGATCCAAGCACTTCAGTTTCAAGGTTTCTGATTCTGCCCCTTCATTGGTGCAGTTTTCTCTGCAAACAGGACTTCTTAGGGGAGAGGACAAGAGCAAGATTTGTTTTTTCGTTGGTTTTGGTTGGTGTTTTGTTTTTTTGTTTGTTTGTGGGGTTTTTGTGTTGTTTTGGTCTTTTGATTTGGTTTTGTTTTGTTTGTTTTTGTGTTTTGTTTTTTGTTTTTATTAAATAGTGTTAAAAAATGAGGCTATTCCAAGGTGTCTCGGGAAAATTATCAGCGTCATCCAGCTGCCACTCATCTTGCAGTAGAGTTATAGAGCAAGGAAAGATGTGAGATTTAGGAAACATAATAAAAATAAACAAGGCAGAAATAGAGTGAATTGTTACTAAAGATTTGTAGTATCTGAGCTTCCTGTTCACAAGCTAATGCTGAGCTGTTACTGCTTTCAAAGGGAAGTACAGCCACAGAGAAAGATGTCGGCTTTTGGCCTTCAGAAAGAGATGATGGAAGGCACAAGGAAGACAGTGCAACCTCCTGGTCTTCTGGTACTTTGTCAGATGGCATCATTCAGGTAAGGCACTCAGGTTTATTTACGTGGGGGTGGGGATTCATCTTTGTAGAAAAGATTTGCACGAGTCCAAGGTATTGCTGAAGTCTGCAAAGCAAGAGAACTGTAGAAGCGTGGGATGTGATAGTCTTATTCAGACACCCCATGTTCCATATCACACAATCTTGCCATTTAAAATCTCTCTTCCCATTGGACTTAATGACTTCCAGGGTCTTTTCCAACCTAAACGATTTTATGATTCTGTATTAATTTCTTCTAGCCTGACAAAACCCCAAAATACAGAAATGCACATCTGTTTGCTTCACTAATTCCTGGAAAGGCCATAAAATGTGCATTTTGTTGGAGGATGATTTATGGAAGGGATGCTCTTTGTATATGAGAAGATCAGCATCTAAGACACCCAACTGGCTACAATTTTGATGGCGTTCTACTCTGTTCTTCATGGTGTCTCAATAACGTGGTAGCTCCAATCGTTTGTTTCTGTATATCAATGTTAGAGGCATAAGAGAACTTCTCTGTGAATACTCTTGGGCCAGGACCACTATAGATTGAGTGGCTGCTGCCCTTTGAGGGGTATAGCATAATGAAGAAATAATCGTAGAATCATTTAGGTTAGAAAAGACATTTAAGATCATCAAGTCCAGCTGTAAACCTAACACTGCCAAGTCCACCACTAAACCATATCCCTAAGTACCACATCTACACTACTACACATCTATACTAATAGTGATAGAGATACTTCCACTGTTGCCTCTCTCTCTCCAGGATGCTGATGAGGTAATGGAATCACACAGTAAACATGGTGAAGAAACATCTATGCAAACTTTGCAGAGCACCGAAGGCCCTGGCACGAGTGATGGCAGTCAGGCTTTGGTGAGTTTGAAGGCCTGAAGTAGGCTGAACAAGGTGACCTTCTGAGCTGGTTGTATATCCTACCTAGTGGGCCCAGTGTTTCATTATGGTTATGCTACTGGAGTTTGTTGCAGTATTTCTGATGTGTTTGGATACCTACAACCCTTGTGGGCCTCTTTATATTACTACATTGAGTGATAATAAATACAGTTTGAGTTGTTCCTTGAAAATGCAATTTACTAGGGAACAAAATGGAGTATTTTCAGGGGGTACAATGCTGGCATTCATACAGGCTTGAATGGAGGGCCTCAAGTGCTGTAAACATATATCAGCTGGGGGATTTTTAAGCAGCAATTAAAGGAGAAATTCAGGAGATTGACACTTTTATATGTTGCTGCTTTGTGGTAGGCATGTCCAGGCTAAGGGAGGAGTGGGCAGCAGCCTATAGGTTATATACAAACGAGTGTATGGAGACAGACATGAATGCCCCAGGAAGCCCAGGAGCAGCAGACTGGTAGCTGAGCAGCCTCAGCTCTTCCCAGGTTTAGAGCATGGAAGAAGACATGCTTGGGGCTAGAGTAGACCCCCCAGGTTGCATTGTCTCCCATTCCCCTTGACTACTTCTATGAAAACCCATCCAGCAGCACAATATATGCTGTACTGGTGTTATAAGTAGCCTCATGTGAGTATATTATATCTGGTGTATTGTATGTGGGATCTCTGTGTTTTTTCTTTCTACTGTGCTGTGATGCTGTTGGTCTCTGCACGTGCAGGACATGACTAAGCTCCCGTGGCAGCTGCAGGAGATGCAGTCACTGCAGTGCCCAGCACAGCGAGCGGTTCAGCTGAGCTCAAGGCTGAGCTGAACCCCTGGCTGCCCCAAGGACCTCTCCATTGAGGCTAATGGCAGTTTACACACTTGTATTCAAGAGACTTTACCTCCAGCTGAATGATTTGGGCTTCCAGGTTTCTCAGAGGAGGTCGTCCCTCAAACCAATCCCAGACAGTCTGTTTACTTGCAGATCTTCTCCACTGAAGTCTTCTGCTACACTATGACATTTCAATATGCTACACAACTCCCTGTAGTGAATGATTGGTTGGTTGTTTTTTTTCCTGTTAAATTATTTATTTGCAAGATCGGTTAGCATTTGGAGACAGGGAGACATTTATTGTGATAAATGGTAAATCTGTTTCCACTAGAGATGTGTGTATGTGTACAGATTTATGAAGTCAATTATTTTTATGTTCTTCATTTAGAGTTTAACCTTAACTACATGGCAGTCAGGTGAAGTCCCTGGTGACTACAGAAAGGGAAACATTGCACCCGTTTTTAAAAAGGTAGAAAGGAGAACTACCGACCTGTCAGCCTCACCTCTGTGCCTGGGAAGATCATGGAACAGATCCTCCTAGAAGCTGTGCCAAGGCACATGTAGGACAGGGAGGTGATACAAAACAGTCAGCATGGCTTCACCAAGGGCACGTCCAGCCTGAGCAACTCAATGGCCTTCTACGATGGAGTGACCACATCAGTGTTAAAGGAAGAGCCATGGATGTCATTTCTCTGGACGACTGTAAGGCCTTTGACACAGTCCCCCACAACGTCCTTCTCTCTGAATCAGAGAGCTACGGATTTGGTGGATGGACTGTTTGGTGGACAAGGAATTAGTTGGGTGGTTGCAACCAGAGTGTAGTGGTCAATGGCTCAAGGGCCAGATGGAGATCAGTGATAAGTGGTGTCCTTTAGGGTTCCGTACTGGGACCAGTGCTGTTTAATATCTTTATCAATAACATAGACAGTGGGATTGAGGGCACCATCAGCAAGCTTGCAAATGACACCAAGTTGAGTGGTGTGGTTGACATGCCTGAGGGATGGGATGCCATCCAGAGGGACCTGGACAAGCTTGAGAAGTGAGCCTGTGTGACCCTTATGAGGTTCAACGAGGCCAAGTGCAAAGTTCTGCACATGGCTCAGGGCAGCAACCCCTGGTGTGAATACAGGCTGTGGGATGATGGGGTTGAGAGCAGCCCTGCAGAGAAGGGCTTGGGGATACTGGTGGATGAGAAGTTAGGCATGAGCTGGCAACATGCGCACACAGCCCAGAAAGCCAATCATATCCTGGGCTGCATCAAAAGCAGCGTAGGCAGCAGGTCAAGAGAGGTGATTCTGCCCCTCTGTTGAGACCCTCCCCCACTGTAGTGTTGGGTCCAGCTCTGGAGTCCTCAGCACAGGAGAGACAGGGACCTGTTGGAGCAAGGCCAGAGGAGGCCACAGCAATGATGGGAGGGGTGGAAGCCCTCTGCTGTGAGGACAGGCTGAGAAGAGTTGGGGGTGTTCAGCCTGGAGATGGCTCCAGGGAGATGTTATTCTAGCCTTGCAGTACTTCAAGGGGGCCTGCAGGAAAGAGTCCCTTGGGAAGGACTCTTCATCACACAGTGCAGTGATAGGACAAGGATTAATGGTTTTAAAGTAGAAGAGGGGAGACTTAGACTAGATATAAGACATATTTTACTGTGAGGGTGGTGAAACACTGGCACAGCTTGCCCAGAGAGGTCATAGGTGCCCCATTCCTGGAAGTATTCAAGGTCAGGTTGGCTGGAGCTCTGAGCACCCTGCTCTATTTGCAGATGTTCCTGCTCACTGCAGCAGGGTTGGACTAGTCCAACCCAAATTATTCTATTTGTCAGTTGACCACCCACTCTGTGGTGCCTCCATGGTCTCGATCTTGGCACATGTACGCGTGATGTGTGCGTGAACAGCTGCGCAAGCGATACCAGTTTATTTTATCCAACTCATTTGACTGTGTATCTGAGTTTCTACAGAGAAAGGGCATAAAGTTTCCTGTAGTAACAACATCTCACTGGGGAGGGGCAGAGCATGCTGTTCCGTGCGTCTCCCACAGCATTCTCCTGGAGAAGCTGGTGGCTCATGGCACAGATAAGTGTACTGTTCACTGGGTTAAAGGCTGGCTGGCTGGGCCCAGAGGGTTGTGGTGAACAAAGTTAACTCCAGTTGGTGGCTGGTCACCAGTGGTGTCCCCCAGGGCTCAGTTTTGGGGCTGGTCTTGTTCAGTTTCTTTATCAATGATTTAAATGAGGGGATCAAGAGGGCACCCTCACCAAGTTTGCAGACGACACCAAATTGGGTGGGAGTGTTGATCTGCTTGAGGGTAGGAAGGCTCCGCAGAGGGATCTGGGCAGGCTGGATTGATGGACTGAGGCCAATTGTGTGAGGTTTAACAAAGCCAAGTGCAGAGTCCCATATTTTGGTCACAACAACCTCAGGCAACGCTACAGGCTTGGGGAAGAGTGGCTGGAAAGCTGCCTGGTGGAAAAGGACCTGGGGGGCATTGGTTGACACCTGGCTGTACATGAGCCAGCAGTGTGCCCAGGTAGCCAAGAAGGCGGAGATATTCGAAAGACATGTAGATGAGGCACTTCAGGACATACTCTAGTGGGGTGGTGACTGTTTGTTTTTTGGTTGAGTTTTTTTCTTGTTGTTGATGGTTGGACATGGTGATCCAAGAGGTCTTTTCCAACCATGCCAGTTCTGTGAGTCTGTGAAGTGTCAATGAAATGCTTATGTACACACACATGTGTGACGAAAAGGTGTCACACACAGTATTGTACTTCTGTAATGTTTTGTTACTTATGGGAATCAACTAAATCAACCAGGTTTACAAGTAGACAGGGAAATTTCAGGTGGAGGTTGAAGTAAACTTGTACTTTCTTATTTCTTCAGTCACACGTATCTCAACAGGCATAGTTAGAGTATTTAGGGATCTGCATACGCAGATTTACTTTCTGTCTTTAATGGTACTGTCCCTCCCATACTGTCTCAGAGGCAAACAAGAACAGTAGCAATTAAAGTAAGCCATTGATACTTGAAACAGGGCATTTTTCTCTCTGATTTCCTGCCAAATCTCATTTTAACACAGACCTTGTGTGCTACCACTGACCATCTCAGTTGCCAGACTGTATGCTCTAGAGCCAGGGGAGTGTACAGGTAGTTTAGTTCTTGTGATGTTTTGCTTGATTTACTTACCAAGTACCAGTATTTGCATGTGTGGAGGTATATGCAGATCTGCACAGCCTTCCAAGCAACTGCTGATGTCTCCAAACCCTTTAGACTTCTTATTATGGACGTGTGATATATTAAGGGAGGGTAAATAAAAAAGAAAGAATTACACAAGATGTACTTCAAAATACACCTTTTTTTTTTTTTCTGTGTGACCTAGAGCCTGAATAAAGCATATTTGACTGTTGGAATTGAACACACACAGGGAGCTTGTAAGCGCTGCCCAGCAGCTTGCTTTGCAGCTTTCAACTGCATCGCTTTTGCATCTGACTCCCACAGAAAAACATCTCTCCCCAGGGGAGAGCTGGTTAATGGTGAGTCAGCCCACTTCCTGCGCTCAGGTATACCTGGGCAAATGCAAATCGCTGCCTGGAAACCTGTTGCACCAGATCCCAGACCGACTGCCTGCTGAGTTTCCCTTTCTTTTTCTTCTCCCTTCGTCTTTCTTCTCGGTTTGTGTTGTGTTTTGTTTTTTTTCTTTAATCTGGCAACGCTGCGGTGGCAGAGTGGTTTCGGAGCTCTGAGTGTGAAAGTTAAAACATTTCCCACTGGTAGAAAGAAAGAAAGAAAGAAAAGACCAGACAGATAACCACGTTTCTCTCCTGCGCTTTGCTGCAGAGCGACAAGCCGCCTCCCGTCCCCGACGCCAGCCAGGGCTCTGGAGGGAAAGCGGGAGATTCGGAGGTGGATGGCGGGAGGCCTGAGCCGGAAACGATCCTCCAGGCGTGCCAGGCCCAGGTTGCTGAGCTGGAGCAATGGCTAAACAAAACTAAAGTGTCCCTGGGGTCAGACCCCCACACCCCCAAAATGCAGCAGATGGCGGAACTGGAGCTTGCTGATTGCCAGGTAAGACGGAGCGGTCAGTTTGCCGCTGCCATCCAGACGAGTCTCTCTTCCCTGGGGTGTGCGTGTGCAGAAAAGCGAGGCTGGCTGCTTCTCCTCTCCCTGCCTAATCTGCTTCCTTACACTCTGCAGAGAACAAGTTGGTTTCTTGCCTTCAGTTTCGGGTGCAACTTTCCAAGGGCTTAGTTAAAACACCTGTTTTAGAGTTGGGATTTAGGTAGAATTCTTGAGTATTTTAAAAGCTTTGTTTTCCTTTGGACTACTTTCAGAAACATGGCTCAGTATAGTTTGATTCCTCTATTAAAAGGCAATTTTTCATTGCTCTCAGTCATGATAAATCAGCTAGAAAAAAAGGAGTACTTTTTTTTTTTCATCATTTTCACTTACTGTTTTTGTTGGAGTGATTTAAAAGACTAGTGTAAGATAGCTCCCAAGATGGGAAATTCTTCTTTTGCACTTTTTGGAAAAAAATTGCCAGCATAGGTAGAAAGATGGAGTCCTTTTCCCCTGCCCTCTGTGAGCAGCGATGATGTTTGGATCTGCTGCCTTACTGCTAGGTCAGCCTCTTGCCTGAGATGGCAGCAGAAGGAAAGCAGGGGGTGGTACTCTTTGGTGAAAACTGGTGGAGGGAAACAGGACTGGCATGAGGGGCCGAGTTGGGCAGGAGTCTTGCTGTGCAGCTTTTATCTCTGATGTGCAGATTAAAAGAAAATGTGCAGGCATGCCACTTTGATGTTCCCTGTGGTGCCAGTCTGGTGTACCAGTTTGTTTCAACTGCTGAGACTACCTAAAATAAAAAAATTCCCTTACTGTGATGGAACCAATACCAAAATGTCTCTAGTTTAAATTACTAGGAGACATTTCCAGCTGTTTTGGTGGGGGGGTGGGGGGGTTTTTTTAATAGGAACTGAGTCCATGCCAAGAAGTGCCTCTGGGTTTAGGCTGTGATTCAGCCAAGTGCTCGGGTGCTGAACTTTGTGGGACTTTGTGGGAATTAGGATCCTGACTGCACCAAAGCAGCTGGCTATGTCTGGATTCTATTCAGGGTGTGTGTCAGCATAGGCTTCAACAGGGCAGTGCCAACTGGTAAAAACAAGCAGGCTTCAGGTTGCTCTAAGTGCTGCTGAATTCCTGTTGGCTTTGAACAGTTTGGCTCGATGTGAAGAAGTATAGTTGGCAGTGGAGAAGGTTTTTCTAACCTAGTCAAGATCTACACAGAAAAATACAACACAACGTGAAGTCTCTAGATATGGACATATGATGTAAAGCAGTTGATTTATTGCAGCTGATTACTTCGCAGTTGAGCCTTGGTACCTGTCTCCAAACTCACCTTAAAAACCTGAGTTTAATGATTCACAGCAGCTCAAATCAAAAACCAGATCACATGGCCTGGCTGACACGTGGTAATGTTACTGTGTTTTGTTAATTCAGCATCATCCTCCCCAAGGGTGATGTGATCAGTCTGTGAACTGCTTCCTTCTCCCCCACTGGGGTGTGTTGTCTTCTTGATTGCATCCAAAGTCTATCATTTCTGCTCTCCTCTTCTGTTACTCCCTATCTGAGTTAATAGAACTTCCTACAGAGGCGGCTGTTTGAAACAGCTTTAAGAATAACTCTATAAAATGTATTTAATTGTTCAGAATAAAAATAGACTGTATTGAAGAAAATCTAGGGGATTAACAGCTATTTCTCTGCTTGCCTTTATGTGCTTATTCTTTTCAGACAGGGGAAGTTTGAGCATTGACTTCAAAATGTTATCAGGAAAGGAGTGTTGTACTTTTAAGAATGAATACTTGACTGCTGTCTTTTCTAGGTGAGGTTATCAGAGATTGAACAAAAGGTTCTTTCTTTACTGGAAGATTGTGGAGATAGTGCAGACTACCAACAAGAGACAGAAGCTCTTTCCTCAAAGCTGAAGGAAGTAAAGTGCAATTTGGAAAAAGTCCAGATGCTGCTTCAAGACAAATACAATGAAGAGCAGGTAAAGCATATGAATGCTATGCAGAGCAACAGTGAGAGTCATGGTGCTTTAATGTGCTGTAGTTGTGAAAGAACAGTTAGAGCTCACCATGTGAAGCAAGGAAGGGTGAAAAGTCAATCAGAAATGTCAGTCTTGATATTATTATTCTTTATAAAGCTGTGTAATTATTTGTAGTTTGCAGCAAGTAGTGGATTTTTAGTGAGTCTCTGAACAGCTTTTCTGCTTTAAGTGCTTAGTGACAGAGGTCAAGATTTTTTGAGAAGTACAGGAAAAGGATACAAAGGTTTTTTTGTTTTGGTTTGTCTTTTTAAATACCTTTAAAATGCCATGGTGTCTGTGACAGTATCACAGCAAAGAGGCATTTAAGCAGTAACTTTCTCTTTGAAGAATGCATAAATGGCAAAGCCAGAGACTCTGCCAGCTCTCCTGTACCACAGATGCACACTCTTTGCTGATTTTCCCAATGGGTGAGACTAACTCCCAGTCAGAGGTAATTGCTGCTCTGTTGTGCAAGGGGCCAGAGAATCCCATCTGATGTGTTTGTGCAAAAGCAGCCACAGTCTCTCTGGTGCTGGAGGAGCACAGTCTAAAAAGGAGTTCGCATGGCTCAGGAGAGAATTAGCCCTGGTAAGGGCTCCAGTTGAAATCCTTCTGTGAGCAGAGACAGTTAAAAAATCCAGGTGCATGAGCAAATTTATAAGCATAGATTGCACATCCCTATAATTTGGTCAGACGGGAAGAATGAAGGGTTAGTATCATTAATTTGCTTAGTATCAATTAACCTGCTAATAGGAAAAGTAAAACTAGCCTTGTAAGTGTCAGGGAGAGAAATGTGAGGACCTAAGCAGCAGGTTAGAATGGATCAAACTTTCAGTAAATGGAACTGGACAGAAACCTTTGGAAAAGTAGCAGCTGTTTCATACACTGCTGATTCTATGTACACCAAGTCTGAGACAGCTCCACTTTGCCATTTAGCCAAACTGCACCTCTGGGTTCTGCCCTCTTGTCTAGTCTGCAAGCCTTTCCACAACGGGTCTCTCCTTACAGATTCACAACAGGGAGAGGATTGACACAGAGCCCCTCGAGATCCTACACTCAAATGGCTCCAGCACACCCCAGCTTGCCCTTGCTGAACAGCCGCTCATCTGGCACAATGGTTTCCAGCACCCACAGGTAATTCTCCTGCTCTCCAGGAGCAAGTGGGTGTGGGAGGCAGCAGTATTTATGACTTGCTGTGGTTTCCACTCTGGGATCAAGTCTGTCAAGGGTAGGTTTCAGCCACTCCCTCTCCTCCAGGATTAGGGGAGCTTGTCAGGATGGAGAAAGGCCTCACCCTTAAAATCCTATGTCCACAAGGTTACTAATACTAAAAAGCTGGATGGTACCCTGACACTTGCCTTGTTTCATAACGATTCAGGTGGCATCACCCATCCTTACAATCTCCTGTCGCTGAGGCACTGATGTATTATGAAATCTGAATCCATATACTGACCTTGCTTTTGAAGATGAATTTGAAGCTAAAACTTTGTGAACATTTTCCCATGGGCTAACTCAGAATGACTTTAAGGTTGTTAACACAATAAAAAAATCTTGTGATGTTCTGTGCTTTGTAAACTACTTCTGTTTTTGCTAACTGAAAATTAGCTTTTGCCCTTTTCATGCTATTAGAAAAGAGTTGGAGAAAGTGATCCATCTTTAGCTGCTAAAATTGCTCACTCTCCACTCAACACTCTTTAACTAATGGAACTCAACCTCGTATTTGAGCAAATCCCCATTTTTCTCTTGCCTTTTCTCTGTACAAGGATGGCAGTCAATGGCCTTTAAATTTCTGTGTGTGCATAATTTGTTTCTGACTGATGGTTTTTGCTTTTAAAACTTTAGCTCAGGCAGAAATACATTCCACAAAAATACATGTTTTCAGAAGAAAGTTATTTGGTAACCTCATGTTTACACATAAATTGCATTGTATTGATAGATGTATTATTTTCTTTGCTAAATGGTTTAATGTAAAATACGATCAGAAAAGAAGAGTCGTCATTTCAGATTAATACCGTGCACATAACTGATTTTACTGTTCATGCTATTCTCTGTGCACAGGATCTAAAAGTAAAAGCAGCTGAGCAGAAAAGCCTCATTGACTTCATTGAGTCGTGTGTGGAAAAAATGCAGCCACAGTTTGAGGACAGCGTGACGCAGAAATTGGAATCAAGGTACAAAATAACAAAATCAGTTACCAGATTCAGAGATGGAAAACTGCCTAAACCTGCTGAAAGTTTGCAGTGTCACCACTGGTTCTGTGCAGGCCTGTGTGCCTGTAGAAGAAAAATTGCAGAAGGTGGGAGAATTCTGCCATCACCAGTCTAGAGAAATGGAGTCTTATTTACGTGACAGCCTCTTTGATACTGGTCTGACTCCAGAGTTTATAGTCAGTCTTGGTATCAGGCAGAACTGGCACCTGCCATAAAGTAAAACAGACACATCTGGGGGCAAGTTGGGTGTCTCTGTTCACAGCCTTTGCTGTACAAATGCACAGGTATACCCAGCTGGTTTTAAAGGCAGCGTCTTTGAAAAGGGGGCATTGGGATCATGCACCTTCCATCATGAAACCGAGACATTCTACAGGACTGTGCTCACCATATCATCATTTCAGAGGTGGAGGCTGCCAGCAGACCCCTAGGGTGTTCCACGGGGAGGGAGAAGTCCAAAGAAATGTATCACGGTGTGGTTTAAAGATCATCCATGCACTTGGCTTCACTCTGGGTTGGGGCAGGACCAATAGACATTAACCTTACACAAAAAGTCTTAGAAATCTGATTTTGCTTATTCTGCATCAGTATTTGCCATTCTAACGATGTTTTCTCAATACAGCAATGGACAGTCTGATCCAAAGAGCAAGCAGGCTGATCCTACCCTAGCTCCAAAGGACCAAACTGGTAATAAATGGCAGTACTTACAACAAGAACTATCATCAAAGATGAAGTCTCCTCTCTGCCAGCTTGTGGAACCTCAGGTCCGTTTAGGTTCAGTAAAACACACTTTCTGCAGGCAGATGGTTGTGGTAAAGACAGCAATTAGTGTATCTTCCTGCATTATCCTATCACGTCTCTTCATCAGATAACTGAAATCTGTGCAGGCGCTCTCCAGAGGAAATTGTTGCTGTGTACTGTTCTCATGATTGTCTTTTAATTTTACATCGAGGGAAATAATGTCTCTGAAGTAGGGACTACTGAGCATAATGTGGGAGCACATAGGTGGATCCCTGTAGTTAACATTCACACCAGATGTTATCTGCTTAATTCTTTCATGAGAACTAAGAGAGTTAGCCAGCAAGCTCCCAGCTGATTTTTGTGGATGTGGGTTAAGCCTCAGTTCTTGCAAGTGAGAACATTTTGGTCAAAACAAATCTCTGGCTTAAATTTTGTTGTGCCATTCACCATTGTGTTCTCTCCTCCTCAGATATCAAAAGCAGTTTGGACTGCAACCAGAGCACACTATGTATTTATTCTGAACAAACTGCAGAATTTTACTGCTTGGGAAAAACTGTAATTTCAGTTATTGACAGTTTTATTCACATTCTATTAGAGTGATTAGATTCCCCGTTCTCTGAAATTACTGCATTGTGTGGAAGAGCATCAGTCATGTAAAAGGATGAATGTCAGCTCTTTTCAGGCTAGGCTTACACTGCCTGGGGCAGCAGGGCTGTCTTGACACGAAGTACACCTTGTAGCCCTTAAAGCTGGGAATCAGAGGCTTGTTTTTCAGTTAGTCTCCCATCAGGGTATAGCCCTACCCACCTAAGTTTTGCCAGTAAAAAGGGAACCCTGCTATCCAGGTATTTTGCAGTAATGCCTTGAAAATTTCTTTTTACCGCTTTTTGAGAGGAGCGTTATCGAGTTGCCCCCAGCCCTGTCTTCATTTGAGCTGTTTACCTAATTGTGGTATTCTTTTTGCAAATGTCAGATTACAGCAAAGATGAACATGCTGCCTCGAGGCACATTCGCTAGTGCAGGAACCCCAACTGTGGAAGAACTGAAAACTTACACTGTCCAACTGGGAGACCTGAGCCAAGAAGCAAATGTGGTGCATGCACAGGTAAAAGTGTCGTGTCCTAGCACTGCAAAAAACACCAGGGATCTGAGACACGAGAGAAATTTTTTTGGTTCTGGGAAACACAAGCAGTAATCATATTATTACAGGTGGTGTTTACTGTAGTGTAGCTTTTGCATCGGGCATGGACTATAATGTAGAAATCTGCATTGGATTTTGAGGGGAAACATTTCAGCTTTCAGCTATGATACTTGTGCTACCTGAATCCAAAGATTTTCTAGTGTGGGTAAAACTCCTCAAACTGTTTAAAGCAAGGATCCTGTGAATGACTTCAGTAAATCTGCAGTATTGGAGCTGACAAGACAAATTGTGTTGTGCCCATTCCTGAGATTAGAGACCCCTAAGATCATGGGCATTCCCTATGCATAAAGGATCATTGTCTCAGCTTTGGCCTTGACAGCTCTGAATATTACATGCATATAACTGTCTTATACAAGTTCATCCCTCAGTATTTCATTAATTCCATTTTGTTATTAGCTGACTGAACCTCTAACCTTACATAAATGAATAAATTTTAGCCATGCCTTGGGTGAAAGTACTGAAAACTTCTGACTTGTCTTTACCCAGGATAATGTGGCAGAAGAAGTCTCTTCCAATTTGGACAGAAAACTGTTCGAGCTGCTTCTGGCAATCAGCCGATGTTTGAATAACATGGAGGAGATGTTAAACACCTCAGTCCTCTCCACCGAAGAGGCAGCCGTGCAGCAGGCTCTTTATGAGGTAACTGTCCTAAAGCATCCAGGGAAAGGGAAGCCCCAGTGGATTTCTGTTACAACAGAATATACACAGCCTGGCATTTCCTCTGTATTTTGCTGGTGTTATTCAGGAATAACACCACCGAACTACTTGGTGTTGCACAGATTTGGACCTATTGCTTTTAACAACAATTATCAACTTGAGTCGTGCTGTCTTTTACAGGCAAGAGTCCATAGACAGAGACCATTTTCACTCATGTTATCTTTCTTTCAACCCTTCAGACTCTTTCTGTCGAGCTGCAAAAACTTCACACTGATCTGAGTGATAAAAAGGACGATCTTCTAAAGTCTATTCGCTGCGCTGGTGGGAGCACGGATGTTTTCTGTGAGTGCTTTAACAACTTGCAGGCACGGCTGGAACAAACTCAAGCTGCCACTGCTTCAAGGAGCAACTCGATGAAAGCTGGACTGGATCACAATAGCAATTATCAGGTACTCCACTGCCAAATGCACATCTTGTTTCACAGCATCCACGAGACTTGTCAGTGTTAATGCATTCGGGTTACAGATGAGCAATCTATAATGGACTTGCTTTTTTTTTTTTTTTTAACTAAACTAACTTCTCTTTGCCTCTCAAGAAGCAAATTAATTTTGCTTTTTGCATTGATGACTGCCTTAGAGGCCCTGATCACAGTAGAAAATTTGCATGCAGAAAGAATGGATGTAACCTGGGATGCCATGCATGCTGAGCTGCAGGCGAAAGCAAGTTCCTGTGTGTAGGGATTAGGCCAGGGAGGGGTTTGTATATTCTTTCTGCTGCTGTGTGGACTCTGGAGGGGCAAGCTTCTTCTCATTTGGTGCTGTGTCAGGCACTGGGCCACTTTTAGCTATGTATTGGAGCTTGATTTGACCCTTTTCATTCACTGTTCCTTTAGAGTTTGTGCCACAGTAGCAGAAACCATGGTTGCAAATTTCCTTTTTTTTGTACTGGTTTTGTTGTTTTTTTTTTTGAAAAGTAGATAGTGAGAAACTTTTCTATAGATTCTTGTGATGGGCTAAATCTACTGGCTTTTGATGGAAAATATTCAGATCAGGTATTTAGGCTGAAATAAGGAAAGAAAAGCCTGGTCTTTGAAATAGAGTTTCCAAAATCCAGCAAAACTCATCATCTGCAAGTGAGCCTAGTTCTTTACTGCTGAATAATAAAACAGTTCCTTTGAAGAACACTAGGATGTTGTCTCCAAACAGTAGCAGGACTAGTCTTACAATGTTTGCTTATACAGAATCCATGAAGCTTCGGTTGCCAGCGATGGACTCATTTTTAGAAGAGAATTTGTTTCTCTAAGTTTCAGATTTTTACAATCATAGAGGGTCATCATGACAGAGTCATCTGCTTTCTTACACTACACAGACTATAGAATTTCCCTCTCTTAAGTTATTGCTTTAAGCTCATAATGCACATACTTTGTTGTTTTTTAAAGAGGAAAAAAGTGCTTTTGCTGTAAGTGGAACAACTTTGTTTGCTGTGTAATTTTCTCTGGTCATTATTATATTCTTGATATGTGATCTACTTCTGATGTTTGTTTCTTTTGCAGAATGAAATCAGGCTGCTCTATGATCAGCTAACTGAGAAAAAAGCTACTCTGCAACAGTGCTTGAATGCAATACGTGGACATAATGTTTCTGAACAGCTTCAGGTAATTTCATTTGAAGGAAAGGAGAGGAATATTTCTCAGCATTAGCTATCATTTCCAGTTTTCTACAATCTATTAAGTTTCATATTTTCTATAGTTTGAGTCTCACTTTGGTTTTAAGGATGGTGGGAGGAAGAGAGTTCAGTATTTACCACCCCCTTTTTTTTTTTTAATACACCTCAATTCATAGTCAGACCTAATTCCAGTCATTTTAATAGTTGGAGTGGTGGAACCAGTCTCTCCACAACCTCTTGGAACAAATACACCACACACTACGGCAGTGAAGAAAAAGAGCTACACCAAGTACAGCGCTTCACCAGTTATGCCTTTTTATATGCAAAACTAGCTTTTCTTTGTGGGAATAGGAGTCCAGTATTTGTATCTACTCATTCAGCATTTATGAACACCTCATCATATGGCATTTGACCAACTAAACTATTTTCTTCTACCTTAGCAGAGAAGTACAAATTATTAGGCTACATATCCTCCCCAGAATGGTCATCAGCCACCTGTCTGCTTGTTGGTGAAGTAAAGAGAGTGTACCAGAACAGTTTTGTTACAGGCTTGTAATAAACCTTGTTTACAGGCATAACTTTCTGCCAGGCTGAAAGCTATGTTCAGAACTGCTGAATCCCCTAATAGGGACTATGGCCTTAGATATAGTCTGTCAAGTAAGTAATTTCCTTTTGGAAAAGGAATGCCAGAAGTACATGACTTCAGAGAGAATCTGTCTTAATCCACCCCTGTCTAAGTGTCTCTAATTCATTAGACAAAAGGGTATTTTCTGAGTCCATGGTTCCTTTTAATGGCTGCTCTTGAATTAGTAAACTGAAAAGCACGTTGAATGTTGGACAGAGACACAAGGCCTGAATTCCCTTCCTGGCTGTGCATGTGAACCCAAGTAAGCTGTGTCATGAACAGTCTTGACTATTTACCTTATAATCTTGTTGGATCTCTGGGTCTCATTGTGAATTTAGGAAGTGCTAGCACAGCAGAGATGCAGACCCTGGATCTGCTGCACTACTAGTGACAATGGAAAGTTTAATGGTATAGAACTCTTCCTAATAGCTTATTTTGTCCTTAATTCAGAAAACTGATGCCTGTGCTTTGGAGCTGCAAAACTTAGAAAACCGAGTAGCAAAATTGAGAGGCCACGGGGAAAGATTTCAGTTACCTATCACCTTAATCCAGGAAGCTTATAAATTGGAGGTAAGAGCACAGTAGTTTCTATTTACTCAGCAAGGTTTGGTTCTTCTAAGCCAAGGTACTTTTAGCATCAAAAGGTTGATGGATATTTTGCATTCTGGGATTTTGTGTGCAGGTTTGCAGGGTTCATTTCTGCCCTGCATGAATCACTAATCTGTGTTTACACTGTAGGACGTTTTGGATGATATGTGGGGGATTCTGAAAGCAAAGTACGTGGAACTGAATTCTCCTTCCATCAGTGAGAGCCAGTATGAGGACTTACTTCATGGATTTGCAGAGCTGGTAGCTATTGGACGAGAGAAAATTGAACAAGATCCAAAGCAGCTAATGAAAAGCAGAGCAGCTCTACAGTCTCACCTGGAAAACCACAAGGTATAAGATGCTTATCACAGCATTGTTCAGATCAGCAGAACAGGAGCACTGTGTTCTGTGACTGATTTCTCTCCAGTGTTAGGGAGAAGATGTGGCTAGCTCATGGCATAGGGGAGAGCCTGGAGTACATGCAGGAAATAAAGCAAAGTTTTGCAGTAGACCAAAATAGAACCCACTAAAATAGGGAAGTAAAGTTTTTATTACAACTGCAGTTTTGGTGATAAATTAAGATTTCAGTTTTGTCAGTCTAATAATATTTTGGCTTACCTCAGAACATTTTCATATGTGAGGAAAACACATGTCCTTCTAATTACTGGTAATAAATCAGTAGCGAGGTTCCTGAAGTTGCAATATAGCAACTGGGAGTTGAGCCTTTGCTTTCAGCATAGCATCATCATGATCTGATGGAGGAAGCTTACCTCTAACAGCTCTTTTTCCCAAGGGAGGATGGTTTAGATCCTCCCTTTGGCATCCCAGTTTCCCCTCTGCACAGCCACTCCATGTTTGATGGGAGATGGGTGAGAATGCACATGCATCCTCACTGCCTTGCCAATTGGCAAGAAGCCCTGGCCAATGTCTTGATTTAACTGCTCCACATAGTTCAAAGGAAGTCCCTTAAGAATTGCTTGAGGATGCCAAGCAATGCAAACCACTGCTACAGGGACATGGGAATTGTGTTTGTCGCTTGCAAATTGCCTTTAGCAAGCAAAACGTTAGGAGTTCATTTACAAATGAAAATAAATAATGTATCAGCAGTCTAAATATACACACATTGATTTACAAAAGCAAAAGAAAACTGCAGCAGCTGTTTTCCATGCCTTGGTTATCAAGATTTATAAAGATGCTCACACAGCCTGTGCCTGGGATATGGTCCCGAAGTGAAATTCTTATACAAGTTATTAATTCTTAGTGAAGAAGACCTTGATTGAAGAGTGTGATCCTAAACCTTCAAAGCTTTCTGGGGTGGGGAAGTGTTCTATTGAGATTCAGTCATTTCCTCAGCAGGGCCGTAACTAAATAAAACTGTTACCCCATTATCCCAAAGCATTATAGTGTCCTACATACTACTTAAGCCTTAGAACTGCTGATACCCTTGGTGCATGGAGTCACCTCTCACCTAGGTGGAAGAAACTGGATAATGGCTATCTGGTGGTAACTACCTCACACCAAACTATGAATTTATTTATAGTTATACTCTTTCTTCCATCATCTTCCTTCAATATCTTTGTATTTCATATGAATAGAAGGTATAAATGTAGATCTTCTTTAGAAATGTATACATGAAAATAGTGCATGCAACTCATCTGCACCAGGGGAAATTTATACTGGACATCAGGAAGCATTTCTTTACCAAGAGGGTGGTCAAACAGTGGAACAAGTTTCCTAGAGAACTGGTTGATACCCTGAGCCTGTCACTGTTCAGGAGGCATTTGGGAAATACCCTTAATAACATGGTTTAACTTCTGGTCAGCCCTGAAGTGGTCAGGCAGTTGGATTTGATGGTGGTTGTAGGTCCCTTTTAACGGAAAATATTTTATTCTCTTCTATCACTGGTTCTTGACTAACTGTAAAATGATCAGTAACTGCTCATCTTGGGGTAATGCATAATTTGGGTAGAAGGCTTCTGACTCCATACTCCTGCTGTGGGTGTGTGGCCTCTCTTAAAGAGCCTGCTTTAATTGTTTTTTCAGGACTTTTTCCACAACCTCATGACCCACATGGCATTCATGGAGGCATTTTCCAAGAAAGTGACTCCTTCCATCCAACAGAAGAGAGAAGAATTCTGGAGAGAGATGGTGAATGAAGTTAAGGTGCTGGAGCAGAAGGCTTGCCAGTATGGTATACACTTAGAGAGCCTGTTAAAGGTAATGAGTCAAAAGAAACCCAGAGTAAAAGCTGTTGGGGAGAAAGAGAAGAGTTGTGTCTAGGGGAACCCTTTCCACTAGTATGGTTCTTTGCCTGGTAGTTTTTTCCTGTCTCTGTTGCACAGCAACAGTTTATTACTTATTCTCTGTGTGTCAGTAAACTGTTTTTTTTCCTCGGAACCCTCTGAAAGTGGACATTTCAACCCATTACTCTGACACAGGTGGGACTTCATGACTTCTTGCAGTAATTTTTGAGTGTTTGGACTGACAGAAGAGCCCTTTAAGGCACAAAAATACCAGCACCACTTTAAAGTAGAACCTAAAAATTGATCTTAAAACACATCTAGAGAACAGAAAGTTAAGTATACCACTTTAAAATAAGAAACCTTGAAGATATTGGAGAATTAAATAATTAACTCCTCTGTGGTGAAATCATGTCTTATTTTAATATTATTCACCTATTTTCATGTTCTGTTTCATTAAAGCAAGAGCTGCAGATGCTAGAATAATCATTAAAGCATCAGTTTGGTGCAGCAAAAATGCAGATATATGTGTGCTGTGTTAATAATGCAATGTATTTTTTAGGAATGGATGGAATTTGATGATGAATGCCTAGCTTTCAATAAGGAGTTAGAGGCATTTGCCTCTGCGTTGCCTTCTGTGAGTTTGGTTGAAGAAACAGAAGAAAGATTAATGGAAAGGATTGCACTTCTAGAGGTATTGATGTGTCTTTCTCTCTGACTGGTTTTCTTCATGGATCTGTAAAGCTGGCAATAAAAAAAGAGTTACAATATGAGAAGACAGTTTGCAGGGCATTGTTTCCTTTGTGACCTTGTCTGTGTGTGGTGCAAGCTGAAAACTTAATTTTAGAAGTAGCAGGGGATGAGGCTGCTGATTTCAGCCAGGGAGTACAAGTTTTTTTAAGTGAGAGTAATGACTGTAGCTACTTTAGAACTTAGTCTCCAAATGCAAGTATTTGGGAGAAGATGGTGTGTAGGCTACATGGATCCCAAGGACAGCAGGGAGCATTGCAGTGATCAGAGCTGCTACTCTAACTCACAAATGATTTTCATGCCATGATATACAACACCTGTGGAAGAGGAGAATCAACCTAATGCCTCCAAGTGTTCAAACCCCTGGTTGCAATAGAAGGTCTACAAGTTTACCAGATAGTTTTAAAATCCTACAAATTCAAAATTAGATGTCCTGATTTATATCTGACCAAAGAGAATAGAATTGCTTTTATACAGAATGGCAAATATTTGCTCCTGGCTGTGTCTTTCATGGGAGAGCTACACCTTTATTTAGAACATCAGTTGGAAACATTTTATCTATGTTTTAAACACATTTGAATACAAGAATGTGAAAGCAGCCATGATGGTTGTTTTATAAACGTAAGAAGAAACAGTGTTCAATAAACTTAGTGATGTATCTGCAGAGATAGCTCTGCATTTCCCACAGGTTTGACCATTCTCAGTCTTTGGGTCTATATTGAGTCCAGTTTGATGTTTAGATTCATAAAGGCAAAAAGGGCTATGTGATTTCATCTAGCTGACTGCATGAAAGAGATCATTGGACATTCCGAGAAAATGTTGAGCTACAGTAAAGCTTTTTAAATAAATCCATGGCAGGTATTTGCAACCACAGTGACCCTCTGGTGCTTTTGATGCCTGTCTCACTGAAACAGGAGACATGCAATATTTGCATAGCCATTGGGTGTGAACTTCCTTGGTTTCCATTAGTTGTTTTTTCTTTAAGTTCTAAATTAGCTCTTCACTCTTCAGCACTAGAGCTTCACAGTTTCAAGGCCAGAGCAGAATAAATTCTCTGGGGATTAAGTCCTGTGAGATAATTATCCCTGTTAATAGTATTGTGCAAGACCTTATGCCTGGAGAGAAGTGAGATACTAGCACGTCACACAATTGGCACTTTCTGCCTTCTCCCTTGGATTGATCTACTTCCTGAGGTTTGGTGGTTTGGATTGGTTTTTTCGCTTTTCTCCTTTTGACCTTCCAGTGAAGTGTAGTAATGGTAAAATCATGCTTTGCTTTTATTCAGCTGTCTAAGACATTCCTATGTCTTCCTTATTCACAAAACCACAGGGTGGTAGGGGGTCAGAGTGGACCTCTGAAGATCAATCCGGTCCAACCCCCCTGCCAAAGCAGGCTTGCCCAGAGCAGGTTGCATGGGAATGCATCCAGGCAGGTTTTGAAAGTCTTCAGAGAAGGAGACTCCACAACCTCCCTGGGCAGCCTGTTCCAGGGCTCTGTCACCCTCAAAAGAAAGAAGTTTTTCCTCCTGTTCAGATGGAACCTGCTGTGTTCTAGTTTTTGCCCGTTACTCTTTATCCTGTCACTGGGCACCACTGAAAAGAGTCTGGCCCCATCCTCTTGACATCTGACCTTTAGCTATTGATAAGCATTGATCAGATCCCCGCTCAGACTTCTCCTCTCCAGGCCAAACAGCCCCAGGTCTTTCCGCCTTTACTCATCAGAGAGGTGCTTCAGTCTCATCATCATCATCTTTGTAGCCTCTGCTGGAGTCTCTCCAGTAGCTCCTGTCTTCACTGTTCACTCTTCATTCCTCCCTGCCACCGTTATTCAATAATGATCCCAACAGCTTCCTGCAAAACACTGCTAACATTTTTTTAAAATAGCATAGAGCCAGAAGCCCCTCTAAGAACAGGAAGGCAGTAACTTTCTACTGGGGACAGTGCAGACAGACCTGATAGAGAGTGTTTGTCCATTGCCTGAGGTTTACATGTGTCAAGCCCATCAAATCATAACACAGTCATCCTGATAAGGTATGAAGTTATGTTGAGATCTGTCTTTATCTATCCAGAGGAAACAAATCAAAACACAAACAAACAAACAAAAAAATCCCAAGCATACCTGTGTCCCTTTTGCATGTAATGAAGTACAGGTTTCTTCTGTTAGTAAAATGAAGTATGTGGCAGAGGAAATGAGAGATTAAGAAGTTAGAACAAATGTTGTGTAGTTTGGTAGCTGTGTTTTCAGTTTTTAAATTATTTTTTTTTCAAACTTCCCATATTCTGATAGCAAATCAAAAACAGTGTTGATGAAAAGCATGCCAGACTGTACCAGATGGTGAAAGAAGGGAAGAAACTGCTGACTGCTGTGAGCTGTCCAGATATAAGAAGCCAGATCGGGAAGCTGGAAGAGCAGTGGTTGTCTTTAACCAAAAAAGTTGGCCATGAACTGCACCGACTGCAAACTTTACTCAAACTCTTGGTCAGGTGGGTGTAAGTCAGAAAGCAATCAGAGATACAAGCTAGAAATAAGTTTCTGATCTTCTATAGATGTATTTTTCAGATATAACAGGGAATTAATAAATAGCATAGCTCCTTTCACTTAAAGATGAGAAAAAGAAAAACAAAACCAAACCAGTGAAGATTAGAAAACTGGCTTTTTATTACACAGATGATTTTCTCTCATTGTGTAGACAAGTGCTTCACTTCCTGCTTACTTTTGTAGGAACCATGTTTTGATGGCTTCTATTGCACATCAGTGCCTCTGGGTGAGAGACAGCTGCATTGTGCTGCAGTTTGTATCTTGGGAGTGTTAACAGCAGCTCTGATCATGCTGCCCTCATTATGCATTTTGGCCTGCTATGAACAGGAGCTGGCCTTGATTCCCATGCACAGGCATAAAGCACCCATCTGTGCACCTATACTGTCCAGCTTAGAAACATTCCACATCTGTCTGACATGCTGCCTCAGCTTGTGTTTTGAAGCTCTCCAAGAGGAAGACCCAAGCATGCTCAGTGCTGCCACATGGCACAAGCCAACTGGCAGTGAAATCCTGGCAGTCAAGTGGGGACAGTTTGGGGCTCTACAGCCCAGTCCACCAGATGATGTACCAAGCTCTGCCTGCACCTTGTCTGTGTGCTCTGAGCTCAGGCTGGCTGGACAAAGCATGCCAGAGTTTGTTGCTATCTACCCCTGCTGTGCATTCTGCACTGTATCTCAGTGTGCACAATCTCTCCGCTGGTTTTGACATCCAGCAAAGCTCTTTTCATCCCTGTCATCCTGTTGGGGCAACTGCAGGGTGAATACAGAAAGAGGATGTTCTCAGGGAGAGCAGACCAGCTGAAAAGAGCTGATAAGAACTGTCTGGTGGGTACCTCCAGCAGAACTCCTGCATTGCACATCTATCCATGATGTAGCCATGCTTCTGCAGGGCTGTATACCAGCAGAGGTACCAGAATAGCACAAGCCTCCTCACGGAGAGGAGGACAACTTGGAGGGTGATCAATGTGTCGTAGACTCAGGGAAAAGATGTATGTTTCTGTGTTTTCTCTTTGTAGCTACAACAGAGACTCAGAGGAATTGATGAAATGGCTGGATTCTGCTCAGCAGAGAATGAAGTTTTGGAAGGAGCAGTCTCTCAACGTGTCACAAGATCTTCCCACCATCAGGGATAACATCAACAGCTTATTTGTAAGTTATTTCTCCTGACAGGTTCAGATAAGACGTTGTGACTTCCAGTGAAAATGACAGTGTTTTTTCTATTTGCCATGACCCAGAAAATGTCCACATATTATAGCACTGAATGTCCATGTTCCCCAAAGCCACCCTGCTATCTGTGCGGGGAGCCACGAGGAAGCGTGGCTACCCAAGACCTTCCTTAAGCTTGTGAGGCCAGCCAAAGCGCATCAGTTGGAATGGAATCTTCTCATAATGAGCTCCAAACTGCAACACATCAGAGCCCAGCCAGAATCTCTTGCACACCTAGAGCATTACAGCGTGGTTTCTGTTTTACTTCCAATGCCTTTGCCTGTCCCCTGGTGCTGTGCTCCCCTTGTATGAGGAGCCGGCAGGTTCAGCACGAACACGAGGCCTGATGGAGGGAGTCACACCCTTACAGAGTGGGAAGGCAAAACATCATGAAGGTTGGAGTGGTTAAGAGCTGACTAGAGACTTGAGGACTGGAATTGCTCCCTGGACCTTTGTGTGAAGCGAGGATGAGGATATTCCCAGTCTCTGTAGAACAAAAAGTAGTATTTGGCATTTTGTCAGGTTGGGCATAAAAAGGCCTTACCTGCTGCCAGAATATGTCAAGTTTAGGGTTTTATGATGTTTTCAAACTTGCTAAAATCGGTTTGTTTGAAGCAGTTCATCCTGTGACTGAAAACCTGGTTTGACTTCTTTATTAGAATAGACATACAAATATTTACCCTCTCTTAAATTTCTCCCATGTACCTTAGACTTTCTCTAAGGAAGTTGATGAAAAATCTTCCCTGAAATCTTCAGTGGTGAGCACTGCCAACCAGCTCTTTCACATGAAGCAAGCTGATACTGCAGCACTTAGGTCATCTTTGGCGAAGTTTGAGCAAAACTGGGGAGAACTGATTACACAGCTCCCAGCCATCCAAGAAAAGCTTCACCAGGTGAGGAAAAACTCTGCTGCCATCTCTCAGGTCAAGCTAAATAATTACTTTAATATGCTGCTGCTGGGACTCAGTTGGCTGCCCCATAAGACCACCAAACACCTCTTGCCTAATTAGCTGTCTGTCTTGCTTTCAGAATGCCCCCAATATTGTACTGCAGTTTAATTATTGCCATGTTCTTCCTGGACTGCTTTGCACATATCTATCATCTTTGTAGGTCTATTGAAAGTCTGTTACAAGGAGACAGAATTTTATTTCAGACTCCTGAATTCTCCAGCTTTTCTTCATTTAAGTCGTATGCCCCTCTGGAGCACAGGGCTCACTTTCAAGTTCAGACCCAGCTAATTGCAATTATAGTGCCCGAGCCTGTCTAAAAATACAGCTGTCATCTTCCTTGGTATTTCTAACCAGCAGAGTGTAGAGGATTCATTATCTGCTTTACCCTCAGCTTCAGATGGAAAAACTTTCATCACGGGAAGCTATTGCTGAGCTAATGACCTGGCTGGACCATGTGGAACAACAGCAGGGAGCTGAGGAGCCAATAAATTCACAACGTAGCGCTGCCCAAGTCCGAAGCCTCCTCCAGAAGTACAAGGTAAATGGGAGGCTGTAAGTCCAGGCCTTCTGCAAGGTGTTTGGCTATAACAGAATGCAGCCAGCCTGCAGGCCCTGTCACATCCTTCCCCTTGCTCTCGGGAGGGTTCCTCAAACAGTCTCAAAGGTGCCTGAACATCTTCCTTTATAAAAAGCTTTTGCTTCCATGCCACACAAAACCTGCCTGCTGTGCTGGAGTCTCCTTCTCCTCACGCTGTCCCACCTCTCTCGCTTGGTCTCTCACATTTAGATTATAACATGTGTTGAACAGCAAATCTCTGCTTTCTGAGGAAGATACACACTGCCTGTGCATTGTGTATTTTCAATGAGGAATACTTTGTAATAGAGCTCTATAACCAGGATCTGGGCTGCGTGCCCCAGGCACAGGAAAGATTCAAGCCATACTTATACCTCCCTAGATGCCAGGGAGCCCAACCTCAGGGCATGAATCCCTGCAGAGCTAACGAGTAGGGGCTCTGGGCTCTGACAGGATGACAGTTCTCAGTCTTCAGCTGCAGTTCTCAGTTTTCTGGGCACTACTAGATACAACAGGCAGCCCTTTCCCTACCTCTTCTCCTAAGACTTCTGAAATAAAAATGCACTGCTTTATATTGTTCTCACTCATCCCGTGGGCCAGGACACTAGTGCTGGGGGGCACCGTTTCTTCCCAGCTATTCTGAAATTCTATTCTGATACCATCTATTTTGATAATGGAGCACAAGCTCTTGTCTGCACTTATCTGTGAGTTGCAGGAGTGTGGAAGGCCTTGATCTGAGCCTACTCAGGGCCTGTGGCAGTGTGATGATATCGTCGAAGGGATCAAGTACTGGATCTACCCCTGAGGTTTTTCATTCTCTGCTCCAGCACTAGCCTGTTCTTACCTTGAGCTACCCACATAATGATAGCGATGTTCTGCAAAAGCTTGCCAATTAAATTAGCTATGCAAATATAGAATGGTAGAGATTTAGATTTATTCATATAGCCAGGTCTCTTTCAGAGAAACATTTTAGGCCATAGTTCAGAATAAGCTATGAATGTCCCATAACTGTACCTTAAAGCATCATTGGAACTGATCAGACTAAAGCTGCCAAACTCATTGTTACATATTTTTGTTGTTTGGTTTTTTTTTTTTAATTCCCTTCAGGAATATATGATGGAAATGAGCTTTAAACAGTGGATGGTGGATTTTGTGAACCAGTCACTCCTGCAGATGAGCACTTGTGATGTGGAGAGCAAGCGGTATGAAAGGACAGAATTTGCTGAGTATCTTGGAGAAATGAACCTGCGGTGGCACAGGCTGCAGGCGTCTCTGAACAGAAAGGTTTGCTCGAGTTCTCATTGCTTTCTCTCTGACAGCTCTGATCCTGCCTGTGCCAGCTTTGGGATGCTGTGAAAATTGGGGCATTTAGAACTTCCTGGGAGCAAACCCTGGATGGTTTGCAGAAAGGAGAGGTGCTGCACTGCTTGGTGCAAACAGCCAGGCCCTGCTCAGCAAACACGACACCAAAAAAGCAACAACCCCTCCGCATGCCACATGATGGGTATGAGAACTAGGGATATATTAAGCTACCACCCCTTACCCTGTTGTGGCAGTTGGATTGGCCAAAAAAAGTGATTATTAAGTAAGCAGTGTTGGCAGCCACGTTCAGATGGGGCTATAGGACCCTACTGGAAAAGGCACAGCAGGGATGGGTTCCCAGCCCTGCTCTAGCCCTCCTGGGTCCTTGGAAGCAGGCTACTTTGTGTCTCTGTCCTCTTTCTGCACTGAATAGGCGTTCCCAAAGGAGTGCCTTGAGGACCAGCAGCAGACAGGCAAATTGTACATGTAGACTAAAGATACCAACACATCTCCGTTTCTCTGTAGAAAACCTGTTTCAGGCAGTGCTTCAGAATTACTTCATCTGAGTGAAGCTCAAAATAATCCATACACCCAGAATTAGATGCTGCTGCTTGTGTGCCCCAGTGCCCAGAAAAGCTAGTGTGACTCCTGTGATATGGAAAAGACCAGGGGAAGGTTAGCATCCCAAAATGCAATCATGAGGCTGCAATCTTTCTGACTCAGAAGGTCTTCCAGACACATTCAGTTCCTGCACAACTGAAAACTTCCATGATGAAATTTCAGTGGGGGAGGGGGGAGGTTATCTTCTCTAACTATTTTCCAGAAACTGCATTTCAGGATTTAATGGATCCTTAGGGCCACGTCTGAAGGCAGGAGACTTGACATCCCTTGCCTACTAGTAACTTTATTCATGAGTTTTAGGGAGGACGAGGGTTTCAGACTCAATGTGAATGCGTCCACATAGCCAAGGGTCCTTCAACTTGTCAGGTCTTCAGGCTGCCAGCTCGAACCCACACTGCCTTGTTTTCTTTGCTAGTAAAAAGGTCAGATCCCAAAGAACAAGTAAAACTTTTTAGCTTTTCCTTTCATAATATCTTCTCTGAATAGAATTTTCAATGTAAATATTGTAATCTCAAATTTTGTCATGGAAGGGGGAGCCCTGTTTCTGATGACCTTTAGGTTTAAGTAAGTTAAAATAGTTTTGGAACTTTCAGATACGAGACCTTGAACACCTTTTGGAGGAGATTACTGAAAATGAGAACAAAGCACAAACTCTACGTAACTGGCTGGAAGCTCAGAGTGATCGACTGAGATCTTTGCAAACCCCAGCAAGTCTGATCTCTGCACAGAACACATTAGATGATTGCAAGGTAAAGCATTTCATGTTTAATATTTTTGTCAAAAACATTTTTAGCACTTTTCTGAATTCAGACTAAAGAACTGCACAGATTTTAATGGAAAAAATATAGACGTTGCCATTTCCTAGAAGAATACCACAGTGTAACTTCAATTATAGCATGTTAGGTTTAGGTGATAAAGAGCCAGATCCACTTTTAATATGCATTGTTATCTTCCTCCAATGGAAGATGCATCAGCTGTTGGTCTGTGGTATTTGACGTGCTGTGGCAGCAACGTTGTAGATCTTAGGCTGAGATGCCTCCAAAAGTAGTAGTTCTTCATTCAGCACAGCTATAGCAAAAACTAACAATTCCAGTAGTTTGAAGAGCAAAGTGGTGGAAGCATCATGGAAACTACACAGTCCCATTTGGAAAAATAGCAACTCTCACTACCCGTGCCCTAGAATGTTGTCTCTGCACCAGCCTCAAGAACCTGGTGTCATTTAGTTTCTAGGCATCAGCTGCCTCTGAGTTAGTACAGGTGCAGCCAGCTAATAACTAGTCTGCTTGTTTCACCCAGTGCTGTGTTCCCTCTCTATTTTTTAACATGGAATATTTCTCCTTTTGTTGCCATGGTTACATTTGTAGCAGGCTGCTTTTATTGCCTAGAGTGCTTTGCTCCACAGCGAGTTCCTTGTCTCTCTGAAGCACTCTGGAACATATTGAGGGGCCACCAAGGTACAGAGCTAGGATGCAGGTGGCTAAAATGTGTCAGTAATATTAATTTACTCATTAAAATGGTGTCCAGATGTGAAAATGTTTTGAGGACAAGAAGCGGGGGGAAAAAGTTTGTGGCTTTAAGGGCAGTATTGCAGCACAATGTTACAGTCCATTGTGTGTCTGGGTATTTACTCACGTTGGGAAGAACTTAGTGCTGAGCTTCCTCCAGCATGTCAAAATTAGGTTCTGCTCATGCTGACTGTGTTATGGGTGGAAGCTACTCTCCCAGGCTCTCTTGTTGATATCAGTGGGAGGTATCTCGTTGATATCCCATGGGAGAAAGCCTCTGACTAAGAGGAGAAGCCACAAATAACGTGCTACAAGTGACAAAGTCAGGGACCCTCATCCTGCAAAATCAGTTGCTGTTCAGTCTAAATCCTGATCAGTCTGCTGGAGCAGAGAAGGACCCCAATGCTAACTTGCCCAAGGAAAACCCAGCTGCGTCCAGTCGCCAGCGTTGCATCTGGAGAGGTACAAAGAGGCCTGTGTGGTGGCTGAGGAATGAGCTCCTGATGCTTTCCTTCCCAAGCATGATGTCCAGTGCTCACGCTGAGAGTAAAGGGGCTGATTCGACCTCTGCCTTCAGGAGACTGTCTAAAGCAGCTGCTCTCATCTTCAGTTCCTGTAAAGCAGTTGTTCTCTAGCAGAGGTGAAACAGTGCTGGTGGTGTAGGGATGAAAATTACTCCAAATTGGTTTTAAAGAAGAAATGTTTGTCTAAGCCTTGAGCCCAAAAGATTTTTTCTGTGGAGTCATTAAAATATCTTATTTATCTTCCTTTTTTTTTTCTCTCATTTATTTTCTTTTATTTTCTTTTATTTTCTTTTTTTCTCATTTAGGAGCTAGAAAATCAACTCACAACTAAATCCAAAACTCTGGAGGAGCTCAAACAGAGTTTGGCATTCAGTGGTAGTGCAGACCAAAGCCCAGAAGCTCTGTCTCTCAGGATACCTGAGCTGTGTGAACAGGTGGACAGCATTGCAAGCCAGGTAAAAGATTTGCTTGTGTTCTGATTTTCTCCAGTACATATTAACCCCAGTGTTATCAATCTTCTCCATGGGATGGCAGGAGCGGATACAGAAAAGATGCCAAGAATTCCTTACTCTCAATCTTAACTTTCCAAAGAACTTCCTTTAAAGTTTTTACTATAATGTAAATTAATGCATTTCCATGGTTGAGAGAGAACAAAAGTCTGGTCTCAAAACAGTTTGAATACAAGGAGAGGGGGGAAAGTTCTAGCACTTCTAGAAACTGAAACCTTCAACTCTCCTTACTCAGTCGGCTTCCCTGTCATACCCTGGTCTTTCTCCTGTGGTACACTGGTGGCAGCTGCTCACTCCTGCCCTGTTCTCCCTGCAGCTTTTCCAGCTGCCCACTCCTCTTCCGTCCATACCCTGGGCTGGCTTCTGCTGCCTTCACGCCCTGGGAGGTTTCCAGTCACTTCCCAGGACCTTTTCCAGAGCCGCCTGACCTGGGCAGTGGCAGAGCTGTGGGAGGATGTAGAAAAGTTCAGGATCATCAGGGAAGCTGAGTTGGAGATAGACTGGTGGAGCCATCTCTGCCCTCCCTGAGACAGAAACAGGAACACTCAGCAGAAAAAACCCAACAAGGTCGAGGGGCCCCTGTATCCTCCCACAGCCAGGCTGATGGCAGCAGCCCAAATGAAAGGAGCAAATGGAGGGAAAGCCACGCTCTGGGCTGCAGATGAACCCCCTCCTTGCCCACCTCCCCCTCCCAGGTGCTTCTGCACAGCAGGTATGAGGCTCTTTATGTGGAAGGCCAGTCAAGGGAGGATGTGAACGATGGTCCACTTATACCCGTGGTATCTCCAGGGTCAGAAAGTCGTACCCCCCATATCACGACCACCTGCACATGGCAGAGAAGAAGGGTTTTTGTTGTAGGCAGTTCTGCTCTAAGGGGAACAGAGTGTCCGATATTCCAGACAGACCCTCCTCTTAGGAAATTGTTGCTTTCCTGGAGCTTGGATTAAGGGCTTCCCTAGGGAACTTTCTAGCCTCATATGGCCCCCAAATAATTATTCCCCAGTACTGCTCCTTTGTGTGGGTGGCTGTGAAACCTCAACTTGTAGTCCAAGAGCAATCATAAGAGACTTCAGGGCCTTGGGACGGTTGGTGAGGAAATCTGGGGCACAGGTTTTTCTTCTCTCCTTCCACTTGCAGGCAGTGACACAGGAAGAAACAGACAGACCCGCTCTATGAATCCGTGGCTGATGTTACTGCCATACTTTGGGGTTTTCAATAATGAGATGGCCTGCACAGCAGCAAGCTTGCTGGCATCAGATAGAAATGGGCAGGATTGGCAGCTTAGTGCTTTTGCTCTTCTTATAGTCACCGTGGGTCATGTTGATTTTAGTATTTTTATGACTTAAGTATCAAACTCACAAACTGCAGAACGTTCTTCCAGCGCAGTTGTCTGAGTGTGCAGCGAAACACCGAGTGCAGCTTTCTTCCCACAGGTGACTGCTCTCAGCAGAGCCAGGCTGTCATTTCAAATATAGATCTAAGGAGCTGGGATACCTTGAGTGTATTGTCCATCAGTTGATCTCAAGACTGTGGGCCTCTGGCCCAGAGACATTTCACGAACAGAGTGTCTTTCCATCTTCCTTGTGTGGGCAGTAATTAGCTACAGGCTACGAAAAGCAGTTAGAGATGCCTCCCACCTATACCGTGATTCAAATGAGAATAGGGATGATTAATCTATCAACTCATGCGTGCCTAGAACTTGGATAGTAGGATACAATGATCTGTGCAGTCTGTTCAGAGTGAGCTGTGGTGTAGGGAACTTTTTATCTTCCATTGTGTGGATGCATAGCCAGAACTGAAATCCATCATCTGGCTTTGCCAGGTCCCATGCAGACATGCACCTTTATTTGCCTGGTTTTCATGCTCTTCTCAAAGCATGATGGAAAATAGATATTGAACTAGGTGAAAGCTTTGTCTAACCCAGGACATGCTTTAGGTACGTCCCTGATAGAGAAGGATAAAACAACAAATCACACTGAGGAGGACTGTGGGTTTGTGTTTGCAATGTCTGGGAGCATGTGGCAAATGAAAACCCCAATATAGATTGTATGACTGTGATAATGAGGGACAGAAAACAGAGAATGATATCTGTCATTTCATCTCATATGAGAATCCTAAAGTTCCTAGGCTGTAATCCAGGTGGCCCTGCATTATTGGAACACAGTGGCCTAAGAGGGATGAGAGCTCTCCAGAGTACTGTAGTAGCATCTTCTTCCATACAAAACAATTTCTGTTCAAATTTTCATTAAAAAATAACTTGATCTCTGGAGCCAATCATCTGCTTCTGAAGAAGAAGGCTCTCAACTTCCTCCCACTTCAGGCTGATTTTGGCAGGAAGGAATGAGCGGTTCATTGTTTCAGTACGTTTTACTTTCTGGGGTGTTTTGGAATTGTGGCTGACAGAGTAGTGCTACTTTGAACTCTGGTTACATTTTTATTTCCAGCAAATTCTTATACTTCACTCTAAATTCTGTTTACTGCTTGGCCTGAAGCCTGCACAATTCCTTACAAAGTAGGAAAATATGCCAACTTGTGAAATTCTTGTGGATTGTCATGGAGTGAGCATTGAGCTTAGATTTTTAATTCAGTTTAAATGTAATGTATATGTCAGGACTATCCAAGAAATAGTAACAAAAGTTATTCTTTTGCAGGTTGCACAGTTAAAGACCTCAATGCAGTCAGTAATGGAGCAGTGGAGAGTTTATGATGAAGTTTACACAGAAGTCAGCCTGAAGACAACAAGATTTTTGTACTGCATAAACCAGTACAAACCTTCTGTACTTTCACTGGAAGCTTTGAAAAACCAGATCAAAACTCTCCAGGTTGTCTTATTTCTGTACTTCCTTCTATGCCTTTAAGCAAACAAACTGCATTGAAAAAAGACAGAAAAATAAATGTGATCAGCCCCCTATTTATTATAGTGCCCTTGAAGTCACTGGAATATATTTTAATTTTTTCTACCACTAGAGGCACTGAGGAATTGGTTTAGACTTCGTACTTTAATTAGCATCTTCAGTGCAATTTATGTATCAAGGTTCAGGAGAGTTCGGTTCAGCTGCTACAATATCTGCCTTGCTGTGGGTAGCAGAGCCTCCTGTTTGGATTGCAAAGATCCCTTGGTGTTTTAGTCTTCTGCATGTGCTGGAAGGCATCTCCATAATGAAGCACCAGGTCCTCACGCTCCCTTGCACTACAGAGTCCAGGTGGATGTGGGCACTCCGGCACCATTGCTCCTGCTAATGTCTACTCAGCCCAGGTCTAATCCACATGGACAGTGAGAAGTTTGGTTGAAAGTACACCTGGCAAAGGAAAACCTAATGCTGTTGCTGTATGTGTTTGCCTACAGGTTACTCACCAGCCAGGTAAAAGGCATAGGTTGTCAGCTCGTTGGCCAAAAGAAAATTGGCGAAGGGCCCGTGTTTCTAGCTGTGTGATTTGAGCACTCCTCTTAGGGTGACACATCCTAGCCACTGTGCCAGTGACCACTGACACCTTTTGCTGTGGCTTGTGTTGGTTTGGTGCAGTGGCCCTGGGGCAGAACTCGGAGTTCCCAAGCCTGGCGTTTCCAATTGCTGCAGCACGAAATCCAGGCGTTCAGTCACCCTCTAAAGAGCTGGAGGTTCCTGTGCAGCCTCTGAATGAGGCTGGGCATAAATGGGGGGCATAAGTGCTCTGCACTGTCCTGCTGCTCTGCTGGGCTATTACAGAGTCTAACTGGAGCATCTAAGGTAGGCAGCCAGGTAGGCAAGGTCTGAACATTTTACAGGTATGGCTAAAATCCCCTTGCCTAGCTTTAAACAAGTAGTGAAAGGCTGTGTAAGCAGTCCCTGTTTTGGTGTAAAAAAAGCTTGTTTTGGTTTATTTTCAAGTTACATCAGATGTAGTGCAGGGCAGACTGCGGCTGTGAATCCTGGGTATGTGTCTCATCATAAGCACTTTCCACCCTCAGCTGGGGACACATAATGAAAGAAGGGAACCAGGCACCTTCTTACCTGCTTCCTTCCAGTAATCTCTTACTTTGTCTGGATTAGTTCACAGATACAGTTCATGGTGGGGTTCTGCAGTTGCCTGTATCAGGAGGTGGAATACACAGCCAGGGACAGGAGCTGTCAAACCAAACTTACTGCTGGTAGAAATTTCCCTGAAACACTGGCTTAAAATAAAAACATTTTTGGTTTCTAGTGAATTAACTTAATCTGTTCAGGGCTGTGGGTTTGTTAAATGAGCTGTTTCTTTAAAAGCAAATAAATGACCTCAGTATAAAGGAGGCCTTCTGAATGATTTTTTAACTTGGACCATTTCACTCCTTTTAGCTTCCTAGCTTTTAGGATCAGGTGATACATTTTTCACAAACATTTTAAGCTGTGCTGCAAATACATGGCATTATCGCTACCCAATCCCTACCTTTCTCTTCAGGGGAAGCTATAATTGGGTCGTTTGTCTCCATAACTAATTGCAATAAAACATTTTGCAGTCTCTTCAAGATGAATCTGAGAACAGTGAAGAAAGTTGGGCCAAGCTCCAGGCTGCTGCCAGTAACCTGAAGAAAAACTGCTCCCCCTCCTTTGCAGAGATTATCGAACGGAAGTGCACAGAGGCACACACTAGGTAAGCTTGCAAAAATGTTATTAGTATTAAATTTTTAAAAAAAAAAATGAAGAAGAAAAGTTGCTGAAGCAGGACTTGAAGGTCTGTCAGATTTTTAGATCTGTATTAATAGGACTCGCTTGTCTGAGGGTACCTGTGTGAGGAGGAGCTGATACGAGCTTTTCTGTGGTGCATCACAGAGCACAAAACAGTGTTGTGTCAGTGAGCTTTCAGCAACATGGATGTGAATGCAAAGAAATTCCCACGGGAATCCTACACCAAATTGTGTTCTGGAGGAGGATCTGCTAGGAAAATGCTCTTACCCTTTGATATGTTGGCAGGTGGAACTCAGTAAATGAAGACATTGCAGATCAATTGCAGGCAGCGCAAGTGACTCTGCAGCTTTGGGAGCCCTTCGAAGCTCTGTGCACTGAGGCAGCAGCCAAATTACAACAGTACCAAGAGCAGTGCACTCAGCTCTTGGATGCTCACATGCCTGAGGATAACATGATAGAAACCCTGAAGCAGAGGATACAGGATATAAAGGTACATGAATGTGTTTCTTCTGCCTGGAATAAACCAGGGTTTATTTTTGAGAAACAAATCGAAAGAACACCTTCTTCTCCGTCCTCCTCTCCCAAATCCAGTCAGTGGAAAACACAAGATCTGGGTTTGTTTTTTTTTCAATAACAGGCACCTCTGTATTTCCTTTAAATACTTTGCCCAGATCTCAAGACCAAACCAAACTAGAGTTAGCGTACGATGAGAAAAGAAAAGGGAGCAATCATATTCTATCTCTGCCCCCTTCTTCTCTATACAAAGAATCAGGCCTGTGTTGGAAGGAATCATTAAACTAAAAATGGTTTACTTTATGGGGCATTGCTTGGAAGAAGAGATAATATCTACTAGAATGATAGCTGAGGAAAAAAGACCAGTTTTCCAGAGCTCAGGACCATCCTGAGGTTTTCTGTGGTCTTAAAATTGTTTCTGTTTGGGTTTGGTGCTTTTACTGTTCTGATCTGATAAGTTCATAGATTTCTGAGTTCATGAGATGATTCTAAATGCTTCTGACTTGAGGCAAATGAGATCTCATGCTAAGACCACAGGGTACATTTGACTCTCTCAGGCAGCAAAGCTGTTGTTAGGTTCTGACAGTTTTGGGTTCCTTGAGACTGCAATAAAGAAATGTAATAATGCTTATTTCAGGCCAGAGCAGGGATTCATCATGCTTTATGAACCTCTAACCACATACTGGAAGAAGTCCAAAGCACTCCATTTTGCATGGGGCCTATTAAGAAACTTTATATTATGGCAAAGAGAACTCCTCTATTTCTTCCTGTGTCAGAAACAACTAACAGCAGCAAAAGCTTAGACCAAAACATTTTCATTTTCTTCTTCTCTGTTAATGGCTGTGACATAAATTCCTCAAGATGTCAGGATAAAAGCATCACATAATCTGAAAATTTTTGGAAAGAGTTTTGCACCTAGTAAGCAAGGCATGGCTAGTAGAGTGCCCTTAGCACTGAAGATCCCATCCTGGTATATGTGGGTAGGACATATGGAATTTAATTTAGGTTTTTTGAAAGTGGTAAGTTAGAAGAATGGGGAACAGTGATATGGAATATGAGTTACATGTATTGGACAATATATGTGCATTACAAAACTGTATTTTCATCTCTCTAATCTTTTCTTCTAGTACATATTAGGAAAGATTATAGTTTTATGGAACTCTTGTCACCACAATAAATAAAAACAAAGTTCTGTAGAGAGAGTAAGAAATCAAAATGGGTTATTTACTAAATGACTGAAGTGGCAGTTCACAATATGATCCATTCCAAATACAGGGGTTAGGAACTAAGAGCCATTTTGCTTTTTGGGGAAACATGTCTGTTCTTTGCTATCAATCAGAAGTCTTTGTTGACTACTCACAGAGAAGACCATGTACAGTGGGGTTTCATGGCTAAAAGTAAATAGAACAGTTGTTCAGGTACACTGAATAAGTGTGACTTCCTTTGTTCTTGTACTGCCTTTAGAGTTCGGTTTTATAGCATCATTTCTGTAGTAAAGAGGAACAAATACAACCGAAACCACAGTCCTTAGTAACTAACGGATCCAAAGTACTGCTATGTTTGCAATATAATGGTATTTCTCAGCTGCAGCATGAGCCAGTTTCTCCACCTGCTAGTGTAAATCCATTCTGTAGGGAGGGATATTCTGATTTCTTTCTCTAGTCCCCTCTCTAGCAGTAGTATCCCACTGCCTGAAGTCACGGGTGTTCCAGTGAACTTTGAACTGTGCCTTTCCCAGCACTAGAGTCAATGGATGCAATTCCCATTATCCTCCGAGTAAAAGACTGAAGCTTTCACCATAGCTGAATTTGGCTCCCGGAGGAGAGCAACAAAAAGAGCTTAGTTACAGCAACAAAAGATACTAAATGAAAGCTGCACATGAATGACGATCTGATTAATTTGCTGACTTTTTTTTCTTTCCCCTTCTCTCATCAGAATTTACAGCATGGCCTTCAAAACATAGCAGGATGCCGTACCCAGCTTGCTTTGCTGGCTGATCAGATAAACCAGCAGGCTGGGACAGCTGCACAAGCCGTTCTGTTGGAGAAGCTGCAGCCACTCCAGAGAGCATCCTATCTGGACAAGATGTTGCAGAGGAAGTTAGATGATTTTGAGGTATTTTTTTGAATATTATATTAGATGTCAGTGTGAGTTACCTTCTTCATTAGACCCCTGTAGTTCTTGAAATGAAATTAAGTTTCAATAATATAAAACTTGACAGTATGATCAACTATATAAAGAAATAATACATGAAGCCAGAGGGTCAGATGTAGGAAAGGTTTCAGCCTTTTTACCTGCTTGTGTTGCTTGCCTTTGGAAGTGGACCTGTTACAGTCAAGCAGTATGGGACACTCAAGTGATTAAAGGTTAGAAAATGTATTTTTATTGTATGAATTTCAAAGTAAGTTGTAAACTTCCTCAGCTCTGTCTTGGAAAAAAACAAAGGGCTTCAGTTTGCTTTGGTAAAAGTGCACATAAACCTAAAACCAAACGGAAAACTGTGGTCACTTGCTGTAACCAGATTCCCATCCCTGTTTGGCCAGAGTAGGGAGGGACCTGGATCCAGGTTTCCCCATGTGATGCTCTGCTCACAGGAGCACTGTAAGATAGACTTCCTCTCTGTGCAGGTATTCCTGAGCAAACTTCCAAGCAACTGTACTGCTGTACATTTACTGATGTAAAACTAGTCTATTTGTGTGAAAAAGTCTGGTTTCAATGAATTGTTCTGTTCTAAAGTAAGCCCAAATTCATCAGATTTTCAACCAGCTCTATTTATGACTCCATCTACCAGCACAGTTCAATGGCTGGAAGCCAGTTACCTCTGTGAAGATAACAGATTTCTCATACTTACTGTGAACTTGTTGCTCCATGAAAAATTTGATTTCCGGGTAGTTAGTTTCTCTGGTGTGACTCTGTAGTATCACCACAGAACCACTTACAAACATGTTGGCTGTTTCAGTGTTAGAGATCTGGAGCTTAATTCTTGCAAGAAATAAAAACCTTTCCCAGTGGTTTTTCCCCCTGATCCGAAGAAACCAAGCTAGTGAATAAAGAAGTTGAACTGTAGCCCTACATATTTCTCTCCACAGAACTCCTGTAAGCTGCAGAGCCTTGGCTGTAGGCACATAGGAGCATGCCCTCTGTATAGCTCAAAAGAAGCTCACTTTCACAAGTTTCTTTCCTCTGATAAGCTAAGTTTTGGCTTTCCAATTTCACAATAAATCAAACATCCCAAAGCTAGAAAAAAGTATCACAGATGCCCCCATTTCTTTGCCCCTGTTTGTTCCAAATAGATATGACTCCCAGGATTTAGAGATTTAGTTTCTTGCTCTCTGCTTTGGTTTAAATTTTCCCCTTATTCAGTGCAAAAATGGAAGAAGTTCACTACATGAGTTGTAAATACATTGGAATTTGGACTTAACATCTGTTTGTTTTCCTGATGATACTGCTTAATGCTCCTTTTTGTATGCTGAATATGTGTATTAAATCATAATTAACATAAATATGCAATACTCACCCTAGTTCAATCTTCTACAACTGGAGGATTTCAAGAACTGCCTTGAAATGCAGGAGGGTCATGTCAAGAATTGCACAGATGCCTTTGATAGCCTTTGTCTAGAGGGAGAAACAGACAACTCAGAATTGCTCATGGTACGTTTGGATTCTTAAGTACAAAAAGATACTACTGTGTATTTAAGAGTCTATAGGATACCAGCACTTGCCTACTTCAGGAAACTCTCTGCACCCGAAGGTATCCATCAAAGTAACTATAATCTCATCCAAAACACAAAAAGCAATGAGTTAAGTTGATAAAAACCCTAGATATTCATTGCAGGCCAAATGCCTGCATGGAGGGGAAGAAAAATCACAGAGATTTGGGGTTGATGGGAGATCTTTTTCCCCAACTTTCCTCAGGAGCTACTCTGTTGCCCTCATTGTAGGGTGCAAAGTAAATCTACAGGCACCAGCTCTTGAGTATCTGCTCAGTGCGGTTGGAAAAGTGAGCCCTGTAGAAGGGAATTCTGATTTTTTTGTTTGTTTGTTTGTTTTGGATATTCTTTGAAGTTAACACAGAAATACTGTGGATTTTCTGGGTTTGCAATTTGGATGCATAACATTCAAATACTTCCTACAGAAGAGGCTTCTCTAGTTCTTTGAAATGAAAGGCAGGTAGTATTTTTTGCAATTATTTTATTCTTTTACTTCCAGAATCACACACTGGAGCTTGCTGCACTTTCTCCATGCATAGAAAATTTGAATGAAGCAAGCATTAAGCTGCCACTCAGTGACTTCACCTTGAAGAAAATGCAGAACCTGGGTCGGCAGTGGAGTCAGAAAACAGCAACTGCTCTGGAACGCTGCAGGTCCAAAATGCAAACAAAAAATCACTACTAAGCATTTCTTTTTCTGTGAGGAAAATCAAAACCAGACTAAAGCATGGGAAGTCTTGCAATCTGTCCTCAGCTTTCTCAGGGGCTTCCCAAGCTGAATTCCTGCCCTTTCAATTTACTCCATGATTCAGTACCTATTTGCATTCCAAGTCACTTGAAGCAAAGATCCTGT
>WUAM01000407.1:2889715-2904636 GCA_024336885.1 Actenoides hombroni | reverse complement strand
AAGGAGGGTGAAGCTAAGCAAGATGCTGGATTTTTCTCTTGATATTTGTCCTGCAAACATCACAATTATTGTAAAATTCAGCCTTGAGGTCAAAATATATTAACACTCAACACTTCTCCTTTTCAGAAGAGAGTTTATTTCCAAGGTCACGCTGATGAAAGAGCAGTGGCAGAATGTTAGCCGGATGGTTCAGCAGAGGAAGAAAGATATTGATAGACTTGTGAGACAGTGGCAGCTCTTCAGGAATTCCTTGTTGAGTCTCAGCAGGTTTCTTATTGATACAAACAGCTTCATCACAGCTGTGAAGAGCCAGGACTACTACAGCCTTTACCAGCTTAGAAATCTAATTAAAGATTTCAAGGTACTGTATTTATTTCTCATAAATCTGAAATCTGTGGGTTTCTTCTCAGACTGAAACAGCTTATGTCCAGTAAGGTAAAAACCTTTAAAGAACAATTGCTGACACTTTTTCTTAAAGCTGAGCACAGATAAGAAAATAGTGACATTGTGAAAGGCTGTGAAAAGCTATTGTAGCTGTTAAGGGATCAGAATAGGAGGTAATCTCTTCATTACTCTCTCATGAATGTGAACTAACCAGTGCCTTGTAACTCCCTTTGCAGATATTCTCTTATTCCCAAGTGAAATGCCAGGAGTGTGCTTCTAAAGTGTGCTCAGAACAGCTTAAAAACTTAATTTATTTTTTTTTGCTTTTAAAGAGTAAGATGGTGATTTTTCAGAGGTGGGAAGCCATGTACTCTGTAATCATCGATGCCGGGGAGAAGCTGCGCGCTGTCTCCAGCCCTGAGACCAGCGCTGCTCTCCAGGAGGAGCTCAGCCAGTTACAGCAGAGTTGGGGGGACACACAGGTCCAGCTGGAGAAGAAGATGATGGAGCTCAGCAGCACCCTACAGGTAGATGATGCCATCACCAGGGAGGGGCAGCACTTGCTTCTCTGGCCTTGGGTCTTGAGACCTTCGTTGCCCCACCATCCCCAGGGCTGATCTCTGTGTGGCAAGAAGTCAAGTGCTGAGCTGCTACCCGCTGCAGAGGGGCTCTGAGGGAAGGCTTGTGAGAAGCTAAAACTGTGGTCCCCTAAAATGGGGTTGGCATCCATTTGTTCCTGCAACAGATGTTCCCACTTTGATTGTTTTCCTGCTCCCCATGGTCCAGAGCTCTCTCCTGCTTCAGGCAGTGATACCTGAGTTAAAATTTAGATTAAAGGGGATTAACTTAACTTGTTGCTCTTCCTGTTGTTTCATCTTTGAACAGAAGGTAGATCATATTTATTTCCTTTAAGCAATACATTTGCTTTTATGGCTAGACAGCACAGAGATATGTCTTAAAATTCAATACTGTCATTAGCACAATCCCCAGCCCAAAGTCAATGCTAAAAACCTCTCTGGTTGGACAAAACCAAATGAGCAGAAATGGTCTGTGAGACAAACCTTAAGTAAGAGAGGGTGCAAGTTCTTGTGTAAATCCATACATCAAATTCTTGTGGGAGTTACAGTGTTTCCTAAAGAAAATACCAATAACCAGAGCATGGGATTATTAATTTCAGTGGGTTCAGCCCCCCTCTATTTTGTACCATATCCCTGTGGTACAATATGTCATGGCAAAGTATATTAACCTTTTATAATTTTCTTGGGTCTCCTTGAGCAGAGTTGGGACTGCTGTGAAAAGCAAACCAAGGAATTAGAAAGTAGGCTGCGAGACCTGAAGGAGAAAATGAAAGATCCACTTCCAGTTGAACATGAAGAGCTCTACAAAGCCAAGGAACACATTAAGGTATTGAACAGCCGTGTTGTATTTAAATAGATGTAGTCTTTGCACAGCACCTGATCCCTGTAAAGTCAGTTTTCCCTGTTACCTGCCCTTCAGTGACACTGAATTTCTGTCCTTTATACCATCCCCATTGCTACCAATCTGCAAAGTCCAACCGATTAAGAAGATTATAAGAAGAGTAGTAGTGTTTGGATTTCTTTTCCTGCTTCTGATCCCTTTCCACAGTCTGAATTTATTTTATAAACTGTTCCTCAAACAGAAGGGAAAAAACTCCCTGGTCTCATCTCAATTGGCTGCTATCCTAGTGCCTAAATCTCCTTTTTTTTTTTTTTTTTTGTTTTCCAATGCACTTTGGACAGGGAGCTCCTCAGGAGAGAGACCTTGTAAGTCTACAAAGCACCATGCATACCTGAGGGATCTGAGAACAATTAAGGAGAAGGAAAATTAAGAGTAAGGGAGTGGCAAAAGCCCCTGCAGCCCATAGTGCACCATGAAAATTAAATGGCAGGGAAAGCATTTCCAAGGGATAGGAGACATTTTGTCTGGACTGGTCAGTCTTTCATCATCCTTTTATGAAGTGAATTGTTGACCTATGTAGTGGGAACAAATAAGCTTATTAACAAGCCAAGGCTTTGAACTTATTATCAGCTGTCTGAAATCTTCTTTGTGAGTGTTGGCTGCCTTTCCCATGGCAGCAATCTTGCTGTAGCCTTGAATTATTTGTGAGATGGCAGCACACAGCTTCTGCCTCTTATTCCAGCAAGAGAAATTCAGCTGCAGAAGTGTCAGGGTCAGACAGTGCCAGTGCAGATACTGCTCCTGGGTGTCACAGTCTAATAACATAAAGGACCAAAATGGCATGCGGGAGAAGGGACCTCCTTTCCTCTCCCTAAAAAAAATCTGTTTTTCTCTCAGGCCTGGATCTTATATGAGGCTTGACAAAGTCCTATGAAATTGCATCATTTGCTTCAGTAATGCAGGGATTTGACCCATGTTAAGATACATAAATGAATGTGCACACATCTGTAGGGAGTAATTTGTTGTGACTCCAGTTAAATTTTAGTCTCAGGTTTGCTTGGATTTTTCTTCCTGTGTTGAAGCAGATTAGATTTTTTTATTTATGATTTAGATAAGTGACTGGATCAAAAGATATGTGAAAATGCTCTCAGGGCTTGCAGCCAGCATGTTTCTCCTGATACAAACACAATTTTTTTTCCCCTCTAAAGTAAGACAAATCAGATCCTGTAAGAGCTTTCTTGTTAGAAGAGCCAGTGACACTTCCCAGCAACTGCCTCGCAAAGTGAGACCTAATACCTCGTGTGTAGAGTATCATGTTTCCCAGCCCCATGCAGTGGTGCCTTTGCTTTTTGGGTGACAGTTTTAGCACTGATAAGGAAAATGCATGACCTTGTTTTAAGGGAAAAGGGGAGTCGGAGGAACAAAGCAGAAGAGAGAGCATGTTTCTGTGAGCTGTTTCTGAGAAATCTGATCAAGTGCCCATGAAATCCTTCATTAAAGAAGGGACCCTATTTTATTTTAGCATTCAAATAAATAACCTGAAATTGCAACAAAGGCATGTGGAAGGCAACTTGGCCAAGATCAAAATAAAAAGAAAATCCAAATACCCGGGGCATGTTCCTTCCTGGAGGTGAAGCCCCAAGCACTGCCCTGGAGCTACGGGGAGCTGCAGGGGGTCAGGCAGCATTTGAGCCCTTTTGAAGGGCTCCAGTGGGCACCGAGTCAGGCCCTGAGCCAAACGGACGGGGCCCATCCACCAAGTCAGGCCCTGAGCCAAACGGACAGGGCCTGTCCACTGCAGCCGGAGAGCGGCACAAGCGGCCACACATTCCCCTCCTCTCCTCCCCCGCAGGCCGGGCAGGGGATTAACCGGCAGGTTTGGAAACCAGAGGAGCTTAGTGCCAAGGCTTGTTCTGGGTGCGTTTCCATGCAGGAGCTGGAGCAGTCGCTGGCGGACTGGGCCCACAACATGAAGGAGCTGCGGGCCATGAAGGTGGAGCTGGCTCATTGCATCCTCCCCGAGGACACGATGGTGCTGGAGGAGCAAGGTGCACATCTGCACAGGCAGTGGGAAGAGCTCTGCTTGCGCGTAAGTCTTGCCCTCCTCTGGGGCTTTATGCCGAGATATTCCTAGGGCCTGGCAGAAAAGGGGGAGCGGGTTTGAGCAGATGGGATTTCTCTTGGGGTTGGCTCACTTTTGAAGTCTTGGATGGGAATGGGGCTTCTCCCGGTACAGCTGGCCGGGGATGGAGTTTGCCCTTTGTTTGCTGGATGCAGACTGCTGAGATGATTTTTTTTTTGTAACCAGTGAGTGCCTGAATTGCAGAGAGCTGAAATGCAGCTGTTTGCTGAACTCGGTGGCTTTGTTCTGGGCTGCCAAAGGTACAGGATGGGAGGGGGGGGGACGGGTGTGTGTGTAGAGAGGGATAAGGACAGGAATTGCCTGAAGGCATGAGGCAGGGAGAGGAAGGGGGAGGTCTTTGCAAGCTGCTGTTGAAAAATGCCAGGAGGGGTGATAAGGAAAACTTACATATGTTTAAATACCGACTCCTTGGGTTTAAATACATTAAGAACCGACTTGTCTTCTCTGTAAGCAGTAAAATACTGTGCAACGTACGCATTCTTTGTGGCTCATTGCTATATTACACTTAATTTAGTGCTGCCTGTAAAATTGCTGGGGAACATTTACCAGCAAAGTCACATGAACTTGATTCATTAGGTTATTATGCAGTTTGAATGTGTGTTTACTTTGCCCTGTTAATAGGATTGGAAGAAGTAAAATACTTCGGGGTCTTAAGTTGTTCAAGATGGCTCTACACACCAGCAAGCCAAACTCTTGTGTCTCTTTACTGACAAGTCAATAGTTTTCATTTTACAGTTTGTAAAGAAGTATTGAAGCAAGTTAGTATCCTGTGTCTAACACTTACTGAGGCAAAGGTAAAGCAGTCGTGATGGGAATATTGCCACAATAATGAACAGCTATGCTTATTTCAAAAACTCAAGTATGATGAAATAGTTACTTGAGGTCATTTTTTGCACTGCAAAGAGAAAAAAAAAAAAAGAATTCAGTATCTTAAGCTGGATGGTTAATCTGCGACCAATGTTTTCTCTGTTACTGTTTCTGAACTCTGAAAATCACTCCAGAGACACCCTCCCCCGTCCTGAGAAATATAGGCCACTATTTTTAAATCAAAACTCCTGAACCATTTTTGTAATGGAAATCTGTATTGAAGCCTATAAATGAGATAACATCGTTGTTTTTCCTTTTTTTGTGAACTGCTGATTCTTCCTTTTTCAACTTTTTGGTGAACAGCCCTGAAAATTAAGCTATCTTCTGTATGTCCCCCATTACAGTCCATCCAAGTAGTAATTTAAGTTCAGGTTTTATTCAAAATTTCTATATTCATTTCTGAAAGGAGCAACATTTAGTTCAGTCTGTCTTGGAGAGAAGAAGGGGGTGACTTGTGACTGTGTTAGGCGAACAAAAATCTGTAGTGGGAAGAATCTGTTGAGTGTGGCAGCTCAGGGACGTGCTGAAATGTTTCCACAGCCCCAGTGAGCCTTCCAGGGTAGGAGGGCAGGCTTCATGGGTTCTGCTGCTAGCAGCACTGCTTTGTTTCAGCTAACAAATGAGAGGAGTCAAGATGTATTGTGTGAAGAAAAATCTGCTGTATAAATGCAGAGAGCTGAAAGCCTCTAAGAGCGAGACGCGGTGGCAGCTGTCAAGGCCACAGGAGCAGGACAGCCAGATGCCTGTGCCGGACTGGGCAGGGACACAAACACACTTAGTGAGCAGATGCACTCAGAGGATTAGTGTTTACATCGCTGCCCTTGCAAGGTACATGTAGGTCAAAGATTTAACTATTGGTATTGGCAAGTATCACGTCCTAATGAATGCTGGCGTACGGCTTGTGCCTGCGCCTTGAGAGTCTTTTAGTTTTCCTTGGGAATGCTCAGATTGCTCCTGCTTCATGCTGTGGTTGCAAAATGGAGCTGGTACTGGGGCAGGTGGTCCAGGGAGAAAGTGCTCAAAGCAGTGGCTTGAAGGGCTCACGTTTCTAGAAGCTTGTCTGGGATTTTTTGGCTCTTTCCTGTGTTACCCCCAGTCTGTATTGCTTAGTCAGATAAAAAGTGCTTCCTGCTCTTAAAATCCTGCCTTGTCTTGTACTTAGCAGGCAAAAATGGAGTCAGGATCATCAGTCAGGATTTAACAATGGTTTTGCTGACATGCGTAGTCTGTTTTTCCACTGACCAAGTTAACTCATTTCTGCACACAGGAGATACTGCAAGTGATAGAGAAAGGATGAGAGATTTACCCTTCATAGCTCTGAGGCTAAGGGTACGAGGGAGCATCCCAGAGCAGAGACCCTCTTAAGGAGATTCTCTGAGGTCCCTGGGGTCTCCAGGAGACTACTTCCCATGGAGAAATTTGGAGGTTGTTTTTCTGTGTCCCAAGACAGTGCTTTTGACCTCAGTCTCTTTCCTTAGATCAACATGAAAGGTTTAGAAATCACTTCCAGCTTTCCATCCCTCCTTTACAGAAGTTTGACTTTGTACAGTACAGACCTGGGGATGTGTGGTTGGAAAGCTGCAAGTTGGCAAAGGACCTGGGGGTATTGATCAACAGTCGACTAAATATGAGTCAGCAGTGCACACAGGTGGCCAAGAAGGCCAATGGCATCCTGGCTTGTATTAGAAACACTGTGGCCAGCAGGAAGTGACTATGCCCCTGTATTGGTGAGGCCACACCTTGAATATTGTGTTCAGTTCTGGGCCTCTCACTATAAGGAGGACATAGAAGTGCTGGAACATGTCCAGAAAAGGGCAACAAGGCTCATGAAGGGCCTAGAGCACAAGTCCTATGAGGAGCATCTGAGGGAGCTGGGGTTGTTTAGTCTGGAGAAGAGGATGCTGAGGGGGGACCTGATCGCTCTCTACAGCTACCTGAAAAGAGGTTGGAGCGAGGAGGGGGACAGCCTCTTCTCCCTGGTGACGTGTGACAGGACCAGAGGGAATGGCTGCAAGCTGCACCAGAGGAGGTTTAGGCTGGATATTAGGAAACATTTCTTCACTGAAACAGTTATCAAACATTGGAAGGGTCTGCACATTGGCAGTGGTGGGGTCGCCATCCCTGGAGGCATTTAAATGGTGTGTGAACCTGGTGCTTAGGGACATGGTTTAGTGGTGAGCTTGCAGTGGTGAACTGGATCAAAGGTTGGACTGGATGATCTTGAAGGTCTCTTCCAACCAAAGACATTCTGTGAATTTAAAGGACAAAAGCAATATAGTGAGAGATCACTTGATGCCTCCTATTTTGATCCTGATACTATGTGCAGCTCATCTTCCTTCCACATTACACACTTAAACTTCACTTTGAGGTACAAAATAGAGCTTAGTCAAGAAAATCAGTAATGGATTTTTGAAGAGTCATATGCTATATAAGGTGCATATGAGGTGTGAAGAGGGAATGTTTCCTGCTATGGGGTGGTATTTAGGGTGGCCATCCACAGCTGAGACAAGTAGAACGTTATGCTCATTCTTTACACAAAGTTTGTTGGTGAGGGTGAGGGGTGACTTGTTTGTCTTGTTTTGTTTTAGTAGAACTTGTACCATTTTTCATTTCCTTTGTCCTGTATATCTTAGTACAACTTTTGTCCCTGATACACAATGTAAGATACAGTAATAGTCTGCTTGCTGGCTCTGAAAAGGGAGCTTGTTATGTTTGATAACTGCTCCTGCAAAATGGAATATGATCAGATGCAGACTAGAAATCAGAAGGCTCATAATTGCTGGTTTCCTTCCTGAGGAAGATGTTGCCAGCAGTTAATGTGTGTGCTTCTCCATAGGTGTCTCTGCGCAAGCAGGAGATCGAAGACAGGCTCAATACCTGGATTGTGTTCAATGAAAAGCATAAGGAGCTGTGCTCCTGGCTGGTACAAATGGAAAGCAAAGTGTTGCAAACTGCAGACGTGAGCATTGAGGACAGGCTAGACAAACTGCAGAAGGTAAGTAGTAATGCCACTTCTCTTCGATGGCAGCCTGATAGCTCATTACAGAGACACCATTCCTCATTCCTTCCTTGTCTCTCAGAAGTGATACATGATATGAAACCAGCACATGCAGGCTTTTCTGAGAAGGTGATGCTTCCGCTCTTCTTCTTGATGTTCAGGCTTGAAGCATAATGCAAAACAGGAATACCAACTGACTTGCATTTAGGCATGGAGTGTAGTGTATGTGAGTTGTGGTGGGCTGGGGGCTCTGGGTTGTTGGGCACACATGTACGTACAGCACTGCTTGGAGCAGGGAATGCTGGGGATCACTGGTGTCCTGGGAGTGTCTCACTGCTGTCACCACCTCCACCTCTGTCAGCAGTTTATGGAACAGGTAGTCAGAGGGCAAAGAAAAGACTGAAAGATGGGGTAGGTCTTAGCCCAGCTGACCAAATTGTTACCACAAGGAAAAGTAAAACCTAATTGTGCCCCTTCTCCTCAGTTAGTTAGTGTAGTTAGTGCTTTCTAATAGTTTCATAGTAGCTTGATTTTAAACAGGACTGCTGTTTTGCTGCAGTGTTCCTCCCTCCCCATGGCTTAAAGGTGTCCAATAGCTAATCCCAGATCTCCTCTGGATAAGAATACCAGCAAAATAAACCCATCCTAGACTTGAATTTGGGTTCTTTTGATGTAGCTTGATTGAAAAGTTATATTAAATTAGGAAAGCAGAGACAAAAATAGGACATTAAACTGGTATTTTTAGAAGTACTTACTCCTGGCACTTCAAAGTCTTTAAGCTGCTTATTTTTGTATAGTGGCTTCATTGTGAGAGTGCTTTCCCATTGAGGTTTGGGAATTTTTTGGTCTCTTTTTAAGTAAACGAGTTCTACATGCTAAGGTAGAAACCTCAGCCATCACAAGCCAAACCTGGCTTCACATCACATTATGTGGGAAACGAAACAGTTTTGGTTTGGTTTTGTGGTTTTGCTTTGCCCAGGAACTAAGCAATGTTTGTGTATATTTATCAGGATTGCATGGAAGAAATAAACCTGTTCAGCGAAAATAAGATTTACTTGAAACAAATGGGTGATTGGCTAATGAAGGCCAGCAACAAAAGCCGAGTTGCAGAAATAGATGGTAAACTCAACAAAATCAATGATCGCTGGCAGCATCTCTTTGATGTCATTGCCGCACGGTAAGAAAATGATTTTCAATGTTTTAAATGAGATAAAAGTCAGAGCCTACTGTCCTTGACCGTCAGAAACAGCCTGACACGACTTTTCAGTTCTGTTGAAAGTTATTATTGAGAGTCCAATTAAACTGAAGTTAATACTTTTTTGTTATGACTTACTGCTGTAATATGACACTGAGTATCTTAATTTATCTAATGGTAGAAGGTAGGGTGTAAGAATTCATTTAATATATAGTTTTAACCATGAGAGCTATGTAAAAGGAAGAGACAAAGTGATTTCTCTGTTGCATGTGTTGAACTGCAGCTTATTTTTAAGGTAGTATCTTAAGAGTTCATTTGGGTTCTTTAGGAGAGCCTCCTGTTTTAAGGCCTCTATTTCACTTCGTGTCAGAATGCACAGAATTTGGAAATGGGTTCCTGACCTGTCTCTGTAGACAGTCAGATTTATATAATGATAATGTTCCTTTTTTACATTCAAAAGTGTATGAAATTTCATTTAGTATTAGTGCTATTTCTTTACTCTCTCCTTCATCAAAACAACTGGAAGACCATACCATGAGTTTAGTTTTTTTAATTCAGGATCTTCTGCATGATGGTGTAAATGGCAGATACTGTCAGTTGAAATGAAAACAAAAACCTGCATAGTCTAGGCAATGACCCCTTCTTAAAGGATTAAACGTCTTTCTTATACTTGACAGACTTAAGAACATCATGATCATTTTAGTATTAGCCTTACTGAGATGATCCCATTTCACTATTATCTCTGAGTTTCAGCCACAGCTTGGGAAGAGGATGCTGGGCTGGTCTCACTGTGCGCCCGAATTTATTAGTAATTCAGAAATAATACGGCTAACACCAAATTAATATTGGTCTAAATTTCTCTCCCAAGGTTTTGTTTTGCCAGTAACCCCCCTCTCTGAGCCCTCAGAAGCTCTCTTGCTCAGTTAACATTTGGGCCAGATGAGGTGGGTGGTTGTGCTGTGACGATGTAGTGCTAAAGTGTGCTGGATCTTAATCAGGAATGAGATCTGAATTAATGGTGACACATGAGCTGTGAATGATTAAGCAGCAGCTGCCTTCTTAAGATGTAGCATTTTGCAGATACTCTAGCGATGGCTGTCTCAAGGTGTCTTTGTATTTGATCTGGTGTAGGAAAGAAAGCTTCTTTCTAACTTCTCATCTTACTGTAACGGTAACGCACCACTTTTAAAGCACTTGTGGGATCATTGGTGTTCTGCTGTGTGTTAGTTTTGAATTGCAGCCATTTTTAAATGCAGATTAAAATGCACTATTTTAAGACAGGTAAAGGTGGCATGTTTCTAGTATACTTCAGGGAAATGTGCTAAAGAACCGAATAGATATTTACGGAGATACCTGGCAGTCTTACTCAAGTAGTCTGTGACAAGAGAGCACTTGTTTATCTACCTGAGATGCCTTCAATCTTTACCCTCAGGCAAGTGTATGGTGGTGCTTTGAGGTATATTCACCTGGATTTGCTGAGAGTATTGGTGTAGCTCCCAGTATTAGATATGTGGATATTCCAGATAGATATGTGGATATAGCTACTGGTGAATTGGTGTGATGCTGTATGATTGCTCCTGTGTCTGGAACACAGCAGCCTCTACTCATGATTTCTACCAACTTTATCATTAGGACCAGGGTAATGGACTGGAAGGAGCTGACAAAATGTAGTTTTAAGCAGATCCCTCAGTGGACCAGGATTTTCAGACCGCACAGTGAGCTCTACTGGTCCTCTTGGACTTTATCAGAGGTTCAGTGTTTTGCAGTGTAAGTGTAGCACATGTCATCTTGTCTTGCTTCTGAAGAACTTACGTTCTCAGCACCTCTGTGAAAGGAGGTGGTTTTTGCTCCTGGCTTTTCAGATCGGTAGGTACGGCAAGTAAATTGAAGTGAAAATTTTCTGAGTTTTTGCATAGCAAATCTGCAACCACCTGCTGTCGGTGCACCACAGCCCACTGCACCGCTGCCCTGGCCCTCAGCCTCTGTCCATCACGGGGAAAAGGGCTGAATCTCATGTCATCTTCATGGCAGGCCACGACTTGGGCAGTAAGTAAACTATAGAGCCATGTACTGAGTAGGAAGAGAACATGTACATTGAATAGCCGTGTGTTCAAAGCCAATCCTCTGTTCTGAGTATTTCTGGTAGACAAGGACTTTATGCTGCTGTGATTAACGAGTATAAAATAACCTGTATCCACAGGTTTATAGCCAGATATTTATAGCCATTTTCAGTTCTGTCATCTCTTACTGGCCAGCCATGGAGACATCACATTTTGTCTTCTCTGTATTGCAGTGTACGGCTGCGGGATACCGACATGAGACCAAACCAGTCTTCAGCCAGTTATCAATAGAGAGCATTCCTCCCAATAGCTTATTTCACCTTTTTAAACCAATAAACATCCTGGGACAGATGGGTAAATTAGGTGAGCTCTCCATTTAGTCCTTGAAGTGATTCTCTTAGTTCATGGTGACAAGCTCAGATTTGCCATATGGCTGCACTTGCAGGACTTAACACTTCAATGGGATGCCAGTAACTCGGCTTGTGTGGCGACAAAAGCTTTGCCGGGTGCGTTGCAGCCGGAGAGCGGCTTGGTGCAAACTTGGGAAAGTCTCAAGATGTTAATTCTCAGGGGATAAAGTAACCATCAAGACATTAGCATTCCTGCAAAGGAGAACAAACGAATTTTTTGTTCAGCTCGGAAGATACTCTTACCAGGGGAGGTTTTCCTGCTGAAGTCTCGTGTTGATAGAGGAGAAATACAAACATACTAACAGGCAGAAAGGAGGCCTTGTGCTGACTGTAAAAACAGACACAGAAAATCTCTTGCTTTTGTTCTCTCATCACCAGCCTCATAGCAGCACTCTGCCAGGAGAAACCGCTGCATGCTTGCACTGATACCCAAGCAAAGGCCTGAAACAACAGGAGGAGGAGTGCACAGGCTGCATGCGGGTGGTAGACGGCCAAAAACCCATGGAGTGGGATCTACATCCCCTGCCTGCTTTGGAGTAGCACTCCTCAGCCATGTGCTAATGGGCAAGAATTGCCAAGGAACCGTGTTGTGCACAGCCATGTTCCTTGGTGTCATTCCCTGGCCCGTCCACCACTGACGTCAGCTCCATGCTTTGCTTCCCAGCCTGGTGGGGAAGTGTTTCCCTTCTGTGGTACTGTTTGTGTAGTGCCTGCTGGGAAGGTGTCTGTGCTGTTGGTGATTGTACAAAGCATTTGGATGGTGCTTGAGCCTTCCTTAAAGCCACCAGCTTCATCAAGGGCTGCCTCCGGGAGTTTTGGGTCTGCAGACCAGTCTACACAATAACAAATGTTGCATTTCTGTACCTCTGGGCATCCAGGAGCTCTTCCCACTGCTGCAAAGCAAATGGAAGGGGAGGCCATTTCTCAACTGCTCTGTCTGTGGGCACACTGTGATGTCTTTTCTAACTTGGTGGATCTGTTCCATGTTTTCAGCCTCGTGGAGAAAGGCACGTTTTGTGTACGTGTAGCAGGAACAGGTTCAAATGACTATGGGATGAAAATAGAGAGAAGCTATCAAGGCCAAATGTGCCTTCTCATTCTTCTAAATGTGAATCGTTGGCAACTAGGTCTTTTCCCTGTGTTTGCCAGCTGCCAGCCCTCCTTGCAGGGTCCAGGAATCTTAGATGGCCACGACTAAGCCCCTTCATTCCCCCCTCAAACTTGAAAGATTCAAGGTATTTTTCAATGGTTTCCTGCATATCCTTGACTGAAATTCCCAAACAGCCTGAAACTGCTCAGGTGACAATAAAATGGGAAGGAATTGAAGCTCTTCTGTGACACCACCTCGTGCTGTGCAGGGACTCCACAGAGGTCTTATTGGGAAGCTCCATTGAGCCACCACTTTGTGCTTCCTCTTCCCCCCCTGCACCTGAGCTGTTCCAACAGCCGCTCCAGCGGCAACAGGCCCCAGCTTGGTAGGTATGGGGAGCATGTGAGTTCCTACCACATCTCAGATGATCTCTCTGTTTATTTTCCACCACATTGCTTACCCTTTGGCAGGGCCACCACGTCTCAGTGTGCTGTCCTACCCTGTCGCAGCTGTGGCCAGGCAGCCCATAGTCTGTGGGTGCGCTCCGGGTTCAAAGGTCTTGTTGAAACAACTGCAGATCGGTATTGCCTGGCAAGGGAAACAAACTGTGCTGCATGGAAGCCCCTGGGTAAATGATACAGCCATGTTCAGCAGAATTATACTGGTTTGTGGCAGTATCACTGTAAAATCTCATATTTATTACAGTACAAAAAAACCCCAAAAACCTGGGCAGTTAAAATGTCACTTGCAAAGTGCCTGCTTGCTTTCTGTGTTCTCCGGACAAACTGTCCTTTGGGGATTACGCTTCTCGTTGGTGCAAAAGCTGTGACAGAATTCATTATCGTACCAGGCAGGATGGTTGGGCTTATTTTGGTTATGCAATGTGTGTCTGGAGCAGAGGGGAGCTGTGGGAGCAAGGGGTGTCCCAGTCTCCTGCGTGCTGTCACCATTCCCAGTGTCTTCCTGTCACGCTGGGAGGGTTATTTCCCCGTTTTCTGTCTCAGACCTACATGCATTCTGAATGCATTTTTTTAACCTCTCCGGACCACAGTCAGGCTCAAACGTTGAGGTTGGCTGGGTGTGATTTACCCCTGGAAGTGTCTGAAGGCCGCTGCTGGTGTGTGGGGTCTTCCCAGGCGTTTTACATGCTGCCGTATATTGAGTGGGAGCGATTGACAAGCCAATGCAGGTCTGCGAAAGATTACCTGAATACTGAAAAACCTTTGATTTCAAAACCATTCTTTGCATATTTGGTGGGATTATCATGACTTCTTTATTTATTTTTTTTTCCTGATACTGGCTGGGTGGGGAGTGACTTTTAATCCAAGGTTCTCTGGCTTCCGCCTTTTTTTTTTGCCACCCCGTGATCTCTGGCAGTCATAACACACAGGAATCATGACAGTGTGTTTTTCCACAAACTAACGATATCGTAAATGAAGATTAGGGGCTATTTTGTCCTCCGGTGTAACAGGCTACTTGCACTGGAGGCCTTCCGCCTGCGCTGGAAGGTTAAAGAGAGGACAGGTTAGTGTGTGTGGGAGATCTAATCCGTACTTAAGTACCTGGGAGCAAAGAGGAGAAAGAAGAATGCAGGGGAAGTAGGGATACATCCGTGTGCGTGGTGCCTGTGCGTGGAAGTACCTTCTCTCAGCTTTTGGGTCCGCTTCAAACCGATTCGGCTGCAAACCATCCGGGTCCGAGGGTCCCGGTCCCTCTTTGGCAGAAGCGATGGGCAGCACAGGCACCTTGTGCGGTGCCGAAGCCTCCAGCCTGCAGCCTGTTTGTCCCCAGCCGCGGGCAGCCGCTCGCCGTGCGCTGCTTCGTCGCCTGCTCGTTATCTTGTGTCAGAATAAAGCTCTCGTGGTTTTGTTCTGAGGAGGGATGCGGCCATTTGCCAGGTAAAACACCGACCCAAAACGTAGGGGTTAACACTGGGGAGAGCTGCAGTGTCTCCAGCTCGGGGGTCGGGGAGGAGGACGGGCGAGCCTCCCCCCCCCCCCGGCGCTGGATGCTAAAGCGGCGAATAAATAGGGCATCTGTGGAGGAGGGGTTTCCTCTTTCATGCCTGCCGTGGTCGCACAGACGGTCCCCCTTGCAGCTTGGGATTTGCAAGCTGAGGAATGGTGTTTTCTTGCGAACCGTAAGTGCCATGTGGGTAAAGCGGCCGCGGGTCTGGTCGGGGCGGGTTTGGTGGGAGCAGGCACTGGAGCAGGCATTGCTGGGGAGGCGGGGGGGGGAAGGGCACGGACGCGCCAGCGGCTCCCCGCAATTCCCTCTGCCCGGGGAGGCGGGGGGGGGGGGGGGAGGCTGGGGGTTGGCAGGAGGAATAGGGGTCAGGGGGCTCCGGCGCAAAAC
>WUAM01000407.1:2864950-2889615 GCA_024336885.1 Actenoides hombroni | reverse complement strand
CGGCTCCCCGCAATTCCCTCTGCCCGAGGAGGCGGGGGGGGGCGGGAGACGCTGCGCGTTAGCAGGAGGAATAGCGCTCAGGGGCCTCTCGCTTAAAACCGGCCGCGTCTGGGGCTTTGCACCCAAGACGGCGGAGATGGGCGCCGACAGCCTTTCGGGCTCGCCGGCGGTAACGCGAGGAAAGCTCCCCCCGGCACAGCACGGCACAGCCCAGCCGGCTCGGCTCGGCTCCCCGTGCCAACCCTGCCCACCTACGCGGGGCTGCCCGCCCTCCTGCCAGGGCCGGGCGCCGGGCAGAGAGACGTCCCTGCCTTTTGCAGGAAGGCCTAAAATTTGCCTTTGACATCACCTCTCCAGATCGGGTCTTTTGTCCCTCGCACGGTTTAAGCTTGCCCCGCAACTTGCCGAACAAAGGTTTCCTGGGTCGCGCGTCTCATTTGCCGTAGCGGATTGTAAACAATCGTGTCAGCTGGCAGGGCGATTGCCGCTCCGCTCCCCTGAAAAAGAAATGTACGTGGTGTCTTTCCCTGGTGACATCTGTGCCTGTGAAGGAGAATTTGGAAGAGACGTCAGGATTTTTATTGTTCCTTCAGACGCTAAAATTTCGATGTCACTTGCTGCTTTAGATGAGCTTCCCTGTGCCTTTTCCTGCAGCGTTTTGACAGCTAATGCGGTGCAGTTGGCAGGCATTCTGCAATGCTTTATGTTTGTGTGAATACATCGCAGTCAACCTGCAAGTGCCTTCTACTGCTAGGTATTTCCTGAGTAGCTACTACACAATATTCTGTGTATAAATGGTTCAGCCCAAAATAGCTTAATGCATTTCTCTTGTAACCCGGTGCTGGCAACCTCATCGAGGGTATTAAGACCCAAATCCAATCTCGAGTCAGGTCAGTTAGTCCTTCTGTTCACTTTTGCAGCCAGCTTTTAGTCATAATCTACTAGTTTTGTTCTTTTTTTCTGCCACTTCTATTTTGGTATGGTGATTAAGACATTTAGAAACTGGCTTTGTTTGGCTTATCCCGGGCACCTTATGCACGAGTCTGAGGACTGTTGTGAATCGAGGTGTCTTTTAAGCTGGGCCTGTTGCAAAGCACGGGAGGTGTTTGGGGGTTTTTAGATCTGTGGTGATACTTGCTGGATTTTTTAAGTTCTTACCATTTTTTTGCACGTTGGATGGTGGCAGGTGAGCTCTCCTTGGGAGGGGAACTGTGGATAGGTAGGCCTTTATTCAGTAAACAGTAAGTTTTGTCTGCTTGACCGAATGACTTGAGAATTACCCTTTGTAGAGGAAGAATTAAGTCAACATTGGTGGCAGCCTCTTGAACCTTCTGGGTAACTGGTGGAGCTTGGTTCCTCTGCTGCACTTGAATTCTTTATCGCTGGTAATTCCCAGTGTGTCGGGTGATGGGTCACCTGGATGTAGGGGCAGCTTTTGCCTCCAGGCTTGGTGGCTTGCCCTGTGCACCCCCACCCAGCTCCCTGGGGGCCTTTCTCTCCAGGCAAATCCTCCCTCCAGGACGCATCTCAAAAGAGTTTGTGAGGTTTCTTTCATGCAAAGAAGGGATAATTTGCAAGAATACTTGTTGGGTGAAGAGATGCACCTGAGAATGCTTGTTGTAAATACAAGGCTTATGGATGTAATTAGTCTATTTAACGGGTTTTTTTGAGCTGTAGACAGAGAAATGCCAGTTCCCTGTGACTTCTGTGCACTGCTCAAGGAGGATGCTCAATTTTTAAATCATTTCACCTGTTGCTTCAGTGTGGAACCCTCCTTCCCTTTACCTCAGGCTGTGTCTGCTGACTGCAAGATGAGCAGATAGCCAGGGTGAAACATCCGGCCTTCCTCTGTACACGTGGCACTAATGTGAACCTCTGTTAGATTCTTAGTCTTCCCTGGCTGCTTTAGCTCAAGTTGGAGATTAATGAGAGCATTATGGGTGGTTAAACGACTGAGAAATGCCATATTCTCTCCAGAATAGGTAGCAGGTTAAATGACTTAATTACAATGGTGTGTCTGCAATGGCAATTGCTAGAAGGTAAATAGGAGCTCACAGTACCACGGTGATGCTGTATTTGAGACTGTTGCTTCTAGTAACACTAGTAAAGACCCACATATTTATAGCAGTATCCATAACTTGAATTTTTGAATGATTTCTAAGCCAATATAATGTTCTTGGGAGGAGGGGCTATGTTGCACCAAGAAAGTGGGATTCTAAAATAGTTACTTTTTAAATTTATGGAATGTGCTGTCTGTCATAGAGATGTTTATTTATAATCTAATATCTCTTGGTTTTGCTTTGGACTTCATGGGCTTTGTTCACCTACCTGTTATCCAATATGCAGCCTAAAGAAAGATGTCTTGCAACACATGAATTTTTCTGTAATGCAGCTTCGGGATGGGAAACAGGTAGATACAGACAGAAGGGAGTACAGGGAAGCAGAGATGATACTCAGCATCACGCTAAGCTGTGGTCTCAGCAAGTCAGCTGTGGCATCATGTGGTCCCAACATGGGCATCTCTTGGAAGTCACCAGAGAGACATTTCGAGAGCACTAGTGGGGGGAGCGTCATAGACCATGCAGAGAATAAATTGTCGCTGAATACAGTCGGGGACAGTGCAGCGCTCCAGCCTTGCTTTCCTCCTGACTGGCCTGAAGTCCTGCAGAGGTAACAATGCAACAGCGTGGGTGCTTGGCTCAGATTCCTCCTCAGGCCTGGCTCTTCTAGTGGCTTTTCCCTTCGGCACTTAACACAGAGCCTGTTATCATCCCATCTCTCCAGGGAGAAGGGTTCTGAAGCCACCTGTCTTTGGTGGGCCACATGCCCTGGGAAGTCACAGGGCCTGCTGAGAATCATAACCAGCTGGGTCCAAATCGACAGTTGGGACAGAGGCAGGGGATAGAATGGAGGAAGAACTGTTTCTCCTGGGTAAATTACTGATAGCACCAAAAAATGCTGTACAGTTACCAGAGTATGGCATGTTCACAGAGTGCCACTTAATAGAAGCAGAACCAGGAGCAGGAATATCTGTATAGCAGCTATTTGCCTGGGAGCCAGATGCCTTCTGCATACAGGGTTGAACTTGGGAGCAGAGCTCTGAAAAGAGCTTGTTAAGGAAAGCAAGAGCAGCTAAATGTTTTTGTTGTCTGCTGGCTCCCTCTCTTAACCAGCTACACCAGTGGAAAGCACCACCAGTGTAAAGGGGCAGAGGCAGCTGCTTTGCATATCACACCAGTATCAGTGGCTTTGCGGGTACATGTCAGGAACAAAGTGGACCATGGACTTGGGCCAGATCCATCAGGCTGGCTTGCAGGGTTGCAGTCGACCAGACAAGATTAATTTTATGTTTTGGAGAATGCAAAGTTGCTAAAAGTTGGTAAATACTTCCAGGAGTCCCAGTGTAGGACTGCAGGCTCTTCTCACTCTCCTTGTAAAACAACCAAAAGAACTGCTTGGTACTTTTGAGACAGGGAGGGGTAGGGAAAGGTACTTCCTATGCTGTTAATCCATATGAGACCCCAGATTTGCTACCCTTACTCTGTAGCTTTGCAATAACAAATAGGACTGAACAAATCCAGCAGGATCATTCCCACATGTCCTCTGTACGTGCTTACCTTAAATCAAGCATCTAGCTGACGTACGTATCCTCTTTGATTACCTTAGGGTTGCTAATAAGATCAGTTGTTGCTTACAGAGTGGCATATTCATTATGGATTAGCTGTCCTGCATATCTTCTGTCATTGTATCATGTGCTGCAACAGGCAGCTGCAAAAGTTACCTGGTTACAGGCGGTTTGGACCCCTCTCCTCTCAATCTTGGTGGGGTAGTTTGGCAATAGGCAGGGCAGTGGGCTGGGAAACTCCGGGTCCTTCGCATGAAGCCAGCACCCAGGTAACCCTCTCAGGGCATTTCTGTCTTGGTGTCATCTGTCCCTGCCTGCACTAGATGAGATGACATCCCCCCCACCTGCACCAGCCCTCGCTAGCACAGTGCTGGTGTTGCCAAGTACATGTGGGTTCATCTCAGACCCCTCCACAGTCCCCTGCGTTTGGGGACATGCAGTGATCCCCTTCTACAAGCTGCTCTTCCAGTCTCAGTTGCTGGTTTTGTTTAGCTGGTGACAGTTTCCAGTCACAGTGGCTAATGAACAGGAAAGGTTTAGGCCTTTTCACAATGAATACTTCAGCTTTTTGCACAGCCCTTGACTTAGGGAGGCTTATCTGCAGAGCTGCTAGACCAGGCAGTAACTTAGGGTTTACTTTGGAAATTTACGTTTTTATAAATCATATGCAAGGTCCAAAAATCCATCCCAAGGCACAGAGACAGAACTAGACATCAGAGAGATGCGGGCAGCCAGGAGGACAGCATGGGGAGGCAGTGTTGGCTAAGAAGTGGGTTCTCCCTACGACAGGAGCTGGAATGATGTCACCTGACTTTAGCCGTGTTGATGTTTATAGTACTGCAGGGTAGACCATTGCAGTTCATGTAGAGAAAAATACACTTTTTGGTACAGTTTATCTCATCTCGTGACCTGGATGTTTGTGACAGGTCTGATGGAAACAATGATCTAGAATTTTCTTACTTTTTTTTTTCCCATTAACTGCCAAGGTGTAGATGGCAAGCTCTGATACCAATCTAAAGTCAGAAGAGAGTGTTGGGTGTACAAATGTGCTACATGGGTAATTTGAGGGGCTGATAAGGGTTTTTGACGTGGGGATATTCTGTAGAGGCTGGAAATAAAGAAAAGTTTGTCTGCAGTTCAGGAACTGTGCTACAAACAGCTGTAAGAAAAGTAAATGGTCTGGATGGTTCATTTGCTTGTCTGCTGCAGAGCTCTCTGTAGTCATTGGATATTCTCCCTGTTCAGGACTGTTTGGGGTTTTTTTTCATTTTCACCCCCCAGGAGAGCCTGGCACATCTCTGCACATTTCAGTGTGTTGTTTAGAAGAGCTTTTAATGTTGTGGTGCTGTAAGTTCTACCGTGGCCATTGTTCAGACCTCCTTTCCTGTCAGCATCCACATGCTCAGGCTGTTGGACCTGTAGTTTGGGCAAATTCTTCCTCAGTGGGCAGGGTGGTACTGTGCTGATTCGGGTGGGCCTGTTGGTTGCTGAAGGAAGACACCAAACATAATTCACAGCAGGAAATTCAGACCATAGATAACCATTATAGTTTAACTGAAGCATGTTATGGTCCAGAGTCCCACTTAAGACAAATGTCCAGGCAGTGACTGAAGAGCTCACTAGCAGATGAATGAAGCTACAAAAATTCAGTCTGCTCATATAGTTCCATTAAAGAATTCTCTCAAGACCTTCCTACAGCTGTAGAGCAGAGGCCTGCTGAGCCTCTAACTAAAACGTGGCTCTAACTTACAGGCAACAGCTTGGTGTGACAATAAGTGCTTCATAAAGCCATGCCTGTCAACACCTTTGGCTAACATCATTTCCACTGATTGCAGATCTTTGTAACAAAATGTTCTTCCTGGTTTGCTTAGGGTGAAGAAACTGAAGGAAACATTTGCTTTTGTACAACTATTGGACAAAAACATGAGTAACCTTCGCACCTGGTTGGCCCGGATTGAGTCTGAGCTTTCCAAGCCTGTTGTTTATGACATCTGTGATGACCAAGAAATCCAGAAGAGACTGGCAGAACAGCAGGTGAATGAGCTAAAATGCTGCTGATTACAATTGGTCCTGGTTTAAAATCACCTGTTTCTTTTGTTTAGCAAGGCCTTCTAACCGTTTGCTTTTCATGCCAAGTTGCGTTACATGGAAGATTTTTATTTGCTTGCCATAATTTCAGTATTATATTGACTTACCCTCCTTTCTCCCTTTCTCCCTCCACACAAGGAAAACATGCAAAATACAAACAAATGCATTTTTACCTTTGATAGTTCACTCAGTTAAGTACAATAGACTTCATATAAGGTCCAGGAATGGCACAGGCAGTGGGCAAGATCCATGGGGATGACTTAGGGTGACAAGGCCTGAGTCACAGAATAGTAGGGGTGGAAGGGACCTCTGGAGATCATCTAGTCCGACTCCCCTGCCAAAGCAGGATCACCTAGAGCAGGTTGCACAGGAACATGTCTAGGGAGATTTTTAATATCTCCAGAGGAGACCCCACAACCACTCTGGGTAGCCTGTTCCAGGGCTCTGCCACTCTTAAAGGAAAGAAGTTTTTCCTTATGTTCAGATGGAACCTCCTGTGTTCCAGTTTGTTCCCCTTGTACTGTTGCTGGACACCATGGAAAAGAGTCTGGCCCCATCCTCTTGACCCCCACCTTGTAGATATTGATAAGATCCTCTGTCAGTCTTCTCCAGGCTAAACACCCCAGGTCTCTCATCCATTCCCTTTAAGAGAGATGCGCCAGTCGCCTCATCTTCTTCGTAGCTCTCTGCTGGACTGTCTCCAGTAGTTCCTTGCCTCTCTTGAATGGGGGAAGCCTAGAACTGGACACAGTACTCCAAGATGTGGCCTCACTAGGGCAGAGTAGAGGGGGAGGAGGACCTCCCTCAATCTTCTGGCCACAGTCTTCTTAGCGCACCTCAGGATACCATTGGCCTCCTTGGCCACAAGGGCACACTGCTGGCTCATGGCTAACCTGTTGTCCACCAGCACTCCCAGGCTTTTCTCTGCAGAGCTGCTTTCCAGCAGGTCAGGTCCTAACCTGTACTGGTGCAGGGGGTTATTCTTCCCGAGGTGCAGGACCTTACACTTGCCTTTGTTGAATTTCATTACGTTCCTCTCTGCCCAACTCTCCAGCTTGTTCCAGTCTTGCTGAATGGTGGCACAGCCTTCCGGTATGTCTGCTATTCCTCCCAGTTTGGGATCATCAGCAAACTTGCTGATGCTACACTCCATCCCTTCATCCAGGCTATCAATGAATATGTTGAACAAGACTGGACCCACTACTGAGCCCTGGGGAGCTCTGCTAGCTGCAGGCCTCCAGCTAGACTCTGTGCCACTGATCACAACCCTCTGAGCTCTGTTGTTCAGCCAGTTCTCATTCCACCTCACTGTCCGCTTTTCTAACCTGTGCTTCCTAAGCTTACCTGTGAGGGTGTTATGGGACACAGCATCAAAAGTCTTGCTGAAGTTGAAGTAGACAGCACCCCCTGCTCTCCCCTCATCTACTCAGCACAGTCATGCCATTACAGAAGGCTATCAGATTGATCAATCATGATTTCCCTTTGATCAGTCCATGTTGACCACTCCTGATAACCTTCTTTTTCTCCACATGCTTAGAGATGACATCCAGAGTGAGCTGTTCCATCACCTTTCCAGGGATGGAGGTGAACCTGACTGGCCCATAATTTCCTGGGTCCTCTTCCTGGCCCTTTTTGAAGACTGGAGTGTCATTGACTTTCCTGGAGTCCTCAGGCACCTCTTCTGTTCTCCATGACCTTTCAAAGATGATGGAGAGTGGCTTAGCGATAACATCAGCCAGCTCCCTCAGCACTTGTGAGTGCCTCCCATAAATTTGTGGGTGCCTAGTTTGCCTAGATGATCTCTAACCCAATGCTCCTCGACCAAGGCAAAGTCTTCCTTCCTCCAGACTTACCTCCAGGGTCTGGGATTCCTGAGGGCTGGCCTTAGCAGTAAAGACTGAAGCAAAGAATGCCAAGTCTCCTGAAAACTGGCTGTGACCAGATTGTAGTGCTGTGATCTGGTGTATTGCCCTCACTAGCTCAGTTCTCTTCCCCTCCTTGCAGACAGCAGAGCAAGCTTGGCAGGGAAGGGTGTTTGAGCTTTAGAGTGTGGACTTGTGCAAGTGCACCTTTGACTGAGGCCTGCTCTGAAGATCCCCTCAGGGTTGGGTGAGATGGTGCATGAATTCTGCTGAAGCATAAGTGTGAACCAGCCTAGCACTGCTTGGTGTTGGTTGAGTGCGTGTAGGCATTTGTCTGAGACAGTGGCTTACCAGGGGGGTCTTGAGGACCTATGCTCGTTTTAAGTGCTGGAGATGACAAAGATTGGTCACAGCTGAATGTGCCAGCTATCCCAGGCAGGTGGGGGTGTGAGGTGAGATGACATGGATAGTCCTGGAGTAAAACTCTCTCTCCTGCAGCCTGGCGAGGTAAAGGAACGTGTTCAAAGCACAGACTTGTTGGTGGGAGTCAGCCTTTGCTCAGGGCTATGCTATAAGTCTGTCCAGGTTCTAAGTGTCTCCCTGGGAAGGCTGAGAATGACCATGGCTGTCATCTGGGCTTTGTTGTTAATAAGAATATTTGCCCTAAAACTGAGGATCAAGAGTAAATCTGTCAAGCGTGGAAGCTTTATGGCATCTGCCTTGAAGAACACCTGCGGATGTTCTTCCCATCACTCCCATCTTTGCTCTCTATGGCTGCTGCTTTTGTGTCTAAGGAAAGATCCCTGAGTGACCCAGACCTGAGGGCTGCATTCTCTGCTGGTTGGTACGGCTCTCCATCCACTCCTGTCCCACACATGGTGGGCAGGGCCAGCTCCTCTGCAACAGGAGTAGAGATGGCTCCAAATGACTCCACTGCAGGAGCTGGTCAAACACCAGAAGCTCTGGCCCTGTATCTCTAGTGGTGTCACCTGCATTGTGAATGGTCATGTAAACAACAAAAGAAGTATTTCCTCCCCATCCAAACCTTCAGCGTTCTCAAAGGCTGTGCTAAATTGCCAGGCAGAGAAGAATGTGGGGCACAAAAGAATTGTGTCCAAACTAGTTTATTTTTATGATGAGCATTCAAGCTTCAGCTTGCTGTAAGAGCCCTCATTTGTGGCTGAGAGCTACTTACTGCTTTGTTGTTTGAATTGTTTCAAACGTGGTCCTCTGGGCACCTCTAGGCTCCTCCTACTGTAACCTGTCTTCTGAGAAGACTGTCCTGACTAAAAAGACCACAGTAAAAAAAGCTTCTTCTGCTCCACATTAGAGAAATCTACCTGAATGCAACAAATCTTTCCTGGTTTTATCAGAAGAATTACTTCAGCAAGAACAGAGTGATGGTGAGAAACATGCCCTACAGGCTGCTTTTATTTGACGTCGCTGACTGGAAAAGCTTTACCTGTTCAGTCTTGAATAATGATGTTTAAAAGCATTGTGTATCCACAGAGATGTTTCATGGCATGTTTGTTCAATTAAAGGGTGAAAATTAAACCAGGAATGATACTAATTTTAAGATTTCAAAGCTGTTTCACTAATGCAGAAGTCTAGCAACGTGTAGTCTGTTGAAGCTCTGCTGTGCAGAGTTAAAGGAAAAGTATTCTTGTGGGCTCAGAGTACACTCGTGGCCCTGTTACTTAGTTTGGTCTCTCTGTCTCACCAGAATGGTCAGGTCCTTTGGACTAACAGCTTGAAAAACAGCAAGGATTCTGCCTAAGGTTGTTTCATGAATCCAGGCATGACCAAAAGTAATGAGATTGTGTCAGCAGCATTACTGTAATGCAAGTAGAGTGGATTTGTAATCTGTGGTCCAAATTCTCATGTTCACTAATAGTAAATCCAGTGTAATTTGATGACTTCAGAAGAGTCTCTCCGGGTACCAGTAGTGGGGTAGAGCCTGCTCTTGGCTGTTGAGCCTGTGTTAAAAAAGACACTGCTGCCTCTTGCTCAGAAAACAGCTGAGAATCCTTAATAAGCTGTCAAAAATTACGTTGGGTCTGCTTTTGGCAGTTTCTCATCTGTGCAAAGATTTTTGGCTTCTACATTCCTTGGAGCTGTACATTGCCGTAAATCCCACAGGCCAGATTGGGACCATTTATGGCTCAGCCCTTCTTTCATGTGCCCATTTAATACCACTGAAGACTGCCACTGGGTGATCCTCAACTCGCTGCAGCTTGTTGCCTTCTGGGAAGATCTTTCAAACCCTTTTGTATTTACTACAAATTCTGTCCGGTATTGGGGGGTTTTTTGTTTGGTTTTTTTTGTATTGGTTTTGCTAGTCTAGAGCAAAACCAGTTCTGCTTCATCTGTTCACTCAGATCAGCAATACCCTTTAGTGGGAATTCCTGTTCCCTTTTGTCAGTAAAATATTCATTTGTGTTTGTTGTTCTAGTGTTATTCAAGCAAAAGTCTCTGTATCTTTCATTAGGAGAGCCAGAAATTGGTTGAAAAATTGGAAATGTAGTGGACATTGTCATTTTATTACTGTTTACAGTTGGTAACATTGTACAGAGCTGCCTTTTCAATAAGAAATGTTTAGGTAAGGCTTTCTTTTTCCACAATTCAATTGCGTTGACTTCAGGAGTAGTTACAGGTACAGAATGAGAAGCCAGGCTGTGATGGAAATGCAGGTTCTGGAGAAGAAACCTGTAGTGTACATTCAACAGAAGGTCTTTGCCAGATTCTTTGAAATAGTCTATCAAAACAGGAGCTCTGTAAGAGGGAATAAGCAAAGCAGTGTACCACCAGCTAGTTTTGTGCTGTGTTTTGTGGTATCAGCCAGTGATCATATAGTCACTAAAATACATGAGCTCTACTATGAGTTCTCTGAAAAATCTTACAGTGTAGTAAGATAATAGGAGACACTGTCGTGTGGTACTATGGAAATTAATAAGTGTGTGTTCATGGTATGTGTAAGGTTTGGGGTTTGAATGCACATAAAAATTGTCCAGGCTGTTAATGAGAAGATGGAGCATTCACTGAGAAACCAAAGCTGGACAATCCCTTTTTGCATGGCAGTTCTGTCGTGACCTGTCAGCATGTCATCTGCACAGCTCATCCTGCAAGTCTGTTTTCTAAAGCCAAATAAGCTTTTCCTGAGACACAAATTGCTCTTTCCCCATCCTCTGCAGCGTTTTGAAAGGGGGTATGTCTCAAGTCTAGCCACACATGTTTTCCTTCTACTCAAGCTGTTCTTTTGCCAATGGCAGGATCTGCAACGAGACATAGAGCAACACACCGCAGGGGTGGAATCCGTGTTTAATATTTGTGAAGTCCTGCTGCACGACTCAGATGCGTGTGCTAATGAGACAGAGTGTGACTCCATCCAGCAGACTACAAGGAGTTTGGACAGACGGTGGAGAAACATTTGTGCCATGTCTATGGAAAGGCGTATGAAGTAAGTCTCTTGTTCTTTCCCCTTCTGAAGAAGCCTGTGGCAGCATTTTCAATAAACTCCATAGATTTTGCCACAAGGTGAATTTTGAAAAAGCAAAAAAAAAGCCATAATCCAAAATTAATAGTTAGCTTGTGATAAAACCTTTCCGTTTTTACATCTTCCTCTCAGAATCGAGGAAACCTGGCGCCTATGGCAGAGGTTTTTGGAAGACTACTCTCGCTTTGAAGATTGGCTGAAAGCATCTGAAAAGATTGCAGCCGAGCCTAATTCTTCAGAGGTTTTGTACACACATGCAAAGGAGGAGCTGAAGAAATTTGAGGTGAATTTTTTAACTTCATTTTTTTTATGCTCAGCAACAGGCTGAATGGTCAGACTGCTAAATACTTATCTGTGTGAAATTCTAGGATCACTGAAGAACACCAGTTTGTCAGTGGTGTCGTGGAGAGCATAAATACTTTGTCTGCTGTGTGGCTGCTAGGCATCTGGCTGATTTAGTTGTCTCCACATTTCCAGATTTTATTTTTTGATGTGGAAAATCCAGTGCGCTGAACTGAAGATCCTGCTTATAAGTTGAAGATTTGCTTTTTCTAGGCAGGGAGACTTTAGTGGGTGGATTTTTCTTCCTTTTCCTAATGAGCTAAGTCTGAGCACGTGATTTAAAATGAGTCCTCTGGCTTTAATTTTGCAGTTGTAGGGTCTGCTTTGAAAGGGGAGTGCATCACTTTGCACCTCTCCTGTGAGGACAGGCAGAGAGCTGGGGTTGTTCAGCCTGGAGAAAAGAAGGCTCTGGGGACACGTTATTGTGGCCTTCCAGTATCTGAAGGGGGGCCTACAGGAAAGGTGGGGAGGAACTTTTTACAAGGGCTTGTAGCGGTAGGATAAGGGATAATGGCTTCAAACTGGAAAAGGGTAGATTGACATTAGAGATTAGGAAGGAATTCTTCACTCTGAGGGTGGTGAGACATTGGAACAGGTTGCCCCGGGAAGTTGTGGATGCTCCATCCACTGGAAGTGTTCAAGACCAGGTGGATGGGGCTTTGAGCAACCTGGTCTAGTGAGAGGTGTCCCTGACCATGGAAGAGGGGTTGGAACTAGGTGATCTTTAAGGTCCCTTCCACTCCAAACCATTCTCTGATCGATGGATAGTACCATTCAGATCCTTTCTCTTCTTGGCAAGCGAAGTGAGTTCCTTGATTCTCCTTGCAGGCATTCCAACGGCAAATTCACGAGCGCCTCACTCAGTTGGAGCTGATCAATAAGCAGTACAGGCGCCTCGCCCGCGAGAACCGCACCGACTCGGCCAGCAAGTTGAAGCAGATGGTGCATGAAGGCAACCAGCGCTGGGATAATCTCCAGAAACGAGTTACTGCCATTTTGAGAAGGCTCAAGGTAATTGCACTGTGGCGTGAGCGAGTGAGGAGCACTTGCAAGCTTCTGTACGATTACCCAAGGGCAAAACACATACTGGAGCAACTGCCTTGTGTTGGTTTGTGTCTCGAGTTACCGATGTAGGAGAGCTTCTCTGGAAAGGTCACTAAGTACATGGCATGAACATGTTCTTGGTAGATGGGTTCTTGGTAGTTGGAGAAGCGTAAGGGCAGAAAGGGTGCTCATTTTGGAAGGTGTGTTGCAGGCCTTAGTGCTCCTGTCCTACTCTCCTCTTACCCAGCCTTGTCATGGGTGGATATGTTCATGCATTTGCACCTTTCCATAAATAAGAGGCAGAGACACAAAAGGGCCCCGGCGCAGCTGTGCTTTGGAGTCTAGGACACAGCTCTACTTTATGGCAAGTTATGATTCACCTACAAGGCTTTAAACATGGAGATGTGATGGAGACACGTTCTGCTGTCACCAGCTCCTGCTGTGCTCTCTGCCTGAATGTTTTCGAAGAATTTATTTGTGACACTTCAAAGAAGTGTCCTGTTGTTAAACTGATCTCTGGGCAGATATTTTGCGCTCTGCCCTGGGGGAAGCTTGTCACTGCCTGATTCTGAAATACAGAAGTGCTGCAAGCAAGTGACAGGGAAAACTATTAGATCCCAGAAGTCAGTGCATGAGGCTATGAGAGTGCTGATGGTGTTTGATCTGTGCAGTTAGGTGGTGTTGTGTTTGGTATGTTACATGATCCCCATACTGAACAATAAATCACCAAGGACAATGGGGCCACCCCAAGCTGCATTGTCTGTTAGCAGCTTCTGTGGGAGATGGCAGCTCCTCCTGGCTTCCACACCAAAATATGCATTAATTACACTGGTGGTCATCCATGATCCAATTTCTCCATTGTTTTACTGATTTTAATATCATAGTTATAATTAATTAGAGATGGAGCTTGCTTCCTTTGTCTTCCTTCTAGATTTAGAACAAATCAGATATTAAACCTGAGTACAGATAACTGTTATACTGGTGTAATGGTGTGGGAGAAGGTCCACAGTGTTGAAGCAAGAATATGATTTTATAGAAGCATCTTGCACTGCTGAATTTTTATTCCCTCTTCAATACAAATAGTGTACTAACACAGGACACTTTGTTCCAGCATCACCCCAGGACCAGGACAGGTTTTATGCATGGCGTGCTGCCATTTCTGTCCTGAAGGCCTCTAGGGTGAACAGTTCTGAAACAAAACACTTTTCAGAGGGCTTCTCTGACCCATCTTTTGTAGTAGCTGAAGTCTTTTAACACTGGCTCCCTTCTTCCTACTCAGCACTTCACCAATCAGAGAGATGAGTTTGAGGGGACGAGGGAAAGCATCCTTGTTTGGCTCACAGAAATGGACCTCCAGCTGACAAACGTGGAGCACTTCTCAAAAAGTAACTTCGATGACAAAATGCGCCAGTTAAATGTACGTATCCTTATAAAGCAGTTGTTTAATACAGTCCAGCTAATCCTGTTGAGCTGCTCTAGACAGATTCATCTACTTTTCTGGAACTTCACAACAGCCAACAGATCTCTGTAGGCCTGTATTTGTTTTTAAGACACCAGTCAGTTGTTAAGACTTACCCTCTGAGTCAAAATTAAACTGTACAGTATTTAAATTTAGATTCAGTGTTCAAGCTCAGTTCTGTCCTGCCATTTGCTCCTCACACCAAGTGTCAGTGGTACCTGGCCTGGAAAGGAGCACATGCAGATTCTTCGGGTGTTTGCTTTTTCTGGTGAGAATTTTTTTTGAATTGGCATTGAGGTAGGATCTCTTCCTCTGAGTGCAGCCTTTGTAGCCAGGACTGTCAGACAGAAATAAGACAGCGGGCGGTGATTCCAAAGAACATGCTAGTTCTTTGCTACCTGCTCCTAGCTCATTTTTCCTTTTCCCCTGCACTTTTAATTGTTTGCTACTGAGAAAAAGATTGTGTGTACCCAGCAGAAAAATAACCTCTGATTAGCTGAACTCTCATACCGTGATCTGCTGCAGGCTCAGGATGCTGCAATCATACTGATGTACACATGGGTGAAAAATGCCACTTCATTTGGAATTGTAATCCTGCTAACAAAATAAACCTCTGAACCTCCAGAATAAAAAGATATTTGCCAAATGAAATTGGACAACAATGTCAGTTGCTGCTTTTCTTTCACTGCAGTGAGCAAAAAAGAAAAACAAACCTTAGGTTAGAAAGGGGCATTGCAGAAGTAATTCTTTTTCTTCTGTGTTCCAAATAGGGTTTCCAACAGGAAATAACACTTAACACCAATAAGATTGATCAGCTAATCGTTTTTGGGGAGCAGCTGATTCAGAAGAGTGAGCCTTTGGATGCTACCCTGATTGAGGATGAATTGGAAGAACTTCATCGATACTGTCAGGAAGTGTTTGGGCGAGTTGCTCGCTTCCATCAAAGACTGACTTCAAGGCATCCTGTAAGGAGCAACAGTTCTTTTGATGCTTTGGCAAGACTTTTGTGTTTGAACTGCAGTGTTCATTGCTTATCCCTAGCAGCTTGACTGAATGGTTTGAGCTCAAAGGGGTGAGGAGCTCCTTGGTAATTGTGCCATCTTTGCTAAAGCTTTGTCACCAGTCTTGTCTCCTCATGCCTCTCCTGCTAGGACTCCATCTGCAGAATCTGGATAATAGCATGGAAGTAATTCACAGAGTTCATATTTAGATAGTAGTGGTTTGAGGGCTTGAGAAGCTTTTTTTCATGTTTTTAATATCACTTTGTTTTCTTTCATTTCAATAACGTGCTCAAAATACCTCTTTATGGATTTGTTTGTGAAGCTCCATCTGTCCTCCTTCTTGTGAGGCCCCTGAATGAGTAACAGCATGTTTTTTACTTTTCACTTAGAACATTTAGACGATTCCCAGTTTGCTTTGGCTCAAAAAGAAAGAACAGCTATTAGAAAGCCAGGTAGAGGAAGTAACAGGAACATCTACGAGTAGCTGTTCACCTCTGCCTGGGTATCATATCATTGCTGACCTGTGCAGTCCATTTGGAACTGGGTACTCCTCCCTGCAAACTAGATAGAGATGTTACAGTGATGGTTGAATGTTTAGAAGGAGGGGAGGTAGCTGCTGATGTGGGAATTGTTTTGGCGAAAGAGAAAGGAGGCAAAATGATGCTTCCCTTTCATTTTGGGCACATGGTCTCCAATTACTGCAGCTGACTGCAAAACAGTCCCCAGTAGGAATGTGTGGCTCAATCATTAGCCCATTAAGCGGTGTAGACTTATTGTAAATCTTACTTAATATGCAGTAATTTTTATTTATTTTTAGGGATTGGATGATGAAAAAGAGACCTCTGAAAATGAGACAGATCCAGAAGACTCCAGAGAAATCCAGAATGATCCCTGGCATAAGAAGGCCATCAGTGAGGGGCCCTCTTCGGCACAGTCCTTTTGCCACCTTATGCCCCCTACACAAGGTCACGAAAGATCAGGCTGTGAAACCCCTGTCAGTGTTGACTCCATCCCACTTGAGTGGGATCACACAGGTGATGTGGGAGGTTCTTCCTCTCATGAAGATGAAGAAGAAGCCACGTACTACAGTGCTCTGTCAGGTGAGAACCAATTGCCAGCTGCCTGCTTTGACATGGACAACTGTAGGATGTCCCTGTGTGGGAAGGGAGGGGGACTGGAGTCTTGCTCCCACATGGCTGGTTGGTTTTCAAGTGCTACTAATAGATACAGCAGTCTCATCTCCTGGATGTCTTGATGAAGAGAATGGCATTGTCTAAATCAAGCTGATATTTTTGGAAGCGTAAGGTTTTTAGAAACCTTACTTTTTAAGAATGTTTGATGAAAATAGTACCAACCATTTATTTTGCTATTTGTCTTTGCTGTCCCTCATTGTTTCCATTGTCTTTAATAGTTGGAAAATATTGAATAGTGAGGAAAATGACATTATTCTTTTTTCAGATGTAGAAATCACTGAAAATCCTGAGGCATATCTTAAAATGACCACAAAAACTTTGAAAGCATCTTCTGGTAGGCACCTGCTAATGCATGTGTCTGAACATGGCAATCTCCCTGTGCTGCACGCTATACTCCTCAACCTCTCTCATATGTAATGTCTGACTTCCTGCCTTGTGTGGACACCATGTCTCATCCTGTCATGGTGTTCTTACGCTGCAGTACTCACGTGTACATTACAAAGCAGTCAAGAACATACCATTTAGATTTTGCCTGGTAAATGCCAAGGTGGTTAATGTGCATTTCATTGTATTGATCCAAAGTATTTTGGTACTTTCTTGGTGGTTTGCTCTGGGTACTATCACTTTTTTGGTTGTTTCTAATTTTGATTACAAAATTACAGAAGGCAATAGTTCCAACTCTGCAAAGTATATTTTGTGTTTTCTGCATGATGGAACCATGTGTGTCCTGTCTGTTAAATCCAGGACAAGTGTTCTCCAAATCAGGACATGTTTCTAGTTGTCCCCACTGAAATGTGTTGCAGATGTGTCATAGTATTGTTGGGATGCAAACTTTCCAAAACCACAGTGCAGCCTTTTGTCTTTTATTTTTGGAATACTCATACCTGCATTCAAGCATTTTCCAGAAGAAAACAGAATGTCCCATAACTGCATGGCTCTCATCTCATTACCTTTGAAACACTGTTGATGTTTTGCAAACATGCATGCTTTGCAAGGAAAGCTGCAAAACTGTCATTTTTATGCCATAACTTGATGCCATTTTATTCAGAGCGCTTTCTAACTTAGCACAAAGCAACAGCTTCCTTGTGGAGATGGGATTTTGCACTCACGGCATATGGGTTTGGTTTTATTTGTTTCAGGAAAGTCTGTTTCCGAAGCTCATCCTTGGCATTCTCCAGATAGCCCAGTGGGCAGGAAGCACCGATACAACCAGGTGGAGATGGTTGGAAATGTGTTGTCTGGTCCAGAGACGAGTACTCCCTATAAGCCAGGCTATGTGAGTTGGAGGCTCTGTGGGAACTGAACCTGTACTACACAGTCTGTTTGTTGTTCCTGTGTAACTCCACCCTCTTATCTCTTCCTTGATGCTGGAGGAGCATAGTTGTGGGGGGAGTGTTCACTTTATGCAAACTTAGACATTATTTCTGGTGGCTCAGGTAACCAGTGAAAGTCTCTATCCACTTGCTAGAAAAGCCTCTTTAAAGCAATTCAGAACAATCATTTTAGGCTCGTGATCATAGCTGGTGTCTGAAGGAACTTACTTGCTATGTTGTCATCTAGGACAAGTCTAGGAGAATTTAAACTCCCTCCGAGGAGATGGTGTGAATACCCTCCCTTGATACTTACTGATGTATGTCTCTTTCCAAAGCAGACCAATTTGAAGGGTCCTTTTCCAGCGTGCAAGCCACCATTTAATCTGCTTCTGGGCACTAAAAAATGTGCCAAAACGGCTATTGTTTGTTGATACCTAAGCCTTGGTGGCTGGTTGCCAGCCCTGGCTTTGCCAGCAGCTGCCAGGCTCAGTGGATCTGGGCCAGCTGTCAGCACTTTTCCAGGCACAAGATGGTCCTGGTATCTGGCTGCTTTTGTCGTCGTTAATAGAGTCTTAGAGCCTTACAGTCAATATTGCCAAGACCCAGAATCCACCAGAGAGCTTCAGCGAACGTGCATTGTCTCGTATGTGTAGTGCAAAAGCAGTTAATTTGCCATGTCCAGTCTGGTAACACTGGTTGTCCCTATGTCATGTGTTTACTGAGAAGGCACAGAGAGCCAGTATAAACCGTTAGTAAAGATGCAGAAGCCCAGTGCTCAGGCTGATGTGTAAGAACTCAGCAGCAGCCCAGCCACCCCAAAGTAACACAGATGAAGTTTGACCTTTGATGGCTTGTTAACCTGCAGGGCTTACCCACCAAAATGTCATTGCAGGTGAAGCAGCTCAGCTCTGCGAGCAGCAGCAGCATGAACAAGGAGAAAATTGCATCTGCTAACGTGAGCGATGAAGAACCCCAAGATGAGCAAGAGCTTGTGAATATAGCACCTGTGGAGAAGCAGCCAGGTACAAAGCATCAGGAGTGGCTTTGTGCTGTGGCGTTTGTCCTGTGATTCTGGGGCAGACAAAGCAGAGGTGTCACAAAAGCAGCACATTTTCCTTGGGAACAAAATAAAAGTAAACTGCTGTCCTCTAAATTAATGTATTTTGCTAAGGTTTGTTGGGCTGCCGTCTCACTTGCTGCTCTCCAACCTGTGTTTGCTGTTCTGAGCTTTTTCCATTTTCTGCCAGAACTGAGATTTTTAGAACTGATACACTTCTGTCTCTTTGCTGGGTGGAGTGAAAGGGACTGATTTCACTTCTGTGTGATACAGAATACTTAAGAGACTTCTAATCAGATTTCAAACCAAAGAAGTGTGTATGTCTAAAATAAGATCGCTGCAGTTCATTTTCTCAGTTATTGGTACTCCATATAACAAGATGCTACAGCTCCCATTTACAGAACTGTTTTGTCAAAGCTGGTAATGTGTGCTGCTCTCCACTCTCTTCTCTGTGGTCCTTTCTTCCAAATAGGCCAACAAGCTGGTTCTCTTAACCTTTCAGGAACTCCTTCCTGGTTTCAGGTGCTTGAAATTGTAATAACACTTCCGTACTGCAATCACAAAAGCAAATCAAGTGATAAAAAGAAGAATGCAGCTGTATGCATCAGCTTTCTTAGTTTGTGTCTCTGGTCTCACAAATGGTCCAGGGATGGGTCCTGTATATAGAATGAGTAGGAAGACCTCTGAGAAGGGCTTAGATGTACTTCCAGAAATAGTGATCACCCAGGTGGCATCAGCATCTCCTTTAGCACTGAACTGATGAAACATAAACCCAAGTCCTAACTGCTGGGTCATACTTAGTCCCATGTTGAATGTAGGTGTCTACCAAGTAACAACTGGGCTTGCTGAATTCCATCTCCTTAGATCTACTCTATTCTTCCAAGTGAATTGAAACATCTTCAATAATGTGAAATCCTGTGCAGCGTTACTGTGTGGATAACTTGACCAGTAATGCGAACCTTACAGCCTGCAGAATCTCAAGAAGAAACATGTCTGGAGAGCAGTAGTAGATGGTAGCAATTATATGGCAATGAGTAGGTTGGAGTATAATGTACTCATAAAACACCTTGTTTTATGCACTCTTCACCTTACTAAAGATTTAAACATTTGTTGTTCTGTTACTTGTAGGCGTTATTGATAGGTGGGAGCTCATCCAAGCTCAAGACCTCAGAAATAAACTTAGGATGAAACAGAAATTGCAGCAGTGGCAGCAGCTGAACTCGGATCTCAGCGACATCTCTGCTTGGCTTGATAAAACTGAGGAAGAGCTGGAAGAGCTGCAGAAAGTGAAACCTCCAACCAGCATGCAGGAGCTGGAAGAAAGGGTCAAGAAGCTGAAAGTAAGTTCTGGCATAGTGAGAGGTGGGACTTCAGGATGCTGCTGCTCTTTCTCGTTGCCTCTGTGCTCCTCGGATCCAGTGACGGCAGGAACGCTAATAACAGTGTGTGTGTGCCCCAGAGGAGCTCAGCTGCTTTCAGCCAAGCGCACTAAAGACGATAGTCAGGCAAGGAGCTTCTGTCCTCCTGTGCAGAGACAGGGAGGCAATATGCCTGGGTACCATGGGCAGCAGCCAGGCTGGAGGAAAAACCTCTCTTAGCTCTGAATAGCATCTTTTTCCAATAGCTGAAGGAGACAGTCTTTCAAAATGTGCAGTTGCATTTTCTTGGTTCAGAAATGCAGATTTTGCATCAAAAACAATCTGTTGGTTAAAAACAAGAAACAAAATAAATTCAGTCTCTGCCAATCTTCGGCCAAGTAAGAGAACAGTTAAAGAAACAATAACACGAACATTTGTCAGCATGTGTGGCCAGGTTGTGTTGCCTGCTGTGACTCTCAGCTTCCCTGAATGAGGGCTAAGTCAGGTCTGCAAGCTGAACCAGCAGGTTACCAGGGGATATGCAAGCGCCGAGTCCCTAGGACTCAGGTAACTAAATGCCTCAGGTTGACCTCAGAGAGCACAAGTGTCCCTGACACTTGTGGGAGGGCAGAATCCCTGTGTGCTCACCCTTCTGCCAGCAGCCCCATAATGGAGGCACCCAAATCCTGAGGCCGCTGGTCAGTTTGGCATCACACTAATAATGATGCTTCCAAACATGACGCTGTAGGACACTGGAGGGATTTCTTAAGCATGCTGAGACTAGGCTTAAGCCTACCCATCCTGGAGTCATCATTAGGCCAGGGAGAATGACTCTGCACTCCAGTAAGAATGAGACTGATTCCATCAGCCAGTCTGGCTTAGGCAGCAAACACTCAGCAAGATTTGGTGATGCCTCATGAGTGGAGGGAGGTGCTTCCCTTCAGGCTGGAGTTGCGTGCCTGACCTCTTCAAGCAGCAGAGTTTCACTTCTCCCTTCTGCATTCCCTTAAGAGGAGCCCAGCTGTTTGTAAATCCCTTTTTCAGAGAGCTTGGCTTTCTGTGGGTGTCTGAATGAGCCAGCACACTCTAAGATGGGAATTTCATGAGATGTCAGGACATCCCAACTGCCCTGCATAAGGATAAAGCTAGTCTGGCTGCAGACTGGCTGACTGGTGTTTAGAAGTCTGTGATGGACCATTTGTATTGTCTGATATTAAAAGAAACTCTGTTGCTTGATGGAGGGAGACAGGGTCCTTTCTTGGGAGAAATTAATTTAGACCAGCAGCTTTCAACAAGTGGGACGCAGATCTTGGGAATACAGAGATAGACCCTCTTAGTTACAGCGGCTGCTAAGAAAAGCAGACGAGCTGTGTTGACTGCAGGACTGATCCTGCAGCTCTTACTTGTCTACTGCAATAGACCACATCTGGAACAAGACTGAGTACCCTTGATTCAAACTGTAAACTTCTTGAGGGTATGAGGTATTGTTTGGCATTCCTTGTTTTGAAAAAAACTTCAAAAATACAGGTTTTACCTTAACATAAAGGTGGGTAGATGACAGAACCATGACTTCACAAATTCCATATTATTTCTCCCTACAGTTTTAAGGGAGGGGAGGAAATCAGACAGGACTGCTATTTGGAGGACCTTGACAAGTCAGAGAAATGGGCTGACAGAGAAGAAAAAGAATTGCTCACAACAGGGTGGCCTGTTGAGGGTGGGACAAGGGCCCAGAGGGGGTGGGGAGTCTCCATCCTGGAGGATACTCAAAATTTGACTGGATGAAGCCCTGAGCAGCCTGCTCGGAGTTTAAAGTTGTCCCTACTTGGAGCAGGAGGATGGAATACAGATCTCCAGACATCCCGTTCAGCATTATTCTAGGATTCTGAGGCAGCAAAACCTTTATAAATAACAAGAGGAAATACCATATGATGACCTATGGGAATATTTGTCCAAAAGTCATGGAAAGAGGCAGCTCAGAGGAATGATGTGCACATGTGGTTCAAGTCATAACGCCTGTGACTTCGGGAGAAGCACAAGCCAAGCAAGGACTGTTCTTCAAAGTGAAGATTTTTACTTTTTAAAAAAAAAAAAAAAAGGAAGGGGAAAAAAAACCCAAACCCCATAAAAAACAACCAACCAAAAACACATGAGAAAGGCCACCTATCTTAACATGTTCCTTAGCAGTATCTCAAAAGCCACCAGATTCAGACAGCTTTCACCAATACCTGTTACTCCTTTGAGGGCATTGTATTATTGTAAATAAACAACGTGTTTTTCATCATCCACAGAAGCTCCTAATTCTTTCTTTCTACCAGGACATGCTTAAAGCATTTGATAACTACAAGGCAGTGGTGCTTTCTGTCAACCTGAGCAGCAAAGAATTCCAGAAAGCAGATAGCACAGAGTTCAAAGAACTTCAGAACAGGCTTCGGAAGGTCAACTTGCATTGGGAGAAAGCAACTCATGCCTTGGACAACTGGAGGAAAGGTTTACAACAAGCCCTGCTGCATTGCCAGGTGTGTACCCCAGGAAAACTCCTCTTCGGGTGCTGCTGAGGGGTAGATAAGGGAAGAGGGCAGAGCAGTAATTCCTAGTTACTCAGAATCCAACACACTTCATTTTCTTATAAACTTGACTCTCTTAGATTTAAAGGGTTTGGTAAAAACATCTTTCAGCTGGATAATACCCTTTTCTTATATAGGTGGAATAGTCTAATTAGGGTGCTGTAGCCTCACTAATTGTGAATTTGTTGCTGGCTCTGTCTAATCTGGGCTGGTCATTTTGTTTGTAGGCAAAGCCAGGTGAAAACACTATAAAAGTCTTTTTTCTTTTATGTACACATCTGTTGTTTCTGTAGGACTTCCATGATCAGAGCCAACAACTAATCTTGTGGTTAGAAAGTGCTGATAGACGAAGGAATGAAGCACAAATCACCGATCCAAAGGCTGACCTCAATACAATACTGGAATGCCAGAAGGATCTGATGGTAAGTGTAGTCTGTGGCACTTCAACTCTTCCAGTGCGTCAGTGGCTCTCACGACAAAATGAAGAGCAGTATGCTTATTTCTCAAGATGTCTGCAGCCTGTCCTTGAACCTGCTGTATTCAGGCATGTTTCTTGAAATGGACTCTGAGGGATTCCCTATGAGAGACACTTTTTTGGTAATTAGATGTCATAATTAAGTTCCTTATGAACTGTATATATGCTGGAGTAGGACTGCTAATTTCCAAGATTTAATGTCTTCTCCATACGGATTAATTAGTTAGAACTATTTCTACATGTTAGTGCAAGCAAGTACAACCAGTCTCATCAAGAGAACTTCATTTCATCTGTAGCTATAATAGCCATTCCTAGGTACTGCAGGTACTCAGGCAGGTTGAGTTGTTCTTTAAAGCCTTCCAGAGCCCTTGCTTCTATGAGAACATCCTGAAAGTTGAGAGTAACACTCTGTTGCACTGTTGTTTGTTTGTTTGTTCTAAGCAACTGGAGAAAGAGCTGCTGGAACAACAGCTTAAAGTAAACTCACTTCAAGAACTCACTGCTTACTTGCTGCTTAAATCAGATGGTGATTACATTGAAGCTGATGAGAAGGTTCATGTAATCGGAAGGAAACTGAAACAGCTTATTGAACAAGTTTCACATGACTTAAAAACAACACAAGGGAATCTGGTGAGTCAGAGTTTAAGTACTTGTTCATGGATCTTTCTTACTCAAAAGTAGTAACATAGTAGGAGTAAAGTGAAAGGTATTTATAAAAGTCTGAGTTAAAACTTAAGTACTTTCATAAGCTGAAAAAAGAGCAAGTTTTAACTATACAAAAAACTTCAGCACCATGAGGCTAGTACAGTATTGAAAAACTGCCCACAAAGGTTGTGCAGTCTCCATCCTAGATGAGTTTGAAGAGCAGACATGATAAAGCTTTGAGTAAGGCTTTGGACATCGGAGGGATTTCTTAGGCACACTGAGAGTAGGCTTAAGCCTACCCATCCTGGAGCGTCTGAAAGATCGGAATGCACAAAGATGTCATGACAACCCAAGTGCTGTAAGCAAGGCTTTTGGTCAGGTCTCACAGCTCACCTTGCTTGGAGCAGGAGGTTGGACTCGCTGAACTTCCGGAGGTCCCTTCCAACCTGAATCATCCTACGACCCATACCAAGCACAGGGCTAGGAGTGGATAACAATCCCACAGGAGCTGTAGTTCATAGTGATGCATTGCTTATCCTCAGAGCTGTGAGATAGTGATATTTTTAAGTTAATACCTGTACCACCTGTTCCACTGTAATTCCCTTGGGTCGTACATAGTAAAACATTTCTTTGTGCTGGGGAACTGGAGCAGCTCTATACCTCTGGTTACACACATCTGAAGAGGCAAAGGGCTGTGCACCTACAGAGAGGCAATGAAAGATGTGCTTCATCTGTTGTGAGTTTTGAACACGCATTTTAAAGAGGAAGGTGTGGTTACCTTTTAGGATAGCAGAACATTCCTGCTAGTTCCAGATGACTTGGACTCGGCCATCTATAATCCAGTCACAGTGGAATCCAGCCCTGCTATGAAGAAGGCAAGTATTTTTTCTAATGTTTTGCTGTCAGCATGTAGCATATTTTGACCTATTTAGCTTGAAAGTTCCTCAGATGTATAAGTTTTTCCTTTTAGATGCATGTACCTTAGTACTGCATCTGTACAACAACAGTACAACAGTACAACTGTCTTTTTTGAGAAAGAGAGAAATTCTTTGTAGTTTCTGAAACTTGCATACTGAAAGCTGTTTCTCTCAACAGAGAACCACCAGGAGACCCGCACATGGCAGAGACAGCAGCAGCACAAGG
>WUAM01000407.1:2837534-2852723 GCA_024336885.1 Actenoides hombroni | reverse complement strand
GACTGGTCTGTAATTTCCTGGATCTTCCTTCTTGCCCTTTTTGAAGACTGGAGTGACATTGGCTTTCCTCCAGTCCTTGGGCACCTCTCCTGTTTGCCATGATCTTTCGAAAGTAATGGAGAGTGGTAGGGCGATAGCATCAACCAGCTCTCTCAGCACTCTTGGGTGAATCCCATCAGGGCCCATGGACTTGTATATATTCAGTCTGAGTAACTGATCTCTGACTTGTTCTTCACTGACTAGTGGAGAGTCTTCCCTCTTCCAGGCTTCCTCTCTTATATCCAGGGTCCGGAGTTCACAAGGGTTGGTCTTAGGAGTAAAGACTGTAGCAAAGAAGGTATTCAGCAAATCTGCCTTCTTTGCATCCTCTGTTATCGGGGTTCCTACTTCATTCAGCAGTGGGCCCACATTTTCCCTATTCCTCCTTTTACTACTGATATATTTGAAGAAGCTCTTGTTCTCTTTTACTTCCTTCGCCAGTTTAAGTTCTAAGAAGGCTTTGGCCTTTATTGTTGCCTTCCTACAAACCCTGACAACACCCCTGTAGTTCTCCCAAGTGACAAGTCCCTTCTTCCAGAAGTAGCTCTATATAACATATTAACTACAAATAATGTATTTTCTTAAACTTTCATATGCAATATCTATGTAATATCACTTAAAACATTAAGAAAGTGTCATTTTATGTGAAATGTACAGGAAACAGACCTTTTAAAGTAGAACTATTTTAATCAGGCAATATTTACTCACCTAGACCAATGTTTTGAAATTATGTGAAGGAAAAAAATAAAGGAAATAAAGATATCATATCTTTAGTGAATCTAGAAGAATCATGCTTTTATTTCCAGGTGTCAAATTGTGGGAAAAATCAGGAATAGCCATAGTCAGCATTCAGTTATTGTTCCAATTCCCTAGGTGAAGTGCTTGTTTAGATATAAAAAGCACTTTCCTGGCTAGTAACCTGGAAATTATTCATGTTTAAAAAAACATAGCTTTATTGCCACTAGGTAAGAAAACACTGTTGTGTGGATGTCTAGCATGCATGAAACAAATTGCAAATCTCAGTTTTGGCTTTAGTATTTTGCCTGTGTAAGTAATCAAAGATTTAACAATAAAAGGTCTAAGGTAAATGAGGTAGCTACAATTTATTCAGACATTTTTAAAGCCTTTAACAAAAGTTCCTTACCAAAATATGGAAGTCTGAAAAACCACTGTCTGATTAATTCTGTGAACTGTTATAATGAATAAAATTAACGACTAGGAATTTAAGAAATGTGAATAAATAAGAAAAAAATATGCTACTTTCTCTTAGAGTCAATAGTATCCTCCTTCAAGACCAGTTTCTCAAGGTATCTAATTACTAACTCTCAGAATTGAAATAATTTAACAGTAGAGTGAAGTACTACTTGGGGTATCAGGACTGATAAACATTTAAACAATTGCTTGAAAAAACTGAATGAAGAAAGTTGAAAAAAAGGCTTCAGGAGGAGTTATTCTGGTGTTGAATGCTGCAGGTTCTAAGATTGCGAAGAATGAATGAAGTGAGTCAGTACAATAATAAAATTATGTATAAAAAATGACAAGGAAAATTACATGGAAATTATTAATTTTGTCTGCTTTTACACATTTATAGCTTCCTAGTGGCTTAAAACACTATGGAAAGAAAGCTAAGCAACTTTAAGGAGAAACCAATGAATAATCATATGAAACAGCAGTCATCAGCATAAATAGTATGCTATGACAGGTATAATCAGAAATGGACTAAAAGATATATATAATTGCCTTAAGTTCAGCTGGTGAAATGACCATATTAAGGCTAAAAGACTTCTTTTCACACTTAATAATCAAATATTTTCTCTTCCTGTAATATCCACAGAGCTGCTTTAACCTCAGTACCTCCCTTGTGTATGTGATGTTCAAGCAACATATACTGGAAAAATATACAGAGGCATTTAAGAGATACTAGGCCCATGCCTTCAAAATCAGATCTGCAGCTTAGTATGGAATTTAATCTAGTTTTCTGAAGGGCATTCAGTACTATGATCAGTAGAGCTGATCACTCCACAGGTATTTCTGGTACTCTCAGAAAAAGCATCATGGCCCTTACGCACCTTTGGAGAGTGAAACAGTGTCATATCTGTTAACTAGGTAACCTGACAGCAAAGGCAGAAATTTTTTATTTTTTTTTTTTTTGGTCTCCTGTCTTTAACTGGCTTAAAAAAAAACATGCTTACGGATCAAAATGAATTTTGCAGTCTGGCTCTGAATGTTGCTCTCCTGCAGAAGTAAGTTAGGCATGGAACTTGGACAACATTTCCAGCCATATTTTGCTGAAGCACTCTTATCAACACAGAATATTCTCAAGATAGTAACAATAAATCAAATTGTAAACATATATAGACTTGTAGTATGCTGAATTAAGGGTGGTGGTGGAGGGTAGCTTGCATGGAAGTAAGTAATTAACAATGTAATGAAAGCTAAAGGCAAAAATAAAGCAACAAAAACTTAGTTTCTCTGTGGTAAATCATATAATCATTTTAAGAATCATTTTCCATGACTAAAGGTTGGATCAAATATCTTTCAAAACCAATGTCCCCTTTCTTGTCTGTCTCTGATCAGATTGCCCTGGGCACTTACTTCATTTAATCCATCTCTTTGCCCATGTTAAATTTGGCAATGATACAAAAATCCAGGAAGACATCTTTCAGAGAAGTCATCACTGCTTACAAGGATATCTTACATGTTCTTACTTAGACAAGTCCTTGTTTTCAGTCAAATTACTTGTAAGGCTGTAGATGATAATATGCAACACAGCATAAGTGCTGGATATTATACCATCATCTCAAGGCAGTGCTGCCTTTTGCATAATAAGTCTGCATGTTTACCTTAAAGAATGTCAATCATGCTATATTTAGACTGCCTGTCAATTAGAAAGCTGCAACGAAAGACTGTTTAAGTAATTCACAGCAATTGTTGCAGATTAGAAATGTTGCTTTTTTTGACATAACCCCCCTTCACAAAAACTAAAAAGTAAACAATCCTCCCCTCCTTACGAAGAACTGCCAATCTTACTGACTTTGGTGGGAGATACACCAAACACTACCTACTTCAAATTTACACATTGCTGCCAGCACAAGTTAAAATAGTTGAATTGCACACTTGAAGACTATGCAAGCACATGCAAGATGCCTCATCTATCTTGACCACATCAAGAAAAACCATGCAACTGATGCAAAGATGATTTGCTTACATGAAGTAGGACTGTGAATATAGGGACTGGTCTGTCAAACTGTGTATGCACAGTTAGGTTGTGTTAGCCTTTATTTCCCTGAGTTGCTGAGTACTCAGAAGGGATGCAGAATCACAGGATCACAGCCTCAAAAAATATTTGACAGAAATCTTGATTCTATTTATACTGGTTTAGAGCTTTTAGCTCACATAAAATAAGATGTAACTTTTCTTCACTTCTATCACAAACTACACAACAGTTGTATGCATACTAGAAACTTCTCCACTCCTGACCTAGGCTCCACTTAAGTATCATTTTTATTTCCATTTCACAATAGAAGACATTTTCTCTCTCAGATCTCTGTGGCTTTGCAAGGATTGTTACTATTGTTCTCCTGTATCCAATGCAATGTGGCAAGCATGAACACCTGCAAGTGTGTGGTTTGTGAACCTGCTTATGGAACCTGCCATTGCTTTTTCAGCCTTTCTTTACATATAGTTATTTTGGTAACTGGTTTCCTATCTTTCTCTAAACTTTTCCCTTAATCCCACAGTTTAAACAGGATTTTCTTATCTACTTCCTGTTCAACATTAGAATTTTTCGAACAAGCTCTTTTTGTGTATTCATAACTATTATATAATAATCTAATCCCATTACTGCAGCTGCCTGACCACATCCTGTTCTATTCTTAGGAGGTGTCTCAAAAATTGGATAGACCAAAATAATGTGATGTAGCATAAAATAAGTTATTTTCCTTTTTCTGTAGGCAAAATTTATTGGTACTGTTGAAATGATTTGTACCAGAACAGAGTGAAATTGGGATTTGTTTCACACATTAAATAGCAGTGTGTAAAAATTAGATATAAATCATATATAAAAAAGTCCAGATGCTAAACACCTCTAAACTTCATGCATCTCCAGAACTACAGAGAATATTTTCAGTTTGTAGCTTGCCTTCAACAAAAACTCAGCCAAAGCTACATGCTAAGTTCATACTAAGCACACACAAAGTATTGTGCATTGGTGTAACCATTGTTACAGCATAACAAAGTGCAGATTTAACAGCCAGTCGAGAGAATCCGATTTTCTCTTCAGGTTAACCCTACTGTGGTCATTTAGTTTTGCAGGAACACAGGAAGGAACATTCTCTTCTAAGGAATTTGTATGACCTACATTAAGTGTACATTGACATATGTGAGTTATCCTATTACCTGATTATTTTGTTTTTCATAAAGGGAAATAAGATATTTTTACTAAATTAGAATGTTCAAATCATTTGGCATAATTGCTTTTGATTAGCAATTAAGTAAAGGTTATTCTGTAATAATAATGTAACTATGGTAATATGATAATAAGTAGGGATGTAATTTTGTTAAAAGCGATCTATGCCGCCAATAATAATTACACTTTCCTGTGTTAATCACTGTGATTAAGAAATACTTAGAAAATGAATATCTAAAGTAGAGTGTAAAAATCATGTACTTGCTATTTGCTTGGAGCTTCCCATATTGGTACTGGACATCATGCCAGGCTACTTCTGCTAGACAATTTGAAGATAACCAATATAGATAGTATAAACAACGGTTTTGGTTTTAACTACAAAGAAAGATGATCTGTGACTTTCTACTTATTCAGTGTGTCTGGCATGAGATGAACATAGAAAATATATATTTCTTTAATGTTTTGGTCATCTATAATTTTAGGTTCTAGATTTTTCAAATGCGACTCACAGCAGTGACTAATCTGTGTCGCTAACAAATCTGGTCCTCACAGCAGCTGTCTGTCTCCTATAATGCAGCTACCTACTAACCTTTAAGAGTGAGTGCCCATCATCCTGAATGAGGCAGTTGTCCTGCAGCCAAATGTGTTCACATTTGTATTTTGAAGAACTTTTTACTAAATAAAACTGGTTATAGTATTTACAGTGTTTACAGCATAAGACTAGATATTCATCCAGTCTTACAGGTTTCCCTACCTGCAAGGCAAACTCTTTTCTCATGCCAGATGATAAAACCTAGAAATGCCAGGAATTTGTACAGCTATAGAATATGCACTCAGATCTTGCTTTATCTGTTTCCATAGTAAATCACTACAGGCCATTGGCTGAATTGGCTCATACAGGAGAGAGATGAAAGGACAGGCCACAAGCAAGATTTACAGCCAGCCCTAGGTGTATTTGTGTATAGCCTGCTCTGAAAGCAAACACTAGCTGTTCCTAATCCCATTCCAATTAACAAGTCCAGTGAGTCAGGAAAGAAGATATACAGTAATTTCACTCTCAGAGAGGGGCTTAGGTAGTTCACATATTACTAAAGGAAAAGGGTCATAACAAACTACAGGATAAAATAAATGCTGTGTATCCTTTACTAGATTGTGGTGAAAAACTCATTAATACCTTGGTCCTGTGAGCAGATGTGGCAGGCTATGCAACAGTCTTGAATACACAAACTACTCAGAATTTTCGTTTCTCTCACAGTGTACACACTGTACAGATGTTTTTGCATTAAATGTGCTGCCAGCTGGGCATCAGAGAATGAAATCTGCCTCTTAGATTACTTAGTATTTTGTACGACCTGCACAAAGCTGCATTCCTTTCAGCTGCAAGATTTATCAGGTACAAGCCTTAACAGGTTATCAAGGAATGCATACCTCACCTGATTTATAAAATCCCCATTCATGAATAACAGAAAGGATTCAAGAAAAACCCAGGGGACTGTGAAGATACATTACACACAGAGGTCTAACTTCAGGATCACCCGGGGAATCACCCAAACCTTGCGAATTGCAGTGAATGAAGAACTGATTATTGTTCCCTATACTCCAGACCATGAGACATTGTATATAACAGAAAAAGAAAATAAGAAAGACAGGAGAAAAGGAGGAAAAAGAGGGGGAAAAAAAAGAGGAAAAGAGTGGAAAAAGAGGAAAAGAGGAGGAAAAAAAAGAAAAAGAAAAAGAGAATAAAAAAGAGAAACAGAGAAAAAAAAAAAAAAAGAGAGAAAGAGAGTGCTGCTGGTCTCTCAGGGCCAGATATTTATCAACATACTGCCAGGCAAAACTAAGCTCTAAATGTTATAAAGATGAATAAATAAATGTCAAAGCTGCATGCTAATCATACATTCATCTTTCTTCTTAATCACTGGATTATTCTTAACTGTTCCCTCAAATCCTCAAGACTCCTTTCACAGGCTAGACTTTAAAAGGCCACTCGGGTTAAGCAGAGAGACACTGTCCCGCATGACATGCCAGTCTCCAAGCTGGTGAAATATCGGATTGATGGATGGGCAATTCAGTGGGTAAGGAACTGGCTTGACATCCGCACCCAAAGAGTGGTTGTCAATGGGTCCATGTCCAAGTGGAGACCAGTGACAAGTGGAGTACCTCAAGGATCTGTACTGGGACCAATCTTGTTTAACATCTTTGTCAGCGACATGGACAGTGGCATTGACTGCACCCTCAGCAAGTCTGCCGACAACACCAAGCTGCGTGGGGTGGCTAACATGCTGGAGGGAAGGGATGACATCCAGAGGGACCTCGACAGGCTGGAGAGATGAGACAATGCTAACCTCATGAAGTTCATCAAGGCCAAATGCAAGGTCCTCCATCTGGGTCGGAGCAATCCCAAGCACTGATATAGGCTGGGCAGTGACTGGTTTGAGAGTAGCCCTGAAGAAAAGGACTTGGAGGTACTGGTGGATGAGAAGTTCGACATGAGCCATCAGTGTGCTCTCACAGCCCAGAAAGCCAATCATATCCTGGACTACTTCAAGAGAAGCATGGCCAGCAGGTCGAGGGAGGTGATTCCCCCCCTCTACTCCACTCTCGTGAGATCTCACCTGGAATAATGCGTCCTGTTCTGGAGCTCCTATTACAGGAAAGATATGGACGTGCCAGAACATGTCCAGAGAAGGGCCACAAGGATGATCAGAGGGCTGGAGCACCTCTCCTATGAAGACAGACTGAGACAGTTGGGGTTGTTCAGTCTGGAGAAGAGAAGTCTCCAGGGAGACCTTATTGTGGCCTTCCAGTATCTGAAGGGGGCCTACAAGAAAGCTGGGGAGGGATGTTTTAGGCTGTTGGGCAGTGATAGGACTAGAGGGAATGGATTACAGCTAGAGATAGGTTGATTCACATTAGACATTAGGAAGAATTTCTTCACCATGAGGGTGGTGAAACACTGGAACAGGTTGCCCAGAGAGGTGGTGGACGCCCTATCCTTGAAAGTTTTTAAGACCAGTCTGGATGGGGCTCTGAGCAACCTGCTCTAGTGGGAGGTGTCCCTGCCATTGACAGGGGGGTTGGAACTAGATGATCTTTAAGGTCCCTTCCAACCCTGACAATTCTATGATTCTATGATTCTAAAAGCTATTGGAAAACCTGCCCAGCATTTTATTTTATCTGGCACTGAGACTCCAGGTTACTGTCAAGGAAAACCATTAAGAACAGATGCTCAAGATGTTTTACTTCTTCACCAAACAACAGTTACAGAGAAGTAATTTTCTCTACCATGAAATACAGTAATGTGCTTTATTGCCTTAACCTTTCATTGTTTTATCTTTTGGCTAGCAACTACAACTTCTCCCTCAAATTAGCAAGGCCATCAACAATAAAAAGAATGAAATAGCTAAGCAGTTCCATATAAAATATGAAGGTGAAACCAGAATGCCACACTACTAAATTTTTGAGAATAGATCTGATATTAATATTGCAAAACTTCATTTTTGTGCCAAGGTTTGTCAACACCAAGTTCACGTAGTTCTCTATTTACAGGAAGTGTTTTTGGAACAGCTATGTTCTGTGGTGATGTTGCTAAGGTAAAGGAAGGCTATGGTGAAGAAACTTTAATTCAGTATAAAGCTCTATAAATATTGTGCTTTTATGTGAAGAAAGTCTGCTTTCTAATGCAAATCTTCAAAGTCTAAGATGATCGAAATTTAGGATTTCTTAATACAGGAGGGTGATATGCACAAAGGTACATATGTCTAACACTAAATCTGTATATTACTGGGAGAATATATCCCATACACGCCCCAATAAATTTTTGGTCACTCAGCTTACTGTATACTCAAAGCACCAATTTTTGTTGTTTGGACTTGTTTGGGGTTTTTTTTTTTGTAGGAGTAAGTTTTTGAAATTCAGTCTTCTGGCACTGTCATCTCCCCTTAGTGAAAATAAAGCTGTACAATAATCCCCAACTTTTTGTATGACAAACTGGGGGAGAAAAGGTGTGATAGCATATAGAATTAGTAAATTTCAATTGTAAATGCAAGGGAGAAAACTGATCTTTGTAGAACCTTTTACTGTTCAACCTTAAACATTATTCTAATACCATATTTATTTATAATTACAATTCTTAAAAGTAATATTACTTTTATTATTTATTTAAAAGTAATAATACTTCATAATTTACATGTTTACAAGAAGAAAGTGGCAACATCTTCCTAAAATTCTGGTAGTGAAAAATGTGAAAATGTAAGCAGTCATTAGACAAGAAATTCAAAGCAGAGTTTTCTTAGTCATTAAGAGCAAAAGCATTGAGTAAAATATATTCAATTTTCAGAGCATTTATAAACTGTTTAAACAGTAAAATGGCAAAGGATTTGGACTCCTCTATGACACATGCATGAGCTCAACCAGAAAATTAGTATCCGTGTCTTAGGTTTTGGTGCAAGAGGATTAGTGTACCTCTAAGAACATGGTTTTCCCCCTTTTATAAGCAATCTTCACACTTGGAATCATTTTCAGTGGCATTTAAAGAAGAATTAAAATGTTTGTCATCTTAGAGTTATGGTAGTTTAGTTATGACTAAGTTCTCTAAATGGAAAGGATAAAATGGCAAAAACTATTTGAGTTGTAGCAGTGAGAAGATCTGTTCAAATGCTCTATGTTCTGAGATGGAAAATTCACTATCAATTTTAGACACAGAATGTCTAGCAACTTTATTATGTCTTAATAGGTAGAAGAAGAAAGACTTTTTTTTCTGGTAAGAATGAATTACTGAGCCTGAAGGAACAAAAATAAAATATCCTATGTCTTATGAAGCAAACTTAACCTGAAAAGGTTTCTAGTGAGAAACTGTAATAAGAGACTTATTTTCAGGGATTTCAGAGCACAGATGGGGTGTAAACTTCACAAACATATCATAGAATCACAGATTTGTTCTGGTTGGAAGAAACTTTCAAGATCATCAAGTCCAATTGTTAACCAAGCACTGTCAGGTCACTGATAAACCATGTCCATCAGTACCACATCTACATATCTTTTAAATCCCTCCAGGGATGAGGACTCCACCAATGCCCTGGAGAGCCTGGTCCAGGCCCTGACAACCCTTTTGGGGGACATATTTTTCCTAACATTCAAACTAAACTTCTCCTGAGACTTAACTTGAGGATTGAGACTTAACTCCTGAGACTTTAACTTGAGGCCATTTCCTCTTGTTCTGTTGGCTGCTACATGGGAGAACAGACCAACACTCACCTCACTACAACCTACTTCCAAGTAGTTGTAGAGAGTGAGAAGGTCTCCCTCAAGCCTCCTTTTCTCCAGGCTAGACAACCCCAGTTCCCTCAGCCGCTCTTCAAAAGACTTGTGCTCCAGAGCCTTCACCAGCTTCATTGCCTTCTCTGGATATGCTCCAGCCCCTCAACATCCCTCTTGAAGAGAGAGGCCCAAAACTGAACACAGTATTTGAGGTGTGGCCTCTCCAGTGCCGAGTACAGAGAGACAATCACTTCCCCAGTCCTGCTGGTTACACTATTTCTGATATAGGCCAGGATACTATTGGCCTCCTTGGCCACCTGGGCACACTGCTGGCTCACATTCAGCTGGCTGTTGCCCAGAACCACCACGTCCTTTTCCTCTGGGCAGCTTGTGGCAGGTGCAGCCACCCCCAACAGACAAAACACAAAGCAAACAGGGTGTGCTGAAGCAGTTTAGCACCTTGGCCATTAAGCTGCACCTCCTGGTGCTTAACTGTCACCTCACGGTCTGCCCTTGTCTGTGTTTTGTCTGGGCTTGTCCCCTCAACCAATCAGAAGGATCACAGTGCACCCTTGATAAGGGTATAAATGGGGTCCTGCCTAAGAGCCAGAGGAGTTGGTTATTCGCAGAGCAGCAGGCCTGGAAGTCAGACCCTCCCCTTGGACATGCCAGCTGAGGGTACTTCCTCGGATTGAGTGAGTCCCCGTGGATCAAATGAGCCTTGACACCCCACCCCCTTTGGGTGAGCTGTATCTTGGGCCCTCTGGTATGGGAGGTTTCCCCTTGATGAGTGAGTGTGTGCCCATTTTTGCTCATTTTCCTTAAGGTTTAGGAATTAGTTGTGTAGTAGTTAATTCCCAACAGACATCCAAACTTGTATTTGGTCCAAAGGAGTGCGGGACAACTTTGGTTGCAACAAATCCCAGTTTGGATAGTGGCTGCTGTTTACTTTGTGGGTGCCTCTGTGACACAGCTTTCCAGACATTCTTCCCCAAGCCTGTACCATTGCCTGGGGTTGTTGTGATCCAAGTGAAGGACCAAGCACTTGGCCTTGTTGAACCTCATGCCATTGGCCTCAGCCTATAGACCCAGTCTGTCCAGATCCTTCTGCAGAGCCACAAGTACCACAGCTCTCTATTCTGAATGCAGGTCAAGTTCATTCTCTGAGGGTGAAATGCAGTTGTGGTTATACTTTAAAATACCCATTTATACAATTAAAGCCTTTTATAGTGATTGAAGAGGTACAGAACCCAGGTACAGGAAATGTTTATGAATTTATAACTTCTCTGGATACCCGATGAGGCTGTGCAGCAAAATGTCTCAGTCTGTAAGTTATATTTTGTATATTTGTATATTAAGTATATTTTGGATATACAATTACCACCTACTTCTTTGAAATCATGCCTAATAACATAAACATATATAAGTTTTGCCTGTCCACTTTCAGATGTTATTAGTTTTCAAAAGGTATGGATCAAAAAGCTTAGCAGAAATCAAATGGTAGTGCACAAGTCCTTTTTGGAGCCCATAATATGTCCCATATTTCATGGCCTGTCTTGTTGCTTACCCTGGCCATCTTTGAAGCTCTTCCCAAAGGTCTAAGAGCTAGAAGTGTTGTCTGAAGCTTTTGCAGCTTACCTGTGTTGAGTTTGTAGACATTTCAACTACATTTTAAAATATATATTGTGATGCTTTGTTAAAGAAAAAAGTTATTCATAAAGAGGCAATCTGATCCTAAGAAATGAAGTACCTCAGACTTTAAATTCAAATTGAGTCAAAACCTTCCTGAAAACTGAAAAGAGACTGACTCACAGATCTCCCCCTACAACACACACATAGTTCCTTGCCCTTCCCATCTTTTTCTCTTTTAATGACATTCAACAGGAAAGAAAATCTATAATCACAGAATTTCAGTCTAATGATAGAAATACTGAACATCCCAATAGCTTTCTCTTGGGAGGTTTCCCACTAGACTCATGGTGTAAAAAGACTGTATAAGGTAATATGCAATACTGTCTAAAGCTCACTCTTAGGATATACCATGTAAGATAATAAAAGAAATGAATATTCTACATTTCTCTTGAAGATGATAGAGTGCTAGCAGCATTTCACTGCATTGCAAAGAGATTTGCAAACCATCCTTGATGTTAAGAGATACATCTCAGTCCAAATGAATATAGTATTCTCAGCTTCCATCAATTTTAATTGACTTAATGTTTGTTCAGTTGCTACTGAAAACACACAAGAGTAAAAAATGCAAAATAGTACTGAGATATGGAACACGTTACATTATCGAGTGAGCAAAAGAATAAAAAAAGCTTCAGTGATTAGCTATTATGTATATCAGATTATGCCATTGGAATTCTTTAAGTATTTTTTAACAGAAAAAAATTATATACATCATTCATTTTATTAACTTGCCTGGCTTAGTTCTGGTGTCCTACTTATTTACTAACTTGCCTAGAATAATTAGAATCATCACTAAATAACAGTTGAACAAGATATGTGTAAAATATGATACACAGCTCTCCAGGCCAAAGTAACAAAGACTGAGTAGGGTCTGTAGGGTGAAGTGGGAGAAATTAGCAATTTAGAAAATAAGAATTCCACATTCTCAAAGATGATAAGATACCTTTAAGTGAAGTTATATTAATATTTTTATAGAGTTCTACATTCAAATAATTTTTGTCAATCCCCAGCTAAATGAAATCTCAAACTAACAGCTAGTCAGCTTCACCTTTCCATAAAGTATTAGTGGCCAAAATGAATTTAATAGGTCCAGGAACCTTAAATAACTGAGAAGCAGAGAAAGCTTTGCTGTGAGAGCTGTGTTGAAATACACCAGCAAAGCCATATCCATCTCCTCTGTGGACAACTGTACCACTTTATTCAGTTACCTAACCAAAGGAAAGCATTCAAGTACACACCTCACTTTTCACTTTGAGTCAGCACATGTGCTGCCTTTGTGGTTTTCTCTTTTATAAATGTGCTGCTTTATAAATGCAAAAATCGAGAAACAATTGAAGGTCAACATTGTTTAACTGAAAAAGAGAAGGAAGAAAGAAAAGAGGACTATTTTCTATGGAGGTTTATTACATTTCTTCTGCTTTGTTAGTATGTCTCTAGACTATTTAGTGGAAATTAAGGGTCTTACTTGCTTTCTTACTTTACTTATCAGTCTTATAGAATACAAATAAGGCATAAATGAATGTACAATGCAAAGAATGCATCAAATAGATGCTTATCTTTTCTTTCTTATCACACTTTTTTAAAAAGAAAAAGTCATACTGACTTATCTATTCATCAAATTTATTTAAAAACACTACTGTATCTCCTTGGTGTGTCTTTATCAGCAGTAAGCAATTCCAGCTGGTGAGCAGTGTACCAAGCACTGTGTCTTCTAATGTCAAAATATCAAGAATGATGCATATGCCAGACATTCATTACCCTAAACTGTTTTATTAGCACAGAAACAGACAGTACCACATTTTAGAGCCTTTCAAGTATGAAATGGCCTTTTTAAAATTAAAAAAAAAAAGTCCTCATGAGTTAGTTTCTGCTTCAAAAATTATAAAAAAATATAATTAAAATTTTAAAGAATTATTGCCTCTGAATAACTTCTCTGAGTGCACAGGGTGTTATTCCTAGTGATTACAAATAAAGTAATTCTTTGTTTGAAAACTGTACCTCACAAATCTGAAAATACTCCATGAGATTTACAGTAAATTAAATTGTAAAAACCAGTGGAAAACCAAATAATGTCATTTAGCACTATATCTACGTAGGACTATAATGTATTTCACAGCTTATGTGTCATGCTGTTTAAACACAAGGTTAGTGATCCCCAAAGATGGGGGATGGGTGGAGGGAGGGCTAGAAGCAACCAGCTATCACTGGCTTTCAAATGGGAGCTGGAAACTAATTGTACCTCTGTGTATCTCTTTCTGAATATAGTTCACTGCCATAGGCTGCCTCATATTATATGCATTCTAATTCAACTTTCTTATGAAGGAGAGAAAACTGGGACATCAGCAATGAATCTTTAACTTCTAAAAGGGAAAATGCAGACAAACAGAAGCCGAGTTAAATGGAAATTAAAAATATTTGGTGAAAAACCAAAGCATTTATATACAAAATGATGACTACTAAAAATAAGTAAATATATATTGGAAATAAAAAAAAAAAGGTTTTCAAAATAATACAAAGTAAAAATATCCATTAGAAAAGTAAAAAGCTAAGAGGAGTAGAAAGACATCCTTAAAAAACCAAGTTATTTCTAAATGGGAAAAATAAAAATACTACTAATTATATCAGGTTAAATTAAAAAAATGACAGTATCTTATTTCAAATTACTTTTTTCTTGCAATACTATTTTTGAAGACAAGAAGGTCAGGAAGTTGCCTAAAGGCAGAAATGCTGGGCGTTTATTGGTAGATTGCAGTTTGGGTCAGAAATGCAGTTTCTCTGTACCATTCCTGCTCCTAGTGGGTATGGTGCCTTCAGTGCCTTTGTACTGCTCATGGCCTTCTAGTAGAAGCTTGGTAGCTTGCCTTTCCCCTGCAACTCTCTCTACTCTTCCTGCCAAGCTGTTGTGGCACTGTTATCCAGTGCCTCTGGGCAGTATTTCCCTCCATGGCTCTCATGCTGTTATTGTTATGGCCTTTAACTCGTAAATCCCAGTATTACTCCTACAGCTAGTTCTCAGGGGAAGCAATTGGCACTCATATGAGCATCACCTCTTCTTTCTCCTATTTCCTACCTTTAGGTTGTAGCTTTAGCATTAGGGTTTACATTTAACTTTTATTATCCAATAAAATGCACATAGAAACTTTAACATCCCGTCAGCACACAACTGTCTCTGACAAAAATGTGCTCCAATCAGCGCTGATACCACTACAAGCAGAAAAAAACCACAAACAATGAAGAGCTTGAGTGAGTCCTGACAAAAACCATATAGTTACATAGTCAAGTATTAATGGGGGACCCTGTTGCACTGGAGAGGATTCCCAGGAATACATTTGTCTTGGGACACCTCCATCACTTCCTTCTCCAGACATGCACTTAGCAGACTTAGACCTCTTTCTCTTTTCCATTTCTCTCTGTGTCACTCTCTCTCCTTTTGTTTAATTTATCCCCCAAACATAACTTTCATTGTTCAACATATGACATATACTACAAAGCCCATAGACAAATCTTTGTGAACATGAATTTAATTCACCATCCTGTCACAGAATCACAAAATCACAGAATCATTTAGGTTGGAAAAGACCCTTGGGATCATCGTGTCCAACCGTTAACCCTACTCTGCAAGTTCACCCCTAGACCATAGCCTCCAACACCACATCTAAGCGATGCTTAATCCCATCCAGGGATGGGGACTCAACCACCTCCCTGGGCAGCCTATTACAATATCTCACCACTCTTTCCGTGAAGAATTTTTTCCTAGTGTCTAGTCTAAACCTACCTTGTTTCAGCTTTAGGCC
>WUAM01000407.1:2822695-2837434 GCA_024336885.1 Actenoides hombroni | reverse complement strand
TCCCCTTCCCCCTTCATATCTAGTTTAAAGCCCTATCAATCAGCCCTGCAATCTCCTGTGCAAAGACTCTCCTCCCCTTTTTGAAAGGTGCCCCCCATGAGATGCCCCCCATGAGATGCCAGCAAGTCTGGTTCTTCCAGGCTAAGTAACAACCTTGGAGTGAGTGAAATAGATTACTTCCAAATGAAAATAAACTGGAATAGAGTGTACCTGATACATGTCAGGTGGGTGTTCAGTCCATAGGACTAGAATAGAAGTAGACCAACATATATATGTATATTACTTTAAAAAATAAATAATTTATGAATTATGGATAGTGGAGTAGCAGGTCCTCAGCAACAGCTGTATCACTCTACAGATTGACCTGAACTCCTTGTCAGTGTAGACATAGCCTGTGAAGATAATTTCCAATCATAATATAATAGGAACACCATAGCAGAATATAAAAGTAGGATTCAAGGATGGCAAGGCTCTATGAGGCCTGTAGCTGAGGTTTCTATAACAGAGTTAGTCTTTACAAAAGGGCAGACTGAGGAATTGTCTACAACTGGTTTGACAATAGAAGAGTATTTAGAACAAGTTGAATCGTGACTAACTGCCAGGAGCATATGGTGTTCACTCAAGAGCTCTAAAAGAACTCAAATGTGAAATTGCAGCAGTGCACAGCTTATCATTTAGGTCAGCCTCTATACCAAGAGGTAGCAAATGTGACACAATTTGATAAAAATCTCCTAGGAGAGATCAATGAATGATAGCCCAGGAAAGCTCACCTTCATACCAGGCAGATCAATGTCACAAAGAATAGAATGAGGAGATGTATGTAGAAACAAAGTATACTGGGGACAGTTTCCCTAAGAAAAGTGTAGCCTTGCCTTATATCTTTTACTCATAGAGCAGCTGTACAAAGGTGTTTTGATCAGTGAAATATACTCGGGTTTTCAAAAAGCTTTCAAGATGTCAATTCTTTAAAATCTCTTAAGGAAATTAAACCACTGTGAGATAGAAAGAAAATCCTTTTGAATTCACAGTTGTGAGGAAACAAAGGAAGATGGTGGTTGAAATTTAGACCAGAGAAAGGGCTGTTCAAGGGAACATACAGGGTCTCTGATGCTTAACATATGTACGAGTGATCTTGGAGAAAGCGTCAGTAGTGAAGCAACAAAGTTTGCTGATGATGTAAAAGTTTTCAGCATATGCTCTGTATCACTAAATAGAAAACAATGCATACAAAAATAAATCCGACTATTCAATCACAGTAACACTGTCTAGATTAATCACTGACTTTCAGGAAGGAGATTTTTGAAAGCCTCATGGCCAGAAATATTCTGAGAACTACTTATTAGAAGCATAACTGTTGATGATAAAATCTTGTAAAAACCCACAGAGGCATGAAACTGGTTAGAGAGTTGGAGGCGCTAGTAAAGAATCAAAGAGAAAAGATGTACTCTACATGCCATAGGTGAGTGCTAAGAAGCATCTAAAACACAAAAAAGAAGCTAAGAATTATTAGAAAAATCATTGAAACGAAGACAGAAAATATTATAGTACCACTCCATTTGTATTTAGAAAAAATAAATCCATGTTATAATCAAGTCATTGCAGATCAGTTATGTACGATTACTCACTGGTCAGTATCTAGAAAGCACTAAAGTGGAATGAAAACAAAAGGGAGTCTGTTTTTTGCAATATGTAATTAAGTTGTGGATTTAATCTCTATAGAATAGAGTGGAGAGCAAAATACAAATTAGTTCCAAGGGGAATTAGATTAAGTAAAAGGGGGTAGGTTCATCAATGGCCAGTACACCTGGAGACCTAAGAGTTACCTTGGACTATCTGGACAATTTTTGTTAGCTTTCAACAAAAACAATTTACAAATTTTTACCTACTTTGGTCTAGCTTTTGCTTAGCTTTGTATAATAGTTTGAGCTGACACTCAATGTTATATATAAAGTTTTGTAACTAGTAGACAGTAGCAACAAGTAGTTATTTTGTGTAGAATGAACTGTATATGACTCCAGAATAAAATACTGTACCAAGAGCAAATGTGATAATATCAGAGGCCTTGAAAATATAGTGGATGATACTGGGACCCCATAGTTATTAATATATCAGTGGTCAACTCTTGGTCATCAAAAAATGTTACCCTGGGAACTGGATAAAACTTGTTTTAGAAGGAACAAAAACCTAAAAACATATGCAAAACATACTACATAAATGAACGAAGACATTGCAGGCCAGTGAAGAAAGAGCAAGATATAGAGCATGTTTTCATCTTCATGTTTACATTTTCATGTAGCCTTGAGTGGTACTTGAGTGAGGAGGAAGAAGCCATAAAAATCAACACACTTTGCTGTCAGCAGAGATCCTGGGTGGTGATGATTTGTCTGTGCATTGCAACACACCACCTGACCAAAGTCATCACCTTTACGAGATTGAGCATAACACCAGAAAGAGGGACAAATACCAGAAAGCTTGTTTATATAATTTTAACTGCATATGAACTTAACTATAAGTGATGGTATCATTGTAACTGGACTAATAACAATTATTTGATTAGACTATTAAGGCTCTAATTAAACTAACAGTAAATTCTTGGCTTTGCATGGAATGTGTGTTCGTCTTGACCATAACAAGATTTTTGGTTTAACAAGCTCGTAGACATTCAAGCAGCCTATTTTGTAACTTGAATGTGCAAACCGATAAAAATGTACAAACTGATTAAAACATACTAGCGTAGAAAGCATCCAAACAGCTGTTACTGGAACCGCCTAAAAGAGCCTGGCTCCATCTTCTGCATCCTTGTTTAGGTATTGATTTACCCCCCCAAGGCTCTTCATCCCCAGGTTAAATAGTGCCACCTCTCAGCCTTTCCTTACAGGAGAGATGCTCCAGTCCCTATGATCCACAGTAACATTGGAGACCATAACACAGTAACATAATCACACATGGTTTATCAGACAAAACCTACACAAGCTAAGGAAAATTGTAAAAATCACAAGTAACAGATTAAAGCAAAACCTCAGGAATTTTTTGTTAAGTAAAAATAACACATCTCATATTAATGGAGGAAAGATCAGGAAAATATTTGCAGGGCCAAAAAATTCATGTATTATAATATTTGTTAGAAGTCAGCACAGTCTTTATGTTATCTGAGGTTTAAAGTATTATGAAGCTTCAGTAGGCTCACTACAGCCACCAGAAAAGTGGGCATAACTGTCTTAATCTACAGACATCAACCACAGTTATAGATTTATTGACATGTCTGTTTTTGTAGACTGTCTGAAATGAATGCAATACTTAGCAAACTCTGCATACTGATCCCATGCTTTACTCAGCAGAGGGAAAATGTTAAACAGTAGTAATTTGAGCATCTGAATTTTATAAGGAGAAAATAATAATGACAGCACTTACATAGCGCATAGAACTAAAGCATTTTTCACAGACTAATGAATTAAATGCCAGTCTCTGTGTGAACTATAGAAACTAGCTCCTTGTTCCAAAAATATTCAACAAATCCAGGGAAGCGGAAAGAACTGTAACTTCAAATGTCACAATTTCTCTACCAAGCAGAACTATATGAGTGTGTGTAAAGAGTATGACATTTATACAGAGTCAGACCACATCCAAGAACTCTTAAAGCCTAATGGCATGTTTGAAAAATATTTTTACAATGTGAAATGAACATAAAAATAGGTCAATCCATTTCTGAGATTTCAAAAGCCGTGTGTAATAGACTGGCATGAAAAGGACTGATTTATGAATTATACTGTAATCACAATTTGAATTTTACATTAATTTCTGAGCTCCTGCTGTGACATGTGAGTCAAATAAAACCAAAATAAAATGAAGACAGCTTATGTTTTAGATCAGGGAAGAACTCACCACTTGGCAATAATACTATATCTTAATCAATATACAGCCCATTTTATCAATCAATCAATCTATCTCTAAGCCCTTTCCCAAAGAGGTAGTTCTCATCCTACTTATGTTAGAATGAAAGACTGGGAGTACAATCCCGATTTTCTGACTCCAGCTGAGTCAGCTTGATTCTTAACAATAGTCTTTTTAGGGAAAATAATCCATATGGAATGATGAAGATGGAAAAAAAAGCGGTGAAAACTATACAAAGCTGCAAAGAGATGATATCTTTTTTTTTTTTTTTCCTGGAGTTAGAAAGGCTGATCCAGTTCTATATTTAAAGGATTTTCAGTTGCAAACTCCACCTCTGTCTGGACTGGAGAAGTTTGCTAATAGAATAGACCCTTGCCCCTACTTTTTCCGTGCTTAATAAGGATTTTCTCATGGACCAATCACAGCCAATGCCAAACCTCAGGACATCTGGAGTCCCGGAGTATAGGCACACACATCTTTCTGCAATATCTGCTCAGGCCTTTAAAAAATATAAATACACAGGTAATAAATAGCTGGATAGCCACTGCTTCCAGACTAAATTAGGGTTATCACTGTGACTTCATCACACAATGAGGGAATACCCATCTCTCTATTTGCAGAATGCCTGGGTTAAAAAACATTACAGTCCCTGAGATCTTACTCTGGAAGTGTCTGCAACAACATTATGTGTATACGTACATATATATGTATAACAAAAATGCAAGAAAAAGTAAAATGAAAATAAAATTGAAATGGTTATATAAGTACTAGAAGTCAACTGACATCAGAACTGAGGTTAAAAAATCAGCAACAGATTATGTTAGATTTTATTATCCATCCAAAGACTGGAATGTGAGAAAATGGCATAATAAAGATTAAAATATGAGTACCTTTTCCTGGGAAAGGAAATTGCATTTCAGGTCCATGTGTATAATATTCGACAAAGCTAGAGCTTTAAAGTGGTGCAGAGATGTGATACAGCAACTGCACATCAAAATTATATGAAAACTAGGATTTCACTTACATGTTTATAATGCAGTAGTAATGAGCCAAAGAAAGGGGAAATACAATTTCATTACTGTTTTATAAGATACAGCACAAGTCCAGTGCAAAGACATTTCTAGGTGCTTCTGTGTGAGGTATTTCAGATTAAAAACATCTCACAAAATCCTCACAGCATGACAGATTTATAATCAGCTAAGTGATTTTCAAATCCTGAGACATTCAGGAGTACTCAGTACATCACTTCAGAAATTTTAATGAGCATCATTAGGGCAGACACTTATTCTAGTACATGCACTGCAGTCTGGGAACTGTTGAATAAGGAGTTTATGATTCTTATTAGACTTCAACACATTTTTCTTCTCATGATTTCCATAACTTTAGAAATGGTTTGAAAACTGGCTCAAAATGCCTCCAGTTAACTTGTAAAAAATGAAACCTGCTTTTGGACTCAGTTCTTCTCAGGTATTCTTACTTTTTACACAAATTTTATATCTGATTAGTGTCTATTTCTTAAGGGATCTGCTTTCTTCAAATAATCTGATAGATATGATTGCACTGACTGACTTTAAAGGCTTTTTCAGCAATAAACGTATTTTATAAATTGTAAATATTATATAAATAGACACTACATTGTTATCAGAAAATATCTTATTCTGTACTCATGGTTTCCTTTCATACGCCCATTTTAGCTTTGATAACTCAGTTTATGTTTAGTTCACTAAAATCCTATATCAACTATTCTGTTCAAGACTGCATAATATATGTCTCCCTTTCGTTAAGGTACCAATTTCATCAACTTAAGTAATTTGAAGAATGATTAGAAAAAGGAGTTCCTCATAACCCATATAAACAATAGTTATGAAATAGATAGAAAGATACCAAACTTTTTTTTAATGATGATTAACAAATATTTTCTAAGGAACATTATCATCATCAGGGGAGCTATCCAACAGCTACAGATTATTTGTAGTTTTCTTTAAAGTGATTGACAGAGGTTCTGTATTTTCCTGTTCTCCTGCTACTAGGTTTCTTCAGTAATTTTGTGTCACAGAATTCGAACTTTCTAATGAAAGACTTAAGCACAATAATTCACTACTAAATCCTTACCCATGTACGTCATTATTTGGCTAGAGCTGAGGGATCCAGAGGGTCTCTGGGCTCTTCTCCCTTTTGGACTGCTTTGCCAGCTTTTGCTTGGCTTGGCTTGGGTCCTCTTTTGGTTCTTTCCTCGGACCACCTAAGGAGACCTCTGTCTGCTCTGCATTCGATCCTGGTCTGTGTGTTCCTGAACCCGGTACCAGAATCCAGCTGCTGAACACAGATCCCATCTGCTGCGGGGCCCAGTCTGGGACTCCCCCGGTGCCAGCTCGTGAGTGGTGACGGTGATGTAATTACCATCAGGGGGGTTGGGTTCAATGCTGGTTTTGTAGATACTTGTATATATTCCATTTTTATAATTATTAATTTCATTTTCATGGCCACCTGGAGGCACTTCACAGGGAGCAGCAGGTGCTTTGAGGGACCTGAAGGCCTGATGTGGAAGGAAGGCAACATACTCCTGGGTTGTTCAGCAAAGCAGTGATGGAGTGAGGTTGGAACTGCATCTTGAGCTGCAGTAGGTTTGGGGTACATTTTCTCAGGCCACAGTCCTGACTGTGATGAGATGTAAAGCACTGTGGCTGCTGGCTGTCTGGTGGCACATCACTGTCACTGTCTCTTGCTGGAGCTGTTCTGCTTTACACTACTGATTTGTCCTTCATGAGGAGCAGGGACTTGTATCCTTCCCTCAGCATCTCAGATGGATGTAGAGAGCAATTAAGGAACTGTTTAGAGTGACCACCAAGGAAATCTGTCTGCTATCATTACACAGCAGGCTGTGGTAAGGTCTCTGAAATGACAGGCTCCTCAGTGTTTGGAAAATAATTTTCTGTGAAAATGCTACAAGAAGAATATCCTGCTGTGGTAAAAATATGTACTGTGTATTAGCTATAGCATAGTCTACCTTGGCACCTAAGAGACACTCTCTGCAGTTTGATCACTATTTTTACTTTCTCATATATGTGACTCCATATGAAAATTTGGATGAAGTGCAAAGAGGATACATATTTGTAACACTTGGTCAAAGATAATAACAAAGTGAATTGACCTGCTTACTTAGATGTTTATGTTTTATGAGTTAGTAGAACTTATCCTCAGTAGCGGATGACAGTAACATGCCATACATTCTGAGAAAAGTTAATGGGTTCAGAAAGTGTTTGGACAAATTCATCATTTAAAAATCCACTATGAGCTATTAAATAACCAGACATTGACATTATGTCCTGTTCCAGGCTTCCATAAATACAAATTACTGGGAGTCAGGAGAGTTTTAGAGAAGTGCTGCTTTTTGTTGCCTTAGGCAAAATGCTGTTCCTTCCCGAGCATCACTTTCAAAGACAGGAAGTTGAGGTACATGGACCTTTGATCTCACAAGTACAGGTTGTGCTACAGTTACCTGCAGGGGTTAATACCATGCTGATTCCTTATTTTCTTTTCCTTCCCCTTCCTTCCTCCTCTTCTGGACACTTGCTCTTTTTCTACCCAGTGGTCTCCTAGCTTACCCATCCCACTCACCTGCTCTGTAATAGGAGGCCCTCAGCTGCTTTGGTGGGTGATAGAAAGGGCATCCTGAATGCCATGTCCTTGGCCAGAATCTACTGCCCAGATCTCTTCTGCTGATGTTATCTGTGGAGACAGGAGGAGTGTGAATAATGAAAGCTGCCCAATGTCTAATGCCAGATTGTGGATTTCATTTGCCTCTCATGTTCAGTTAACTCATTCTGAGGACTTACAAGACTCTTATACAACTCTGTGGGAAGCTGCTTAGCAACAAATTTGTCACCAGACACATCCACTTTTCTTGGCATTTAGTGAAGGTAAATCACAACCATAACAAGATCTGCAGAAATCAGTTTCCGAATAAAGTACAAGGGACAGGGTAGCAAGGCCGTTAAAGCCCCTTCATGGCAAGTCTGTGACATCAGCTTGTCTTCACAAGTTCTCACATGTAGACTCAGAAATTTTTGCTAGCATTTGCCATGGTAATAAATGGAAGGCCCACACTGCTTTTCAGACTGCAGGTCTCATTAGTTATGATATTCAGTAGTTCTTCCTGGAGATAATTTATTGCTTGCAGCAATTCTCTTATCCCATTCCTTCAATCACGTTTATCAAAAATGTTTGTTTAATAGCACAATTCCTGACCAGATGACACATCAAAAAGGTGAACTGAATGCATTCTGCATGTAAGATTGAAAGCATGCATCTTAGCAGATCTACACTGAATTGATAAATAACTTCTTAATATTTAGAAAATGTGCTCTTACCATCTCCAGGGTTCAGTGTCCAGCCACATCCTAGTAGAAGTGTAGGGATGAAACAGTTTTGCTACAGAGCAGTGTTCTGACATTTCTGCTTGTCCTATGCTAACATTCTTGCAAGCTCTCATTTTACACAGAGGGCAGCAGAAAAGACGCTGCAGCAGAGGCTGGGCATTCTCTGTCCATCACAGGTTACAGAGCAGACTGATCTGTCCAGGAAGACACTACGAGAATGACAGCACGGCCAACAACAGCACTTGGAAGCTGAAAATCTTGCAGGGAGCAATCTGAGTTCTTTTGATTTTGAGGGAGGGGGAAATAATGAGCAAGACAGGGGACTTCAGACTCCATCTTGTATCATTGTTCTTTCTAGGAGAGGCAAAAGTGCAAGTCTGTTCCATGTAATTTTTGTAGCTCCCAGGAAAAAGTCTGCCACTATCCCAGACTCTGCTGATTTGGGGTGACGGTGTTTGGTTTTTTTTTTTGTTGCCTGGAAGGTGCTGTATGTTAATAACCTGATTCCAGAATGGAAACGATGCCATTTATTCTGTGTGTGTGTGTGTCTGTGTCTGAGTGTGTGTGTATTATTCCACTATGCATGAGTTAAAGAGTCTAGCAAGACTCTTTAACATTAGACCAGAAAGTGCTCTTTTAGTATCTAGGTCTCACATTGACATATATGTTTTAAAAACAGAATCAGGCACCGAATAAAATATTTTTTTCTAGAATATAAAGACACTGATACTGAATTTCCTGGTGGAAGTGAATTTAGGCAATCCATGCTGAGACAACATCTTTTTTGAAAGACTCCTGAAAATACTGAAGAAGAGCACTTAGGCAATGTCTGCCCTTCCTTATTCTGGGCATAATGCCAAACAGTTTAGCAGACACAGGGGAAATGAAAGAGATGAAGGTGGTATCTCAGCATCCTAATGAGAAAGAGCTGCAGAAAAAAAAAGCAGGAAAAGAAGTCAGAACACTTGCTCCTCAAGCTGAATAATTTATTACCTGCTGTCTGTACTCTCAGAAATGAGAAGCTGTTCGGAAATCTCTGCAGAAACAGTAACTCTGATTCAAAATCATCTTTCTGTCTGCAATATACCCTCTACAAGTATCTGCACCATGCTCTAGTCTCCAGCCTGGGTTTCATTTTGCATTCTTTGCTCAGTATCCAGTCTATGCAGATGTATGAATATGGATTGAACCAGACCTTCTCCTGAACATCAGTCCACCTCAAAACCTCAAGGACTGTTAAATGCATCCAGTTATTAAGTTATCCAGTTATGTCTGCAGAACAGACACTCTGTTCACATAACTCAGGTTGAACAGAGCTCCCTGTGGCTTCTGTTGAACACAAATAATCTGATCTATCTCACCACTTAGGTCTCTCACTCTGTCTCATAAGTGAGAGCTGATTGCTCATCTCACATTGTAGACAATACGGAAAAAGTTACAGATTTTGAATATGTAGCTTCTCAGATAAAATTCTCAGGATGATGGAAGGAATCTTCAATATGCTGCTAGAGGTATGATTTAGCAGAAAAGTTTGTTAAAGCTGATTAGAGGTCTCATAGCCTACTGGAGGCCTAACCCAAATATAACAGAGCAACCTAAGGAAAAAAGAGCGTACTTTCAGAAATGCATTCCAGCCAAGTACCTTCTCCACTGTATTTTCTCAACCTACTGTCTTTGTTAATAATGTGTACGATGTGTGTAGACCACCAGTGATACACCTATGAGACATAACTCAAATGATGGTCAATGTTCCTTCCTGGACAGTGGACAAGCATCAAAGTAGGGCTGTGGATCCAGAACATGTCTGTATCTACTGGTAAAGGACCAAGATCTCCGAGACAAGGAAAGGATGCTGAGTATGCACATCCTTCCCATGTTGAGGTGAGTAAAGAACACAGACCTCTCACTTCATAGTCAAATGTTCTACATATGGGCACCTCATCGGAAGGCATCTAGTGGTGGGACTAGCTTTGTTTTGGAGACAATGTAACTAGAGCATCTTTTTGCTTTAGTTGTTTCTCTCTGGGCAGAAAATAATACCAATGGGCCTGAAATGGAGACCAAAAGATTTCCACCACACTTCTTTTCCTGTTATTGCAACTGGACAGGAGGTCCTGGTCAGTTGGTCCATGGTGGAAATTTCTTTCTAACTAGACAGGTTATAAGGTTGCTGCTGCTGCTTTAAGAAGCAGAATAGAGAGTGATGTTGGCATTCAGTCACAAACTCAAGAGTCTTAGACAGTGCTCCACTTTCACACTTCACCAGTACCCGTCTTTCTCCCCAGCTCACTGAACACAAGGAAGGGCAAATCACATTGTAGGGACTTAGAGAAAGTGGGATGGGATCTGTTTGCAGCATGCCTGCTTGTAATCACTTCAGCACTTTGCACACACTGTCTATCTGTGCAGTACCATCAGTGTTCAGGGATTTCTCTCACTCTGCCTCTTCTGAATGTGCTGTGGTTTGCTTCTAGTCCCAGTGGACTCAGGTCCCATAGGGATGGAAATAGCAGTGCTAGAAAGTCAATGACTGTCACTTTTTCCTGTGTCCATTTATTTTGTTCTATATTATAATTTATATTGATTCATCCAGTATAACCATCAGCCTTACTACACTGTAGTTCCCTTGATATCCCCATAAGCTCTTCTAATACTATGGCATTACATTATTCACCTGACAGTCCTGTGATATCCACACCATGTTTGGAAGTTTAGCAACTTCATTTTTGAGTTCCTTTAAATTTTTGGACATCTGTATTTGAGGACTAAAAAGAAATAAGGTCTTTGCCATGAGACTACTAACCTGATGACAAGATTGTGAATCAGCTTCATCATGGGAAGAGGACTTAGCCCAAAAGTGACAGGAATAGCTTCAAATGTAGGAGTTTTGCAAGGGAGAAGGGGAACATGGTCAGAATCATGGCGATATGGTGCGATAGTCTGCACTATTGGAACATGGTCATAGAATCATAGAATGATAAAATAATTTAAGTTGGAAAAGACCTTTAAGATCATTGAGTCCAACTATTAACTCTACCAAGTTCACCACTAAGCCATATACCCAAGCACTGCATCTATATGGTTTTTATACACACCCAGGCATGGAGACTCAAGACCTCCCTGGGCAGACTGTTCCAATGCCTGACAAACCTTTCAGTGAAAAACTTTTTCCTAATGTACCGTTTAAACCTCCTCTGGTGCAGCTTGAGGCCATTCCCTCTTGTTTTTTCACTAGTTGCTTGTGAGAAGACACCAGCTCTTACCTCTCTAGAACATTCCTTCAGGTAGTTGTAGAGAACGAGAAGGTCTCCCTTCAGCCTCCTTTTCTTCATACTAAATAGCCCCAGTTCCCTCAGCTGCTGCTCATAATACTTATTCTCCAGGCCCTTCAACAGCTTAGTTGCTCTTCTCTGAACCTACTCCAGCACCTTGATGTCTTTCTTGTGTTGAGGTGCCCAAAACTGCACACAGTACTCAAGGTGTGTACTCACCAATGCCAAGTACAGAGGGAAAGTCATCTCCCTGGTCCTGTTGGCCACACTGTTTCTAACACAAGCCAGGATGCTGTTGGTCTTCTTGGCCATCTGGGCACACTGCAGGCTCATATTCAGCTACTTGTCAACCAGCACCCCCAGGTCCCTTTCTGCTGGACAGTTTTCCATCCACTCTTCCCCAAGCCTGTAGCATTGCATGAAGTTGTGACCCATGTGCAGGACCCAGAACTTGGCCTTGTTGAAGCTCATACAATTGACCTCGGCCCATCTATCCAGTCTGTCTAAGTCCCTCTGTAGAGCCTTCTTACCCTTACTCCCACCCAACTTGGTGTCATCTGCAAACTTAATGAGGGTGCATTCTATCTCCTCATCAAGATCATTGATAAAGATGTTAAACAGAAGTGGTCCCCATACTGAGCCCTGAGGAACACCACTTGTGACTGGCCACCAACATTCACTACCACATTTCAGGCCCAGCCATCCAGACAGTGTTTTACCCAGCAGAGCGTACACCCATCCAGGACTGGGGCAGCCATTTTTTTCATGAGAATGGTGTGGGAAACAGTGCTGAAGGCTTTACAGGAGTCCAGGTAGACAGTCTTTCCCTTATCCATTAGATGGGTCATCTCGTCATAGAAGATCAGGTTCGTCAGGCAGGACCTGCCTTTCATAAACCTGTGCTGACTGGGCCTGATCACCTGGTTGTCCTGTATATGGTGTGTAATGGCACTCAAGATGATCTGCTCCATGACCTTCCCCGGCACCTAGGTCAGACTGACAAGTCTGTAGTTCTCTGTATCCTCATTTCAGCCTTTCTTATACACAGGCACCACGTTTTCTACCCTCCAGTGCACTGGAATCTTCCTAGTTAGCCAGGACTGCTGATAAATGATGAAGAGAGGCTTGGTGAGCACTTGTACAAGCTCTCTCAGTACTTTTGGGTGTAACCCATCCAGCCCCATAGACTTGTGTATGTTTAGGTGCTGTAGCAGGTCACTGAATATTTCCTCTTGCATTGTGAAGATTTCATTCTGCACCCCTTTCCTGTCTTCCAGATCAGGGGGCTGGGTGTCAAGGGAACAACTGGTTCTACTGCTAAAGACTGAGGCAAAGAAGGCATTAAGCACTTCAGCCTTTTCCTCATCCCTTGTCACTGTTCACCCCTGCATCCAGTAAAGGATGAAGATTCTTCCTAGTTGTCCTTTTGTTGTTACTGTATTTATAGAAACATTTTTACTGTCTTTAACAGCAGAAGCCAGGTTGAGTTCTAGCTGGTCTTTGGCTCTCCTAATTTTCTCCCTGCATAGCCTAACTACATATCTGTAGTCCTCATGAGAGGCTTGCCCCCTCTTCCAGAGGCTATAAGCCCTCCTTTTGCTCCTGACTTCCAGCCAAAACTCTATTCAGCCAGGCCAGTATATTTTCCACCAGCTTATCTTTCAGCATACTGGGACAGCTGCTCCTGAGCATTTAAGATTTCCTTCCTGAAGTATGTGTACCCTTCCTAGACTCCTTTACGCTTCAGGACAGCCTCCCAAGGGACTTTGTCAATCAGTCTTCTGAACGGGTCAAAGTCTGCTCTATAGAACTCCAAGGCAGCAGTTTTACTGATCCCCCTTCTTACTTCCCCAAGAATTGAAAACTTATCATTTCATGATCACTATGCTCAAGACAGCCTCCAACCATTACTGCCCCCACAATTACTGCTCTGTTCACAAGCAGCAGGTCCAAGAAAGCAGGTTCCCTTGTTGTTTCCCTCACCAGCTGCGCAAGGAAGTTATCTTCTACACACCCCAGGAACCTCTGGGACTGTTCTCTCTTTGTTGTATTGTATTTCCAGCAGACATCTGGGAAGTTGAAGTCCTCCATCAGAACAAGGGCTAACGATCATGAAACCCCTCACAGCTGCTTATAGAATAATTCATCCATCTCTTCATTCTGGTCAGTGGTCTAACTCCCACCACAACATCAGCCTTGTTGGCCTTCCCCCTAATTTTTACCCATAGAAACTCAACCCTGTCATCACTTTCATTAATTTGTAGGCATTCATATATCTCTCTTATATAAAGAGCCGTCCCACTACCTCTTCTTCCTCATCCCTTCTGAAAAGTTGGTAGCCGTTGAATGCAGTAGTCCAGTTGTGTGAGTCATGCCACCAGGTTTCCATGATAGCAGTTATGTCATAGTTTTCTTGCTGCACAATGGCATTCCAGTTCCTCCTGTTCATTGCCCATTGGTATAGATGCACTTCAGCTGGGCTAATGATCCTGCAACAGTTCTGGGGGAAGAAGCCCTAATTCCTGCTGTCATGAGAGGGTACAGACTGTCTAAGAAGAATAGAAAGGGAAGATGAGGAAGATTGACCTACTGGTAAAACTAAAAATCAAGAAGGAGCTTCACAGGTGGTGGAAGCAGGGACAAGTACCCTGGGAAGAGTATAGGGATGCTGCCCAATTGTGTAGGGATGAGGTCAGGAGAGCCAAGGCACTGTTGGAGATGAACTTGGCAAGGGATGTGAAGAATAACAAGAAGGGATTCTACAGGTATGTCAATGAAAAAAAGAAGATCAAAGAAAACATACCCCCCTGAAGAGTAAAAATGGTGGGCTAGTAATAACGGATGAGGAGAAGGCTGAGGTTCTCAACAATTTTTTTTTCCTCAGTTTTCACTGACAACCTCTCTCCCAACATCTCCCAAGTTAAACCGCAAGGTGTGGACAAGGGTGGTGAAGTCCCTCCCACTGTATGTGAATACCAGGTTCATGACCACCTGAGAAACCTGAATACACAGTAAGTCCATGGGACCCGATGAGATTCATCCCAGAGTCCTGAAGGAATTGGCTGATGTAGTCGCCAAGCCACTTGCCATAATATTTGAAAAGTCTTGGCAGTCAGGTGCAGTCCCTGGGGACTGGAAGAAGGGACACATTACACCCATTTTTAAAAAGGGTAGAAAGGAGGACCCTGAAAACTATC
>WUAM01000407.1:2702779-2717922 GCA_024336885.1 Actenoides hombroni | reverse complement strand
GCCCACCCTGCTCCCTGCTGCACCTCTGCTCTGGGGCAGCAGCGCTGCCCCCTCCCGCTGCTCCAGCTCCCCACGGCCACACGCTGCTCTGCACCGGCTGCCGCTGCCACTGCCCTTCCGCGGCAACATCGGACGGAACGCTCTCCCACCGGACTTGGAAACTAATTAGACTGATGGGCACCGCAGATCCATGCTGGTAGCTCTTGCAACTGACCCTTATTCTTCTTTCTTTTCTCTCTCTCTTTGCTTTGCAAACTTGTTGTCGAGCAAATAAAGTCACTTGGCACTTGACTCTGTTTTGAGCCTTAATTCTGTTCCTGAGAATACGATGAAAACCACGCTCTGGTCTATGACTGGCATGTGACACCTGGGTTAAGCTCAGTGCATACTAGTTGGTTCCTCACATGGAGAGTTCTACACAGAGATGTCCTGTTATTAATGATTAGATCCTGTTTCTGATTAAAACAAAAGTACAGTGCTAAGCACGTTAGCAGGTATGGAACTGCAAAAGCCAAACCTGGCTTCTCCTGTGCTCACTTTGACTAACTACAACTACATCAGTGGCCATATGTCCCAATGTACAAAGAACCGTGTCTTCCAACAGATAACCACATCTTCCAAACTTCTCATCTTTTCAGGGGCATTGAGACCAATCTGTCACAGTTTAGGGTCAGGGCAGCCCCTTTAGACCTACAACAGCCACTCTCTGTTAACCCCCCTCCCTCCCCAAAAGGGAAGAAAAAGGGAATAAAGCAGAGAGATGTCGAGATTAGAGAAGGAAACTTGAACATCTTTAATGGTAATAATAATATTATTATTATTAATAATAGTAATAATAACAAATATACACAAACCCAGTATGGACACCCCCCCCGATGGTAATTCCATCACCCAGCAAAGCCAGCAAAGCGGGCCAAGAGGAACGAGACCCTCCTGGTCCCTCAGCTTTATGCCGAATATGCCGTCTATGTCCCGCTGCTCCAGCTCCCCACGGCCACACGCTGCACTGCACCGGCTGCTGCTGCCACTGCCCTTCCGGGGCAGCTGCATGGTGGGGCTTGCAGCCAGCCTGCCCAGCACCGCGCCCCGGCCCCCGGCAGCCTCCCTCTCCCTCTGCCCGCCTCCCGGGAGCTGCCGTGGGTGGGAGGTCTCCGAGCCGCGGAGAGGAGCGGCCCCTCAATGTGCTACCAGACTGGGCCAGGCTGGGCAGCACCGGGAGTGGAGGGTGGCAAGGGCCCTGTGGGCCCTGAGGAAAGGCACTGGGTCAGAAACGACAGGGTGGGACCCAAAAAGTCAGGCTTTCTGCCCAGAGAAGGAGCCTCTGGGCACTGAAGCTACTGATGGCTGGATGCTGCAGCTGGTGCTTTGGCTCCTGAATCCGAGGGGACGCTCTTGCCTGAGAGCTGAGCTGGCTTTGGTGCCCAGTGACTCCCTGAACAGCCCCCTCCTGTCCCGAGGGACACCAGGGCAGATGGAGCCCAAAGTCGCGGGCCTAGTGAACTGAGTGGGCGTTTGATGGCCACTGGAGAGAGGCGGTCCATGGCCTGAGGAGCTCGCTGTGTCTTACAGCAGAGGCCGGGAAGGGCACTGGTGCTTCACAAAGGGTGTGTTGGAGAGTGAGGGGCCTGAGCCTGACGCTGCAGGTGTGGAATAAGGGGTGGAGAAAGGACAGTGGTGGTTTAGCCCCAGCGGGTACCTGAGCCCGACGCGGCCCCTCGCTCGCTGTCCCCACAGTGTGGGGGACTTAGGAGGGGAAAGGCGAGCAAAGCATGGGAAAGGGCTGTGGGACTTTTTCCTGCCGCCTCCAAGGGAGGCCCGATGCGTTACCAAGTGAAGCCACCGGCCACGTGTGCCTGGAGACACCCGCCATGGCCAGAGCGACCTGTCGGAGCCCTGGGGAGACACGGCTGAGGCCTCGGTGACTGGCGTGAGACACCAGCCTTGAGCAGCAGGCAAGAGATGGGGGAGGGGGCGGTCAGTGCCAAGGCCACGGCACTGCCGGGGTGAGCTCCGTGGGTGGGGATGAATTCTTATAAAGAACACAAACACCCTGGGGTGGGCCAAGCAAGAAAGGCCAAAGCTTAGTCAAGAATACACATTACATCTTTTATATACAGAAAACTTAAACAGGCCTCTATATCAACTTCTGCAATTTGTATTCATTCTACCTGCTTTCCACAGATAAACAAAATAAAAACATTAAAGAGTACATGCTGCTAAGGTTCTTGCAGGCTAGAGATGAAACATTTTGCCTCATCCGTTGCAGTGCTAACTGATGGCTATAGGATTTCCTGCTGGTGATCTATGAAAATAGTGACCAGAATAATGTTAGAATATACAGGCAAACTGATATGCACCGAGATTACTGAAATATTTAAATAATCCCCCCTTCCTTTAAAGAAGGGAAAGATCTTCCAAAAAGCCCTGCCAGCTAGATGGATAACACTTATTAGTGAAAACAACAGACAGATGAATAAAATATTTAGTATATCAGCAGCCCAACTAAAGCAAATCTCTGCATCACCCGCACTGTCCTCAATACTGAGCACTGGAAATCTCAAGAATGTGGTAACAGAATCCAAGAAAAGTAGCTCTTGCACAGCAAAGAGGGATGAAGTTCATTGATGTTGAAGTTTGCATTGCCATTTTCTGCATTTGAATATTTTGTTGTCAAAGGTTTTTTGTTTCCAACACTTCTGAAACAGCAAGTTTCACTTGCATTAAACTCTTTGAAGAACTGGAGTTATTAATATTAATGTAAATTAACCATAAGTACAATTAATGCAGAAATGACAACACTAAAAGAAGTAGGTAAGACAGACTTTCACTTGTGATTTTCAAGTTTTGAAATTAAATGGCTGATTTTTTTTTCCTTAAAACACATATTTTCATTTTCCACAGTCTATTACACACAGTAGTAAATGTCTATATACTGACCTCAAGTCCTTTCCCTCTTTGCCAATTCCATTAAAATGTTCAAGGAAATATGCAATATAAGCAAGATATATTAAGTTTCATCTTGCCAGGCAAAGCCCTCACACACAGGTATAGATGTGTAGGTTCAAAGGAAGAAACAGGATTGTCTCAGCACTATTCCTTATCTCATGCAGCCAGAGCTACAGTTAAGATGATTTTGGAAGTATTTCTGCTTCAAGAAAAAGATTAGAGTCTGAAATGGACTTCATGGATTACTTCAGGTTTGATTTTATTTTTTTTTCTCTTTACTGATCTGTTCTGCAAAATACAACAACACAACATGCTTCAGGTTTGCATATCATGATGAGCAGCACAAGAGTTTTTCTTTAAACAGTTCTTCCTTCAAGGGGACAAAACTGAGGTTGGGTAATGCTTGAGCACCTGATTCTTCTGTCACAGTCAATAACTGCAGGTGTCAGTGTGGTACTGGCAATAGCAGCTGCTGGTTTCTCTACGTGAAACCACAAATTAGGCAAAACAGAATGGGCCAAAGATAAAAACTGACTAAAGCTTTGATTCAACCTCTACATGCCTCTAGTAATAGCAGTAGTTCTCAAAAAGACATATAAGTACCAGGAGCATCAGTATTCTGAAAGCACAAGCTGTTATCAGTGTTAAGCTACCAGGCTGTATCAGCATCAATGTAGCCCACCACTCAAGATAACAAATAGTTCCTCTTTGTTGAGCATGTGTGAGGAGGATACAGAGGAGATGGAGACAGATTCTTCTTCAAGGCAGAACAAGGGGCAATGGTCACAGACTGAAACACATATTAAGTTTTCCAGAGAGTTTACAGAATCTCCATTTTTGGAGATACTCAAAATCAGACAACAGAGTCCTGTGAAGCATGATTTGATGAGACTCATGTTGGACTAGATGACCTCCAAAGGTTCCTTCCAACCTAAATTACAGTTCTGTGCAATGTACTTGCAAAAAGTGGAATGACATATCAAAGGGAATTGTGGAGCAAGTCATTGTGTAATAAAGGGAAATCCAAGAGGATTAAAACAAAGGAAAAGAATGACAGTTAACACCAGAACAAGAATAATACTAACAAACTGTTTAGAGAATTTCTTGAATAGTAGTTAACACTGGTTTAGTGGCCAATATAGAGAAAACAAAATGGTCCAAGTCAGCAGAAAAACATGGTTCAAAACTCTTATCTATCAGAGCCTTTCTAGAGTTTTTGAATGTACTTTCTGTTCAACATGCAGAAGTCCCTGCTATTACACTTCTGTAGTGTTGCTGAAATAAGAAGGCTTATTATTTATAACCGTGATGTGAACAAGTGATGCTGCAAGTTTGACATTTTACTGCTAAAAACCTGTTTTTTGTTAATTAGCGTATTTCCTTTATACTTCTGTTTTTCCATACAATGGTTCACAATTTTTCAACTTGGGGCCAAAAGAAGACATTTTAGAATTCTTAAGTTTCAACATATTTGACATTTTCAGAATTTCTTGATTTTTTTTTCATTTTTTTATTACCATTAAGCACAATAGGAGGAGCACTGTGTAGGGATAGATATTTCACTTTCGTTTTCTCTTTAATTGTTTGCCCATCTGTACCTCTTTATAACTTAGCTTCTTCAGACTATCAAAGATAGTTAAAGAGAAAAGAGTAACAAGGAAGAATTAACCAGAACAAAAAATATACAGGTTTCTAAAACATCTTTTATTAGAATATAATAGTTGTTTTTTTAAAGTTCTAAATTTTAACATTTTCCTAAATCATTTCTAATCAGCTTCCTAAGAGAACAGCTTCTACTATCATGCTGTGAGTTCGTCTACTTATTCCTTCTGCACAGTATGTTTTGGATCTATCAGCAAATTTCAGCCATACTTTAAAAAAAACCATTTTGGGATAGGTTCCTACAACAGCTCTGCACAACATATAGCTCCATGGCCACATGAAGCTATAGGGCCTTGGCTTCTGAGAAGCTAGGGTGCAGTACATTCTGCTGAGTGCCAGTCAAATGGTGGCAGGCAGTTTGCTTGTCAGCACACTCATATAAAGTAGTGAAGGCCCACTTATTTATTGCCTGCCAGCAACAGAAACTGAACAGCCAGGGAACAAGCTCCTGGACTAACCCCTAGCTCAGGAGCAAAGTTTTGCTTCCTCCACTGCCAATTATGAGCCTAAGTACTCAAAATATATGCATGTTGAACAGCTGCAGTTTAGCTTTTTTTTGTATGAGCAGAAGTCATTATTAGGAGGCTGTCTGCTTCCCCAAACTCCAGGAACAAAAATTACCAAAAAAATATTCCATTCATAACTAGAATGTCTGCTGTCTGTATACAACACATTATACGCGGTCTTATCATTCCTGCAGTTCCGTACCTTGAATCTTCACATTTTATGGACATATTGAACTGTGTTCATATTATGCAGCAGCACTGCAAATGTACTTCCTTTACAATTTACTGTAGGGCTTTAACGCTGTTATCAGAAAATGTAAGTCTGCCTGGATTTCAGTTAGACCATATCTACTTCTGCAAATGTTATTACCAGGATGTGTAAGATTATACAATCAAGCCAATTATAATTACATTGGAGAATAATAGCACTCTGCAATTTCAGTGCCAATAGCATTTCAAAAGCATCCATAATAAATTTCTAGACATAATCCAACTGATTTTCTGCCTCTGAAATAGGATTTTCTTCTTTTCTGAAGGTGAAAAGCCTTCTTCCATTTCCAAGGTTCGAAACGGAGTTAGGCTGCATTTTTAATGTAATTTGTTTTCTTAGTATAATTAAATCAATAACTATCTTTCAATAAATGCATTAACAATGTAAAATGAGAGATTCATTAACATTTTAATCCCCAATTATGTTCTCCCAGAAAACAATTTTTTCCCTTTCTAAGGCATTTATGAGGAAAACATATTCACAGTTGCATTTTAAAACACCTTGAGGTCAGGCATAAGTACTGGGGTCCTATGGATAAAGGCAGAACCTTTCTGTACATTTATTTTGAGATCCTGATTATTAAGTGACTCCAGTCCTACCACACTAATTTCTTGTTAACTATAGTTTTCTTTTGGCCTCTTCCTCACTCTCATCTTTCTGAATTCTGTTCATTTGGGGCTGCCTCATTTGCCCACATAAGGAGGCCTCCATATGTAGGATGAGGAGAAAAGCTTCCATCACAATGCCTCTGTGCTGGTTTTGACTGGGATGGAGTTCATTTTCTTCATGGTATCTGGTATGGGGCTGTACTTCAGATTTGTGCTGGAAACAACGTTGATAATTCAGGGATGTTTTTATTATTGCTGAGCAGCGCTTACACGGTGCTAAGGTCTTTTCTGCTTCTCACCCCACCCCACCAGTGAGTAGGTTGGGGATGCAGAAAAATTCAGGAGGAGCTGGGACAGCTCACCTCAACTGACCAAAAGAGATACTCCATACCATATGATTTCACACTTGGCGCATAAAGCTGGGACAAGGAGGAGGAAGAGGGGAGGGGGATGAATTTATGGTGTTTGTCTTCTCAGTGCTCCATGGTGGAACCTGGCTTTCATGGAGATGGATGAGCACCTGCTTGTCGATGGGAAGTGTTGAATGAATTCCTTGTTTTGCTTTGCTTGCATGTGTGGCTTTTGCGTCACCTATTAAACTGTCTTTATCTCAACCCATGGGTTTTCTTAGTTTTCTTTTTCTCTCCCCCATTTCAATGCCAGGGAGTGAGCTAGCAGCTGTGTGGGTCTTAATTGCTGGATGGGGTTAAACTACAACAGACTTCCAGAGAGTTTCAGAGATATGGAAGTTCATCCATCTTGGTGATTTCTGCTTTCAGTATTAGTGAGCCAAGCATTTTAACATCATTTTACGTTTTGTGATTTGCAAGAAGCATTCTGGGTTTTGCAGCAGCAAGCTTGGTATTAAAATCCCTGAAGTAAAAGTACATGTTGCTTTTCCACAGGAAAAACTCTGAAAGAATCAAGCAGACCTAGCCAAAAACTTAAAAAATCAAAAGTCAAGTATGAAGACTTTTGATTTGCTGAAGTCTGATGTTGTCCAGGCATGATTTATAAGTTGGATCACATAAGCAATATTGTACACATGGAGAAATTTGCTTAGAGAGAACACACTGAAACTTCCTGCCAGCTGTTCCATATAAGTTCATCCTCAATATTGATCTAGGAAAACAAAATGGGTCGTATCCTATGGAATGCACTGGTTCTGCTAATACTGACTTTTTAATGATTTCTCTCTTATTAAGAGCTGAAAGAAATGCTTTACTATTTGTAACTACTACTAACACTAAAATCATCTTTTAAGCTACCAAGCTGTATACAGACATTTTTTCTACTGGCAAATCACTCTCGTTCTCAAAGCACTTTGTACAAAATTTTACATCCATTTTTGACACACTTAGATTGGATTGCTTTATGATTTGTTTTGCAGTCTACAAACTGCTGCAATAAAGATGGAAGAGATCATTAGAATCACTGGGCATCACAATAGAGCAGTTTCATGATGGATCAGTGTGTTGATCTCAAAAAGGTCTCTTTTTCAAAACAACAAAGAAAAATAGCTATGCTTCCTTTAATAGAATATTAGTGAAAATGAAAAATATTTCACCAGCAATTTCCACGTTTTTACCTCTCCTGACTTTTGAAATGGCCAAAGAATATTTAGATAAAAAGTTCCATGACTGAAATTCCAAACTGCCTTTGGATAGCTGATAAACTTAAATATTAAGAAATAAATAAAGACAGTCTGTTTCAATGTTTTTAAGGCTACTTGCAGAATGCTTGTTGTTTTCATTTAGTTAACATAGAAATCCAGTTTCTGTGCTAGGGAGTTTTATTCTGAGGCATTGCCTCTCTTTTAGTAGTCTGTGCACTTTCACATTTACTTTGCAATATGCAAATCATGCATCCTCTCTCTTTTTTCTCTCCCTCCCAGACGTGTGCCATGCAACTACAGCTGGCAGACCTTTAGGGACACTTTTCATAGAACACAAGACAGTGGGAGGAGGAGCAGGTATCTTGCAAAGAATACAGGGACACTGCCTGGTTGTGTGGGGATGGGCAGGAAGGGCAAGGTGCAGCTGAAGCTGAATATTGCAGAGGCTACAAAGAATAATAAGGACTTCTACAGGTACGTTGACCAGAAAAAGAAGGTCAAAGAAAACATACCCACCATGCTGAGCAAGACTTGCAAGCTGGTAACAACAGACAAGGAAGAAGGCTGAGGTACTCAACAACTTTTTTGCATCATTCTTCACTGGAAATGTCTCTCCTCACATCTCCTGAGTCAACAGATCACAAGACAGGGACCAGGGTGGGCAAAGTCCCTCCCATTGTGACAGAAGATCAGGTTTGTGACTGCCTGAGGAACCTGAACATATGTAAGTCTATGGGACCTGACAAGGTGCATCCCAGAATTCTGAGGGAATGTGGTTGCCAAGCCAGTCTCCATGATATCTGAAAAGTCCTGAGAGTCAGGTGAAGTCCCTGGTGGCTGGAAAAAGGGAAATACTACACCCATTTTTAAAAGAGGTAGAAATGAGGACCCTGGGAACTACTGACCTGTCAGTTCATCTCTCTGCCTGGGAATATCATGGAACAAATCTTTCTAAAAGCTATGCTAAGGCACATGGAGGACAAGAAAGTGATCAGAGAAAGCCATCATGGCTTCATCAAGCATGAGTCCTGCCTTCCCAACCTAGTGGCCTTCAATAATGGAGTGATTAGATCAGTGGACAAGGGAAGAGCAACAGATGTCATCTATTTGGACTTCTGTAAAGCTTTTCACTCAGTCTTGCACAACATCCATCTCTCTAAATTGGAGAGATATAGATTTGACGGGTGGACTGCTTGGTGGATGAGGAATTGGTTGAATGGTCACATCCAGAGGATAGTGGTCAGTCACTCAAAGTTAAGTTGGAGACTGGTGATATCTTCATCAATGATATAGACAGTGGCATTAAATGCACCCTCAGCAAGGTGCCATTTAGAATGACCTGGACAAGCTTGAGAAGTGGGCCATGAGGTTCATGAGGTTCAACAAGGCCAAGTGCAAAGTTCTGCACCTGGGTCAAGACAAATCTCAATATCAATACAGGCTAGGAGATGAAGGGATTGAGAACAGTCCTGTGGAGAAAGACTTAAGGATACTGGTGGATGAAAAGCTGGACATGAGCTGACAAAGTACACTTGCAGCCCGAAAGGCCAGCCGTATCCTGGGCTGCATCAAAAGAAGGGTGGCCAGCAGGTAGAGGAAGGTGATTCTGCCTCTCTACTCTGTAGTGGTGAGACCTCACCTAGAGTACTGTGTCCAGCTCTGGAGACCTCAGCACAAGAAGTGCATGAATCTATTGGAGCAGGTTCAGAGGAGGGCCACAAAAGTGTTCAGAGGGCTGGAACACCTCTCCTGTAAAGAAAGACTGAGAGAGTTTGGGCTGTTCAGCCTGGAGAAGAGAAGGTTCTGGAGAGACCTAATTGCAGCCTTTAAGGGCACCTATATGAAAGATGGAGACAATCTTTTTAGAAGGGCCCGTTTCAACAGGACAAGGGGTAATGGTTTTAAACTAAAGGAGGGTGGACTTAGACTAGACATAAGGAATACACTTTTTACAGGGAGGTTGGTAAAACACTGGCCCAGGTTGCCCAGAGAGGTGGTGGAAGCCCCATCCCTGGAAATATTCAAGGTGAGATTGGATGGGGCTCTGAACAACCCGACCTAGCTAAAGATGTCCCTGTTCACTGCAGGCGCGGTTGACTAGATGACCTTTAAAGGTGCCTTCAAACCCAAACCATTCTATGATTCTTTTTTATGATTCTTATGACGATTATCATCTACATTTTGATGAGATACAGAGACTGCAACCATCAATGTGGTTCCTACTGTATTAGTCACTGTGTAACCATGAAGGAACATTTTACATAAGCACTAGAATTGGTCAAACTCCGAATAACTGATGAAGTACTCCATTAATGATTTTTTACAGCTCTTCTGAAAGTCAGAAGAGGAATCGATACGTCAGAGTAATAGAAAGCTTTCACATTGCCTTGATTCAACATGTATATGGCACACTCCTACATTTCCACCAGATTTTATAGGATCTGTATAATGCTGTTATTCACACAAGCCTCTTCTATGGGTGAAACCTACAATGTGCTGGTTTCCCTGATGTATCCCACAGGTACCAAAGAGCAGACTGTAGTGAAATGTGGAAGCAATCCTGCAAGAAATATTACCATTAGGAAAGAATGGGATATTCTCCATGATGTTTTGATGTATCATGAGAGTTAAGCACAAGCTAATCTCAGAATGACAAAAAAAAAAAAGCACCACTTCTGTAGTAAGTCATAGAGCTATTTAAGTTCTCATCTAACTAGTTACAAAAAACCTTATTACTTTCATTTTTAACAGCATAAAATTGGCAAGTATTTTTTTCCTTACTAAAAAAAAAAAAACAAAAGTAAAAAAACAAAAGTATATTTCCAAGCACTTAATCATTTGCTGAAAAATAGTTTGAAGGCAACAAGGCTTGTGAGTAAATGTATACTCTGGGACTGTGCTTAATTTTAATAAATTAAAGGGGGAGGGCTTCTTTGTATAAAATGCAGTGATACTAAATGCGGGCAGCAACATTGTCGCACTTCATATTAAGGTCTTATTCAAAGATGTTTATGGGTTTCAATCTGAGTGCATCCACACACTAAGCAAATTAGAGTGGTAGGATTTTCTGCAGTATTAATGATTCTATACAGGGCCTTACCAACTCTTCACATTAATGGTAAAGGTTTCTCTCAATTTGCAATGCACTTTAAATGTTGGATTAAAACCATGTTCACTTCATGTCTATCTGCAACCTACCACAATTCACCTTTGTGATTTCTACCAGCTGCTATAATAGATTATGTTCTATAGCATGTTCTTAACCTCTATTATTTCCAGCTGTAGAGTTGGGCATTGTCATCAATATTTTACCTTTTAATTCAACTACATGATTTGACTGAGTTTCTTAGTCTGTAACCTTCATTCTACCTCTGAAAGCAAAAGGTATAAAAGGGATTTTAGGAAAGGATTAAAGTATTTAGTCTTCCAGAGAGTGCTAAAAGTTATTTATCACCTTAACTCATGTGAAACTCAAACATCTTTAAATCTCTCACTATGCCCCAGAGCACTAATAACGGCAGTAGGCATAATTAAAAAACATCCAAACTACCACAGAACATTTTATATCAAACTATGTGTGATGTAATGTCAAATATCTCATCTAGTATGTTTTCCACAGCAGCAACTAACTTAACTAAAGCAGCATCAAAGACATTTCAACATAGAACCTGACACACCAGCCGGTGCCAGGATTGCAAAACCCCTTTTCTTCAAAATCCTATACACAGTGTAGTACTATTATGAAGTGTCTTTGACTTTTTTGGACAAACTATGAAATTTTTACTATCTAGAGAGCAGAACTGATAGAAAAAAAAATTGTGTTGTTGTTTACTTGTTTGGTGGTGCTTGTCCTGCATGTCTTATCTTCTCCAAGTTTTCTATTTTACTTGAATTCACTTGCTGGAGTTACAGTGCAGTTATTCTTGCAGGATCTACACTACATCACAGCTCTTGTGAATATCGAAAATTACAAGCTGAATTTAATTTTGTACATTCAGTGGTGGCTATTCAGCACAAAAATCTTTGCTTAACAACATTATTTCCTCTCCTGCTGAGGAATTTGTTCTCTTTATGCCAATTCAACAGTAGTTACAGAAGTAGAACTGGTGGAGAGATTCTTAAAAATAGGCTGCTTAGCTGAAATCAGAGCATTTAATAAAACCGGATTATGTTGTAATTTAAATTCAAAAGAAAAACAGAAAATAAAGCTCTGACAAGATGCAAGCAGAAATAAATATGCCATCTTTCAATTCTTAAATCATTCTTTGTTCAAAGTCTCCAATTTCTGTAATAGCATAATAAGAAGTCTAAATTTTAATGCACAACAGTCTGATTTTTAAAGAAGATATATTTTGATTAACCTATCTTAAAAATCTAGACTCACCTAGAAATTTTAAAATTTCAAAATTTCAGAAAGTTAGGCTTGTTCACTGGGGAGGAAAACCAAACCATAACAAATGTCAGTGTCTGCAACTCTTTGCAAAATTTCTCTTCATATATTTAACCTGTTCTGCAGATACGCAGTTAAAGAAAAGATGTTAGAACAGAATTCGAACAATGTCTTGGAAAGCATCTGAAAGAAAAAGGATTAGAGTGGAAATGTCAGACAATTCAAGGAAGACTGACTAACATGGAAAACCATTTTTGGAAGCAAAAACTAGCGTGAGGTGACTTGTGTCAGACTGTAGCTTAGCTTTTATTGTCTGAAGGCAAAACTACCTTAGTTTCTGGTGAGTCTCTTTGCTCTAGTCTCTCCAAACACCCTCTCCATGTCCCAAAGAAACATGCCTATGTCCTTGTTCGGTCTCCTTCCCCTTACAAATTCCTCTTACAAACTCAGATAAAGAGCTGCATGGAGGAAGCCACTGGCTCTGGATAAGATGTTATTTTGGTGTTAACGTATTATTTAGAAATAACATTGCATGCAGACAGATACTAATCCTGGCATCCTACCTTTCTTCTCCTAGAGAAACAGAAAATAATGTGGAGAGATAAATCTTGTGAGATTATCCAGTCCATGTTTGTATGCCAAGATGGAATCAGAAACACTCAAACTATTTTAGACATGTAATTTCTTTCCCTAATGTTTTGGCTTTTTGCCTCTTTCTCATCAATTATACACTCATCTCCATAATCAAGGCTTCTAGGTGGAAAACCTCCTATATCATGGCACATGACACATCTTAGCTGTGCAGACCAGAGATCATTAATCACATACCTCCTCATACTTCAGGAGGGAAGACAGGGACACTATCTGTCCATATGGTTCCACTCCACTCTGGGGTGAAGTGCCTGTGTGATGTGTTGTACATAGATAGATTGCAGCCTGTATATGGGAATATAAAGAAAGCTGAATGTTCAAAGTCAGATATGAAACTATACAAGCTCTCAATAACATAAAGAAAAATTTTTGCTGAATGTCTTGGGATTCACCAAAACCAAGTAAAGTCCAAACCTTAAACCTATTATCTGTATCTCTGTAAATCTTAGGTAACCAAGTGGTAAAACATTGCTGTTTATTGTGTTTATTGTAACAGGTGAGGGGCTCGAGAGAGCAGAAAATACTCCACCAGCTGCCTCTGGTACTTTAATATGTGAAGCACAAACAGGCTGTCATGAAGCAACCAAGGAGCTTTCCAGAGGAATTCTGAGACATTTGAATTGCAATCATCTAAGGGAGACTTTTGTTTTTTCTAAAGTTTCAGTCTTAAAGAGAAAGAGCACAGTGGAAACCAAACGAGACACCTTGGAAGACTATTTCAAAATGCTTCTGAACACCTACTACTGGTAAATTCGGAGTCTGCTAGAGACCAGCATATTTTCAGAGTGGGAAAGCTGCCAAGGTGTTTGTAACTCACTTCATAATGTCAGACGATAACTGCTCACACGAGCCAAGGTACACACCTGTTTAAATGCCTACAGAATCACAGACTTAAATTATAAAAATGCAACTAAATATCAGCAAAATTGAATTTATTTTGATGATAATTAACTTGACATTTCTTTCAGCATGGAAAGAAGAATGCCAGTCTTGCAGTAAAGGCAGCAGTCTCAGCCACTTGGGTTTTATCATTAAAGAGAGTACAGACTCCCCATGAGATCTCTGCTTAAGATTCATAAATCTTATGAAAAAGACAGCTGCAGGACTCTCATTAAATTCATATATAGTCTTTCCTTATAGCCTCTTTTATTTAATGTCTAAGGAAAGCTAGATTGAAGTTAGGCAGTTCCTGTAGCGGGACACAACCTACACTATAGCCTAACACGTCTCACCAAATCCTAAAGTTTTTGTTGCCTATCATCCCTCATTTTATGATTAGACTGTAAATTCTTTGCAGGAGGTCATTATTTGGGTTTCCTTGTATAGTGTGTGAAAGGGTGGAATTCTAGTCCATGATCCTATCAGAAGCCTGTAAGGATTATGCCAGGAAATGGCAAAGCATTAAAGTAATAATACCTGATTTCTTGTTGAGATCTCAAGTAATTTTCTCCACATAATTCTTACTCAATAATAATAATAATGCTTTTCAGCTTCTGAACACTAGAATATGTTTTACATTCTATTTTAAATATACTTTATTCAATTATTAGGTATTTAATGTTTGTATACATCACTGAACAGCAAAACACAATGGAAATCCTAAGTATTATTCACAGTCTTTTATCAAGACATTTTATTTTCTTGTTCTAAATTCTGTAAAGACTTGCACACTGCCAAAGCACTAAATTTGGTCTTGGCTGTTTCTATACACTATTTGAGCTTAGTGGGATGTAGCTAAATCCCTGAGTGCAAATATTAATATTTTCTCAAAAAATTCAGATAAGAAACAAGTTACAAAATGAACATATCTGCAACGTGCAGACAAGGGCTACCACTGTCTATGAGCCGAAGTCCAGTTTGGGGCAGTACAGCTGTGGGATCCTTATAGTCAGTCTGCTGAGAAAACTGCTGAAATGACCAAAAGGAGTGAATGAAAAGGAAGTGAACCAAAAGCCATGTAAAGTAAGAAGCATAAAAATAGAAAAAAAAGTGTAAGCATGGATATGGTATCGTTAGCAGCATAAGAGGAAAAGTACTGATATTAAAAGATTTTAAAGGCTGAAAAAAATGGGGAACCGGAAGATGGCAATTCAGCATCATCAAGGATGAACTCAATCTAAGGAGCGAAGCTGATTTACACCTCCCCACCTGACTTAAAACTGCCTGAGCAACAAGCGTTTGTCAAATGTCTTATCAGTGATGAGCATGTAATGCTCAGTCTGGAACTATTAAGCCTTACCTACTATCTCACTACTCCTGGAGATCCACAGTGTATTTACTTACCATTAAATACTTGTTCTGTACTCTTCAGCTGTGTAAATTCTGTGCTTTATTCACAGAGTGAAAAAAGTAAAAGGAGTAAAACTTGCCACACTTACAAATATAATTCTCTTACAAAACTAACAAAAAAAGCAGCTCCTTAGAATTGGGGGGGGGGGGGGGGGGGAAAGAAAGATAAACTGTGGGTGCAGAAGAACTTGTGGAGTCGGCGGCG
>WUAM01000407.1:2668515-2687448 GCA_024336885.1 Actenoides hombroni | reverse complement strand
ATAATAAAATAAAATAAAATCAGTCATCTTTTTCTAGAATATATGAACATCACTGCTGCTTCCAGTTCCTCCTCCCCAAAGATATTCTAGGGAAAATATTTTGCCCAGCATCAACTCAGTGCCAGATAAGTGTGTCAGAAAAGGGCTGTAGAATACTTTGGTTTTACTTTCTCATTTCACAATAAATCCAGGAACAGGTCCTTCCCAACACATAACTGACAATTCCACTAAGTTGCATTGCTGCAGCAATCCCTGGGGACCATTCTGCCTCTTCCTAGAGTGTTCATATCCCAAAGTCTAAAGACTTAGATGCCTATACTACCTATTAAATCCACGCCACAGACTCTTACTAAGTGATTTGCTAACTTCTAAAATTTGCTGCAACATCATTGTGAAACAATGATACTCCAATACAGATTTAGATACATTCTTTAAATGATTTTATGACACCTCCAGAGCACGAGAAACCAACTCCTATTGAAAATCATTGTCAAAACTACTCTTTGCCAGACTAACTCTGTTCACATTCACAACCACAGAAATTTAACCTTTGGCGACAATTGAATCAATCTTTAATGTTTTTTTAACATCGATGGTCCCATTATGAATTTTATTTATTTATTTGTTTTGGCAAAGCACTGTCAAACAGTGCCTAAGAGTTAAATTCAAAAGTGTGATGTAAATATAATGATGTATGAAATACGGGATTTACAGTTTAATTAAAAATACTCCAGACTTTTAGAGTAAGCAAGCTCAAATCAGTTTTATTTTCTGGAGGGAAAATGCAAATTATTAACACATGTTTTCACAGATAATTTACAAGTCAGAGGGCAGGAAAATTTAAAATTCAGCAATATACAAACAACCCTAAAACTAAAAAAAGAAAATAAAAAATATTGCTATGGAAATTTCCCAAACTCTGTGCAGATAGGCACGTATCTTCAGGAGGCATATTTTAGCAAAATCTACAGAAATGTACTGAGGGCAGAGTTCATAAAAGATTTCTTTGTAGTTACTATTACTCTGACTAAATGCATACAAATTTGGAGCAGACGACCAGTTGCCACTAAAGTTTACTAAAGCCCATGGAAAACTGTGGTAACATCAGAGTTTGCGTACTATTCTAGGCAGAACTAGCTTCAGTGATTTAAATCTGAGTGAAAAGCAAGCTTTCTTCTTGTATAATTCAATAGTTCAGACACACATCAAGCTATACACACAAGTAGCTCCAGCCTATATGCGTTGAAATACTATATGAAGCTCATTTTCATGTTCTTTTGACTCAGCTTGTGAAAGAATGAGGACAGGTGTGCAATACCCCTGTACCAAACTTCCAGAGCAGGCAGTTTTTATGATGAGTATTTCCTAGCTATATGCCCCAAACTGTGTGTTCCATCTAAGCTATGACAGGTTGAAACTAAGCGTTTTAAAGTTGCTGCTAAAAGACTACAACCTTTATCAAAAAAAATATCTAGCCCTTAGTTTAACACAGACATTACAGTCATAACACAATAGCAACCTAAATGTTCAACTGTTTTTGCAGAAGATAGTCATATTTGGTTGCTTCCCCCTCTCTGCAGTAATACTGTGCCACAGAAATAGCTGGACATCATCAATCTGCTACGGAATATTCAGTACATTTCTTAAATTTGAATATAGAAGCTACACAAATCTTTATGAGCAATGTGACTTTTTTCTTCTTGATTCAAAACCAAAAAACACCGTTCAATAAATTGGTTACTGCAATATGTCATCACGCACATATGTAACAGCAGCAAGAAAGAATGTCAGGAATTTTGTACATCAGCTATTTCTTTTCTCCTCCTGGCTGATACATACTGAAATGTATCTTACAAAATTTGGAAAAATGGTGTCTGGGACCTCATTTGTAAGCAGAGTTGAAGTGATGTATCCCCAGTGTTTACAATTCAGTGTAAATGTAGTAACAAATTATTCTGCACTTACTTGCAGTGTCCCCTCGTCTAATATTGTATGTAGAATAAAATATAACTTTTCCAAATATAGAGAAGACTTTTGCTTATTAATATTATGGTTCATGTTCCCCTGTTAAAAGTTTGTGCTCTTTCAAAGGACAAAGTTGCTAGCATTTTCTAACCTTGCAGGTAAACACTGCAGAAGCAGATTAATGTCTATGCTGAGAATTTCATTCACAGCTGCTACCTGGAGACCACCTAAAATAATGTGCTGCAATACTGAGGATACTTTGAAAATTGAGCTCCCTCTGCAAAGAAGGATTAAGTTCTGCAGTAAGTTTTCAGAAACTGTCAAAAAGAAGAATATTTTTTTTAAAACCTAATTATTCGTTGTTAATCTTTCAGGGTTACCATTTTTAAGAAATGAGTGAAATAAATGCAAACAAGTGATGATTCATTTTTAATTGCCAAGTAGCTTATCCACCTGGCAAGTTTCATAGACACCTTGGGCTTTACTGGCTGAGCTCAGCACCTCTTAAGTTTCTTGTATTGTAAAAAGAGTGATTTTCCTCCAAAATTATGTGTCCTGTCATTTACAAGAGAATGAAAATTGTTATAAGCTATGAAAAGCTTATTTAAGGAGAAAATATTTTGGAAAAAAATATATTTTGTTCAAAGTCAAGCTACTAATCAATTGCTTCCAGAGGAGACCAATAGGGAGTTATCTTAAAAGCTACTACTTGGCAAAAGCCTGCTGAGCTGTGCTGCAAGAATTACACAGATGTACTAACACTGCACGTACCTTGGAAAAGACAGACCAAATTTTGAGAGGATCCTGCAGTAAGAAATCTCCTAGGGGACTAAAAAGCTAAAACACAGCTAGAGCTGACTACAAAGAAAACAGTACCACCTTTAAAGCTTCAGTCAGGAATGAATATTGGTTTAGGCCATCAGCTTATGCTTGTTCACTTCTTCATATTCTACACATCTGTGGAACTCACTCTATATCAGTTTCCCAGTATGTAACTGAAACAAGACCTCATGGGTAAACTAGAAAAACACTCAAGTACTGAACAAACAATCTGCTCTCTGTCAATAGTGTATTAGTGTCACATGTGAATAGAGCTGTGCAAAGACCAGCATGAAAAGATCCCAGTAAAGAGTGTTATCCCCACTTCTCCTGGGAAATTAAGCTGCATCCAAATGCAGCTCAGTAACTCACTAAGAGGAATTTTCTTGTGATAGTACACCTACATTTCATTTTCTCCTTAATTTCATCTTTTTAATTCTAGTTGTACCATTATGTTTATTCTAAAGAATTCTTCTTCCTCATGGCCACTAGTCTTCAAGTATTTATGGAATATCTTCATTCCTCCCAGAACTTTTGTGTGATGGCCATACAATTTAACTTCAATGTATGCAAGGTCAGGAAATGTCAGCTGTATCACGACACCACGAAGCTATGCCAGAGTTGTTTGGAACTGGCTGTATTTCTAGGGAGAAGGTCTCATTATTGATCCACTTTTTAATAGTTTAAACAATTACTCAGCACAGTATAAAATATTCTCTTGCCCTTTCTACATTTAAATGTGCTTTTTTTGGTGTTTGGGGGCTTTGGGCAGGGAATGTGTGGCTATAACTCTCATTTGATATGTATTATTAATGGACTTTTTTTGCTGGTTTATAATGGATGTCTCTCATGCATTTTAATAAACTTTTAATGGCTATAAAGGAACATCTAAGCTGTTTGCAGGAAAAACAACCCACATGGCACATCAAGTGAGATTTGTGGTTCGTTTCACCTCTGCTTCCAGATTGCTGTTACACTAAATGTTGTGAGTGATGAGTGAATTGTGGAGAACATCAGCAGAAAAGCCTTTCTACATGTGAGCTTCTCAGAAATACTTACTCAAGAACAGGTTTTTTTCCAGAACAACAGCCCTTGAATAATTCATCCATGAATACTCTTGGGTCCAGGATAAAAGTGCCACATCTGGTTTAACATGATCTATTTTGAAAACAGTTTGAGATAAACCATTCTGGCAAATTCTGTAACTCATAAAGAGTTATTCTAGGATAATTATTCAAATTTGTTGGAAACTTTAATCAAAGTTACCCATCAAGAGAATATAAGTCTTAAGGAACTGAAATTCTCCAAATGTGTATGGAACAGAACAGTAACAAAGTTGGAGATCATCGAATGAGCAAAGCAGAACGAGCATTGCAGTAGCTACTCATTCTTCAACTGACCCTAACTACAGGAAGGGAGCACGCATGTGCCTTTACATCCCTTTCACTGTCCTTCCTCCCTATCTGCTCCCTCTGATGATGCCAGCATTGCTCCAACTAAATATTCATGTGGGTATGAGCCTCTTCAGTTCTGTTTTGTTTCTCTGATTACTTTACATTTCCTTTACTTGACCTGTTAACTTAAGCCCAGAAACATGGAGCTATATTTTCAAAGTTACATTGCTTTTGTTTAAACAAAATAGCTTCCTTGATTAGCAAAACTAAGAAGTCTTTTGGGGGAGCTCACTGTGGTAGGTGGCTTTCTCTGGGCACTGTTTTTGCATATCCCCTGATAACAGAATCACTCCAGCTCAGCAGCCAAAGACAGGACTTGGGTTGTCCTCAAGCCAAGGGGAGTGGCAGGGTGTAGAGAAGGAGCAACATTTTCACAGGGAGGTGGGAAGGCTGTTGGTGAGCAGACCCGAGTGGAACCTGATCCACAAGGGAACCTGAACTGTTTGTGACACTGCAAAACTGGGACCTCGCTGGGGGACTACTGCTTAACCTTTACTGCCTTCCACTCCTAAGCCTTGCCTGAAAGTGAAGAAGTTTGAAAAGAGGCGCATGTCAAAAGAGCACCTTGAGTCAGTAGTGGATCCCTTAAAAATCAGGGCTTTTACAAGAACAGTTCAAGACAGCACAGTTTGGATGGGAAAACCTTGAGGGCTTATTTTGGATAAATTCATGTCTTGGGAAGGTTCTTAATGTCATACTTATTATAGGGGATGTGACAATTTCTTTGTGTTCAACTCAAACACAGCTCATGCAGGAGCTCATGCTTTTTCAACCCTAGCATGAATCTAAAGCCCCTTTGCAGTCTTTTCATTGCTGTAACCTCAAAGTCTGCTGAGCTGTGAGGCAGTGCAGATAGACTGAGAGCTCTGTAACAACCAGTATAAAGTACAGCATAAACAATATAAAAGCAACACAAATTATATGAATCATCCACGTAAACAGTACAAATCACAGCACTAGAAGGAAAAAACAAACGAACGGTTATTTTTAAACCTGATGAAAGATTGGAAAGCAGCATGAATGGGATTCTGTAACAGCAGAAAACATTTCCAGTAGGACTAGGCTGCCAGCAGTAAATATCTTTGTGTGGGTGTGTGATTCTGTGAACGAAGAGCTGATATGCACTGGGCAGCTGAATATTTGCAACACAAGGTTTGCAAGCCCCACTCATTTGTTTGCAATAGCTTGGTCTCTATTATGAGGACCATGGCTTTTGAGAGCAGTTTTCCAAAGATGCCCAGGCTGGATTCCTGTAATTCCCAAAGTGTGTAAAGGGATCTTTACTGAAATCTTTGGAGAAGAGCTCAGATCCAAGCTATAGTAGCACAATCTGTTTGCCCTTCTCATGAAACGCACAGTTCCTTTGATAACAGGAATGGCAAGCAGATTCTTTTTAAGGGAAGGCAGTGCTATGGAAACAAATTTGGATATGTTTGTCAGGGAAAAAAAAAACCAAAAAACTATCTGAAAGAAAACCTGTTTGATTTTTAAAAGAAAAGTCTGAAACATCTCAGCCTGTGTTCGAGGCACGGAGCAGATTCAAAACACCCAGACCTCTGGTTGTGGGAGATGCACAGCTCATGGTGCTGAACTGATGCAATGCTTTGTCTCATTTCTGAATAATGGTCCTCTCAGCAGCTCTTCTGTTATAAGACCCAAAGTGGTTTGGATTTGGAGAAACAAATAAGGTTGCATCCTCTGAAGATCCAAAACAGTAACTAAAGAGAATGGTAGTGCTGAGCAGGGAATGATGTCCTGGCATAGATACCTTGTATGGCCTGACAGAAATTAAACCTGCTGTCTAAAATTGAAGGGGTTTTTAATGTAAGAGAATTGCTGCAAGAAGGGTGATAAAACATTTTTATTTCATTCTGGTAAGAAGGTATAATCTGTGGTTTATGTGAGCCAAATGCTGAGATGGTAACCTCTAGGAAAGCTCTGGTGGAGGTCTTGTGAAACTTTTTACTGCTTGCATTTTTTTCTTGGGTGTAATATATCAATTCTAGGAATTGGTTTTGTGGAGGAGGAGGAGGAGTCCAGAACAGCAACAATTAAGTGGGGGCAGGTGGGAACTGCAGCAGGGCTTATGGGGCCCCACCACAGCTGTAAGGCTTACGGTCAGTGTAGGGGCTGTACAGTGCATTACCTAAGCATTAATCCAGAAGTCAGATACTACCTTTGTTGTACCTCTAGTACTAAAGCTGAAAGCTAATAGAAGTCAAAAGAAATATAACCTAAAGCAATAGCATTTACGTTTAAATACTTTAAAATGTTAGTACCCTAAACATGTTTGCTGATGACCTGAGAGCTAGTCTTATAGCCCAAAGCTGAGTGCTTTTTCTTGCCTCATCAGCACAAAATGAGGTACTTTACTACCAAGTCCTGCATACACTATTTAAAGATATAGGCAGCCTGATAAAATGCAGACAGAAACCTCACACTTGCCCTTTTCGTCATCTCTGACTTGATTTTTCTGTAACAATAATTGATAATCTATAGATACAAATATTGTTCAAAAAAAGATAACTAAATCATGAAATCCAGCAGTTCTGACCTGACAGATCTTTTTCAAACCAGTTATTTTGTGAACATTTCATGTGATTTTATCACTCTGACCAGATACAAGTGGGGTTGGGTTTTTTTGTATTTGAAAGACATTGCTGACAGTTATTTATCGCTGACATCATGTGCTCTTAACATTTAGACTGTAAAAATTTACTCTAGTCTGTCAATCATTAAGCAGCAATAATTAAGTCTGAAGTTGTGAAAGTGACAGCCATTTCATACTTGGTGCTTTAACGGGTCTTATTATAACTTCCTGAATTACTTTTATTCTGTACCTTCTATGCACCAGTCAAAAAGATGAGTGTTTGGGGAGAAGAGTGAAGTTTGTACATGATTAAAAAAAGTGAAATTTTATTGCACTATTGTGGTGAAAGAGTATTATCATGCATCAGGTGAATGTTAAGTTGCCAAGTCACCCAAAAATTTAGTGTTTTCGTCTGTGATTACACGTCTAGCCAGCATATTTAATGACATACATTGGCATTGCCAAACAAGGTCTTGCTACCTCAATTAAGCAAGAATTAACAGACTTTGTATGGAGGTAAAATATTATACACTAGTGGAAAGATTTTTGTGAACTGCAGGAATCTACTAACCACAATTTCGATCAGAAGACCAATATAAATATCTCACACAAGTTTTCTGCAATAGGAAAGAGTGCATCTTGAGCACTGATTTACAATGCCTTTTAGAACTGGCGTGTATATTAAATTGTAAAAACCACTTTGGGTCTGCTTGTAACTTGTCGATGTGCGCTCGTGTTCTCCTGGTAACACTCCTGTGGTACATTTCCCTCATTTATTTTGTTTTCAGGCACTAGAGAGGAGGAGGTACGTAGTGCCTCAGACTTTTATTTGCTGTGTTAGCATGGGCCTGACAATGAAGCACTCCTTCAGGTGAAATTCCTGGCAGACATCTCCCAAGAACTGCAGCAAGGCCCCCTTCCTGGGGCAGCTCTATAGACCAGGCAATTATTAACAGCTCTTATATAGCACGCAGCCCTACAATTAAATTCCCTTCCCCAAGCTAAACTGATAAAAACTTCATCGGCACGGAAGAATGAAAAGAATTCAAATGTTAACATTGAGCTGCAAATTATTATGCAAAACCCAGACACATCTCCAGCTTGTTTGGTTTAAAATTATCTCAGACTAATAGTTTATTTAGAGTGACTGACTCATAATAGGAGGTTTGCTTGACATTTAAAATTTACTTCATTTCAATGAATGAAATTATTTTCATAATTTGACATGTCTTGTAAAATTCTGTGCTGACCCACTCATATATGTATATCTCGCTTACATGTCAAAAATGAAATGGCACAGAATGACAGGAATATTTATAAGCGTGTAAAGCCAAATTTGGGTTGCCTATTTACGTGCATGGCACCTCAACATATAACTAAAAGTCTTCTTAAAGGTTACTTCTGTTAGCAGAACAAAAATCACAGTGCTTCCGTAACAAGGAACTGACGTCCGAAAAACACGTGGTCAAAAATATAGGCGTAATATCCACAATTTAGTACTCAGGAACAGCAAAAGGAGAAGGCAAGCTTTCTTCTCACTAATTCTACAGGAAAATCCTTCAAAGTGGAGAGTCCTACATGTCAGTAGACAATCTGTCCCTCTCAATTAGCTAGGCGTCATCCTCACAGAGTCACATATATTTGACAGGAAAAAGAATTGTTGTATTACTGAATTTGTCTGGCCACCTATACCAGATATTATCCTCTGAAGACTATGTACAAAGCAGGAAAATTTATCTTTTGATCTACTTATATATTTTCTCAGTTATTCAGAAGACCACTCACTGAAAATTCTCCTTGCCCAGGAGAAAAAGTGAAAGTCTTGGTTCTATGTAAATGTGATTTAACTATTAGGATACATTCCAGAAGAACTTTAAATCTCCCATGGAAGAAAGTCAAGGCTGAAAATAGATTTTTGGGAACTTAGATTTGATTCAAATATATGTGTAAGATATTTTTAATAGCAAAAAAAGATCATAGCAATGATTCTGACGTTCGATCATACATAGAGAAAACAAAATTAGAACAATTGTCACTTTTGAAAGGTTTCAATGCCTTTATAAACAGTATTATGACAAGAGCTATCAATAGACAAAGAGAAGTAACAGCAAAACTGGAACACAGAATAAGGGCCATGAACAAAGCCAATAAGATAAGGCTGAATTAATTGATTTATCAAACTTTTCGTGAAAAAGTCAAGTTGAGGGAAGTTTGACATGTTCAAGACTAATTGCAGCAGTCAACAGATACTGGATGGATTACTTCAAGCTGAAGTCAACCTGTTTTTTATATATATATAAATATATATATAGTCTAGTCTCTATTCTCTCATCTTCTTTAACGACTCTATATTTTTTCCCCAATATTGAGTGATACTCTCTAGAATACTATATTGTTTGGTTCCATAAAACTGATTTTTCTTAAACCTACCATCGCATACAAAAGTCTAGTTTAGCTTTCTAAGGCAGGAGTTACCTTACCATTCAGGGCATAACACAGTAGATACCTGTCTCATTACTAGCACTGCTAGATGATAACAGCACTACCAAGAATATGAAAAAGACATTTTTTTTCCTTTGCAATACATGCATGAGCCTATAATTTGGGAAGAATGTATGAAACACTATTTAAAGCTTTAGAGTCTCAGTCTGTGCTGTCAAAGCTGCTCCATTTTGTGTGTGACCTACAGTTCTCAGATGCATATGACCTCTAGCAGGCTACAGTGTCACTTTCATCTTCATTCTCTTTGGACCATAAAAGTCAGTACGATGATGAACGGGAACATTTTTATATAAAATTGCTATGAGACTTTTCTTTCAGCCAAGATAATGTGGTTTGAGCAAACTGAAAGAAGAAAATATTTCTATTTTGAGTAAATTCAGTATCAGCATATTTAGATGTGTTAGTTAAACTTCTGGGTTTATTGGGTTCAGTACTTTCCTGAAGAAAGTTAAAGCAATAGATCACAAAAAAAATCTCTCACCAAATTTGTTTTATAAGTTAACTGTGAGCAATAGCTTCTTGAAATACTTGTCTTTTTAATTTCAGGAAATGTTTTTCATTTAGTTGAAAGACAGTAATGCTATGGTAAACTGCTGTTCAGGGAAAGAGAGTATGCTCATATTTGATGAAGTAACTACTTCAAATTTGTGCTGCTTATTTGCTGTTTTCATTTAATAGCGAAATTATAAAAATCATTTTTCTACAGTGAAAACTGATTCATTTACCTGGCATGCATTTACATAAAACCTGTCCCCCAGTAAAAACACTTAGCAGCACATTTTGCAAAGCTCCAGTTCCTCTATAATATGATTCTGTAATTATGGCCTCATCTTCCTTTTTTAAAAATAGTTTTTCAGCAAATTATTGACATCAGGGAATGTTCTGTGAAATGCAGAATGGAAGCATCTGGGCTATACATGTGCATTTCCTAGCACTGTTTTCCATAAAAACAAACAAGAGAGACACAGAAGTTAGTAAGTTGCAAGAGAAACAGAAAATCCAAATGATTTCTACAGGACTCCTCACAGAAAGGAGAATATTTTTCTCTTTAGAGAAAACATTAAGACTCATATCAGATTTCTACAATTATGCAGGAACAGGCCTCTGACCTGACAATGGTCTTAACTGATCATTTTACACTGAAAGAAAAGGTAAATAAATATTAGTTTAGTATGCTACTAATCATCCTCAAACAATACCTTGTCCTAAAAATAAATAAATACGTACATTAAAAAAACAAACAAGCTTTTTCCAAGCCTTTAATAAAATAATTCAGACGTTCTGCTTGGCCCACAGCACAATCCAAGATGCCAGTATCAACTCTTTCTGTAAGTTTTGCCTCAGAAGACTTACAGATAAATTAGTTGCAAGTAAAATTCCTCTAGTCGAGGAGAAGGTATATATGTGAATATCTCTCTCTTCTCACTGAAGAGGTTCAGCTGTTCTATGGCACTTCTGTGTTCCCCAGCTCAGACTCAGTAGAATCCTCATTTTGGGGGCAGATGAAAAAGATTTAGCAAGCTAAAGATCAACCAGGACATGGGCCCATCAACAGTTTATGGCCTAGTGTTTTCACCTGCTTACCATTGGAGATTATCTTCCAAAACCAAGAAAACAACTTCCAAAACCAAACTGATTCAGCAGCAAGGCTCATCAAAGCAACTATCAGCATCACAACAGGATTCAGAGTACCCTTCTACCTTTGACCCATTCCAACTTATTTTCTTTTCATATTTCCCTCAATTTCTGCCTTACTCTAACCTCACTTACTTTTTAACCTCACTTTCACCAAAAGCTGGGAATTTACAAGAGTCCACATCTCTCTTTGGAAGAGACATCCACACAGAGATTTTCCTTGGGTTAAAAACCATCTTTAAATAATTCTGTTCTAAATGGATGGATTTTGTGCGTGGAACTGGATTACTTTTTTATATAATACCTTGATATGAAGTTCACAATAACATGAAATATTCCCTAGATATTCTCACCAGAGGCTGTCAGACCTGGCAATAAGCAGTGTCGGCTCCAGGAAAAGACAGAATCAATTGGTTCTCTTGGCAGGCACAGTAGCAAGCATAGCTGTGTTAAAGTAACTACATCTTTTTCACTAGTCCTAATGTTCTCTATCTTCACCCTAACGATTCTCACCACTTTAATATCATTTGATATTACGAGGCTCCTCAGAATTTTAACTGTGATGTTCCCATAGATAGTACTTCTCATATGCAGGTTTTATGTTTTACCCCATCATATAACAGAAGCTACCTTGGAATTCCAATGCCAAACAGTGGTTTTGCTTTTGATACTTTATATACTTACACTTGAGTTTTGGAGTCAATCCTGCTCTAGAAAATGGGTGTGGTGATTAATGTGAAAGGAGAATGTGGTAAAAATCATTTTGTTTAAACAGACAAACTCATGAATTCTACTCACAGTTAATAGATGGGGAAAAGTGAAACTGAAATGTTGAAGTAAGACAAAACTAAGAGGATAATAATAACAGAAAGATAGTAAGATAAATTAATCTAGCTGAAAATGAGACAAAAAAAGGCCTAATCTTACTATAAAAAATGTAAGCATTTGAAAAGCATGTCTGGTATCAGAAGATGTCTATAAATTGTGTGAATACACAGGGTGTAGATGATCTGCATCTATGTGCATGACACAGGAGAAGACTATATGCACTACACAGGAAAAGACTACATGAAATGAAAAAGGTAATGTCTACATTAAGGGCTACGAAATCTACTACAAGATGAAGAATTTTCTCCAGTCTAATCAGTGTGGATTTCACTGTTGGAGTAAAAATGAGCAAGATAAAAAGAAAGACAATGTTGTAGCCTGTGCTAATCATGAAATATAAAGGTTATGAATAAATAATAGAGGGGAAAATGAGAAATGGAATACAGAAGAGAGGCCTTAATGGTGAAATGAAAAATGTGTCTCAAAATAAAGGAGTGAATCTTTGTAACCAAAAAAAAAGCCGTATTCACATAGTTACATTGATCATCTACATTACTTGCAGCAGATTAGACTTCCTGACTTGTCTTCTACTTGAGGTTCTAGTGCAGAATACGCACCAAACTTCCCCTCCAAGTTCTAAATAGCAGACAGTCTGCATGTGCTGCATCCTGAACATCACCTCCTGCCATGACATCCAAGAGAATGGACGGTTTAGCCATTCTCATTCTCAAAGCATCAGTGTTATGACAGGGGTGAAACAGTGAAACAGCTATAGAAAAGGTTAAAAAACATCAACAAAAGGAATTAAATTATGCATTTACCTGTGACAGCAAGGACTAGATTCAAGAGAAATTTCTAGTCATTTTTTCTCATCTTATTCAGTCTGCCATGTAGAATTACACATGGAAGGGAAATGAAGGGTAGCTGCTCACAACTTGAACTTTATTTACGTGTGCAGCATCATATCAGACATTCAAATTCTGCAATCAAAATCAATATTACTGGGTTGGGGTTTTTTTTACTGTCTACATACAACAAGCTAACATTTCTTTTTCCATTTCTGTGCTTTTCTTCATTTGCTTATTAAAGTATTGTACCTGTAGAAATGTTTATTCCACTCTTGCTTCCAAAAGACTGGTATCCCAGGTAGTCTGTTTTATGAAGCAAATTCTTTTACAAAAATGTATAACAACTTTTATCCTTCACTCTTCTGTATTGGAAATTTGTAATGTATTTTAATGATCTTAGAAGACTTTTGTATTCAATCCACACGATTCTTCAAATACTGCTCCTTAATATTCTGTAGTTTTCCACATACTTGATCTACAATTGCTTTTTGGTTCTTTCCCAATACCTCAGTACTTTATTTTCAGCACTTTCCATGGAATTGTTTTTTAGGAATTTATCTAGTACTAAGTGTGCCAAATAAGCATGGAGGCAAACAACCATTGCAGCAGAATTCCAGATTCTTCTATGATTACGTTTTCCTTGTGTTAAAGCTACGTAAGAATTTCTATGCTTATTTAAAACGCAGTTTGCGTGATGTCCTCATACAATTTTTTTACATATATATAATTTCTTAGCATATTTGGTCTGCTTTATGGCAGTTTATTGAATACATTTTAGGGATCAATTTTACTTTCATGACCACTGGTAATTTCCTCAATAACTACTGTACATGGTACACATTCTCATTTCAGTTGCATGAATGATTTGAACTCTGTGTAGATTTCTATTCATTTTCCTTCCCAATCTTATTGATGACACACCTGCCCACTGAACTCAGTTTAACTTACTTTGAAGCATTTCTTATTTCATGTGGACATCTCCGCCACTTGAACTACTACCAAATTTCCTGCAGTAATACACATACTCTTCTAATTCCAGCTTTATATCAGCTACAAGATTGTCTCATTCTTTTCCTAGACTACAGTTAATTTCAAACTAGAAACACCTTTTCCTGTTAATTCCATTTCCAACAGTGTTTGGGAATCTTCAGTGAGAAAATGATAGTGAGAAAGAAACTAAGATATAGATCAGTATAATATAACCATGAGAACCAATGAGAAAATGAAACTGCCAAAACTGTGCATAGTTCTAAAGATTTCTGAGTAAAAAGGACTTAGTGTGCATACTTATACAGAAGGACATAGGGATAAAATAATCTGTGCTGTGGCAAGCAAAATCCTGAGTGGTAAAAATAAATCTTGTGTCAGAAAAATAAGGGTTTTTTTTAATCCAGTATACATGACAAAGAAGAACTACAAAATCCATTTAATGCTTTCAAGGCATAGTAATACTGCAGTATAGATTAATTTCATATCAATAACTGAGTTACCCAAAATATCAAGAGTATTCCACAGCAGGCCACTTTCTGATAAACTATGAATTTGCCATGAATCTACAGCATAAAAAATGATAGCAAACCTACTCTACATATTCATGAAATAGTATCTTTCGGACTACCCCAAGATGAGACATGAGTAAATCAGCAAATTCATCCCAGAAACTCTTTATGAAGCAGTAATAGCTCCTCTATACAGTCTTCAGACTTCAAAAGCAGTAGAAAAAGAACTAAACCTCATATTTGCAAAGAAGCTTTTCCAGGCTATTAATAAGACATTAGCTCTAATAAAGGACTTAAAAAACATCAATGAGCATTACATTCTGCTTCCTTTCCCTTGTTAAAGCACATGAATATGTAATATAGAAATTGGATGATAGTTAACACTGGCAACATTAATTGTTGCACTAGACTGTTTGGCATCTTAGAGTTTCAGAATAATTTACAAGCATTAATTTAGCCGTGCAACAACCTTCTGAAGTAAGTGCTGTTAGCATTTACTTTTATGAATGGCACCAAAGGCTCACGGAAGGCGGATGACATTTCCAAAACTCAGCAGTCAGCCAGCATAATTAGTAAAAGATATCATAGTTCTGTAACTAAATAGAGAGCATTAAAATTCCCTTTTTGCTACCATAATACTCATCTTGGTATGCTAAATGGAATAAAACCATTCAGTAAGTTAAGTCAATATAGCTACAAGCAAGATATTTAGATTCAAAATACCAAGTGAGAAAAGTATTCATGAGGATTCAAGAGAAACCTCTCTAGACTGCAATCAGTTCAAGACTACGTGACAAAACAGATTTAAGTAAACCCAAATGTAAAATAATCATGAGGAGTTAATGAGATTCCCACTGTATAAAAACACAGATCAGATGGAGCATCAGGACAACTAATCAACTCTACAAAGACCTGAGCATACAGTCCAAAAAGCAGCTTAAGCCAGTGCTTACTCTTTCTCCTTTCCTCACTTCCACACTATTTGCCCACCTACTCCATCTTCCCCACCACAGCCTGTGCCGATGCCTGGTAAACCAGACAGTGGAACTGATCCAACTTGAGTTTTTAGTAAAACATAAAACCTCTTATGTTCCAAACATAAAAGAATGGAGATGGGAGTCGGCATGGTTGTTTTTCAATTGGATCAGTTCCTTTGCCCAGTTTACTAGCCAAGCTTACCAGTGCTCCCACCTGTGCAGAAATGAGAAATCTGCTTGGACAGAACCATATCAAGTTCTCACCCATCAACTACCTCCCACTCTCTGCGCCTGCTGGCTTTCGGTCATATTCATCGTGAAAACATAGAACCACAATCAAGCCAGTCTGGGGAACTCTCAACAGTACAAAACATTCTGAATTAGCCACACCTTCATCCTTGGGCAAACACCCTGAAGCATACTGATGCCACTTTGAAATGGCTGGTAGCAGTGGTCTCAGCCCCGAGTGGGACATATAAACTGGTGTATGACTGGGTACTGTTGCACTGCTCTGATTGACCTACCTACGTTAACTGTGAAGTCAATTAAGAGGAAATGCTGATGCCTGGTGTACATCTTACATCTCATCCTTCTATGGGATTTGGGTACTTTGTGCGGGGATCAAATCTCTGAACTCGTCAAAAAGAATCAAGCAGAATTCATCTAAAGACAGGTAGTAAGAAAGTAAGAAACCCTTTTAAAATGTACACCACTTTTTTCTTTAGCAAGTACCTTGAGGCTAGAGAGTCATGGGGTGAATTCTCACGTGGGAGAAAAGCTGATAGAGACTTTTCAGGCAGAAACAGTTGCTTATGACTTGTGCAAGATCAGCATAAGGCCCCTGAAGTTGAAAAAAAAAACCCAGAAAGCTACATGCTGAAACATCTATCACCTAAAAACTGGATCCTAAAGATTGCTTATGTGAACTCTGGGACCAAGCTTCTGTTGAAAAGCATCACAGACATGGAACTACAAACTTGTTTCCATTTGTTGCCACAACCATAAACACGATGCACTGTGTTATACTGCAGAACATGATGATCAACAAAACCAGATAGTTTTGGATACTTTGTAAAATTAATAATAAATACTATCTATGGACACCACTATACATGCTAAATACAGCTTAATTTAGGAACGGAGGCTTCTGAAACACATGATCTGAGACTGTAAATCACAAAGGTAAATTGTGTCTGAGTTACTTCTGTATTATTTCAAATAATTAAAGCAGTCACACAAAAATACAGTTCTTGGCAATAGTGTCCAGAAATCATCACTGAAAGGCAGTGAAATAAAAAGCAGAGTTTTCAGGTATGCTTTTGTTATGAACATATTAATGGCCTTTATATGTGACAAGCCCCTAAACCAGAGGCTTAGGGAATGAAAAAGGATAAAAGTCAGGAAAAAATAATAAGGAAAACTGTAATTGTGCACAAAATGTATGAGAAAACATATGAAAGCTACATGTACTGTACCTCTAATAGCTGATTAGAGTCAACAGCTTATTGAAGAAGCAAAACATTAATTTCTCATACAGTATGGCCGTGGAAAAGTGATGGAAAAGCCATAAAGCAAAGAGGCATAAAGCCATACTGCTGGGTCCTATGGCAAGTGCCTTTATCTCAGCTTGAACCAGCTGTGGCCTGTAGTACCTTTCCCAGAAGGCAAAGGTCCTTGAAAACGTACAGAAAGTAGCACTCTGAAAGCTATCTTCAGTCTTTCAGGGTATACGCAGGAACTTCCTTCTAGGGGTGCTGCAGCTGATTGGCACCTTCAGAAAGAAAGAAACCCAGCAATGCCCCAGCTGCTCCCTCAACCTCTTAACCCTTTTGCCTTGCTTCAAACATTGCCATAATTATTTTCGACAATTATACAGTCAAGTGTAGACAGATGCACGATCAGCACGGATTTAATTTATTTCAGTATTTCATGCACGTGTGTCATCTGTCATTTCAATCAGTAAACACTTATGAAGCAGGTTGTCTACTGAGTCACAGATGCTCTTGCTGCCGTTCGTTACGCCGACTCATGTTCCGGAGTGCCCAGTAACTGCTGGAAGGATAAGGTGCTGCAAAGTCAATGATAAATGTCTAATGCCTCCAGTTCTTCAAGGGAGGGAGCGGGGAGGGATTATTACAGTGTTTGAAACTTAAGTTTAGCAGTATTAGTAAATGCTGGGACTGCAACTCCAAGCTGGAGTCCTGTCATGTTTTATATTAGTTTAAAAAGAATCTAAAGCAAGAAAATTGGCACTGCAAGACCAAAAGCTCTTTACAATAGCAGTCACAAAACCTCAGAAAAATCACCCCTAAACTATAAATGCACTGCTAGCATTGCTAATCACTGACAAATGCACCGCTACCATTGCTAATCACTGACAGGTTTGACAACACAGAGATAGCATATACAAACTTCAGACAACGCATAGAATAGTTCTTCATATTCACAGGTCACATTAAAGGTTAACTTTAAACTTAATGACTTTTTTTGAAATGACTCCTGTTAAAAATACAAAGGAAATGAGCATTACACTCAGGTTAAATAGGGTATTTAAATTTTCTGTAATGGATAAAAGCAGACAGGAGAGCAGTAAAATGAATTAGGAACAAGCCCACCAGATTGTGGATGAAAAAAATGTAATCATGTCCAAATCCATTTTTTAGCTAGCAGCTGACAATCATATTGATTGAAGTGATTGAGAGTATCAGAAAAACAAATATCTCCCATTGCATATGAATAGCAGCGTCTGTGAAAGTTCCTAGGGAGAGTTCAAAACAAACTGCATTGGAAATTTGGATGGAATGGAAATTCCTCAGGGGCAGCAGATATCCTTTGGGCTCACAACACACACAATTGGCTATGTTGTTACTTGGCAGAAAGTGGATATTCTAGATGTTCCAGGCCATATATACAATTTTTGTTAGTTTCTTTTTCCCATAAATAGCTGGACAAGCTTTGGCTACTACATAGTAGTTAATTTCTAGGAAATCAGGAGCTTTCCAGAGTCCCTGGTGCTTCTGTCCAGCTAGTATTCTAGGTAAATACCTTACACAGCTTAGAAAGGTATTCAACTGTAAATTATTTGGGTGATTGAGTCCCCAAAAATCACTAAAACAGAAAACTAACTGGTTAAACTAGTCAGAAAAGAGTGTCCACCATAAAGAGGCCAATGCTTTACTTAACGTTCCTACGCAATATTGTTTTTCTTCCACTGAAAAGGATGTCCCTCAGATTAAGCTTTGCATCAATAAGCAAGGCTCAGAACTCACAAACTGAGTCAGGATCTGCAGTGAGAATGTCACAAGGAGAAATGGCAGAAGCTAGCTGGTGATGCAAATGTGCAATACTACTGGCAGCAGCCGGCCTGAGAGATTACCTGAACATTTTTACCCCAGCTGAGTAAGGAGATGGAGCCCCAGAAGAGGACCTACCTCCAATTCTACACAAGAGCTGCCAACAGAGCATGTCCCAGCACTCTGCATTCCTGACAGGTGGAGTTTGGTATATGGAGATCAGGAAAGATAACGGAGATCAGGAAAGATAACGTGGATCAGGTTTTGCTGGGCAGTCAGTCCTTGAGCTCAAACCAAATTCACAAACTACTCCAAGTTCCCAGTCTAAGCACTTTTTCCCCTCTTGGATATAAAACATTGCTATTTTTAAGCTCATTGCTCTCCTCTTTAAATGTACTTAGGTCTTTATTTTTATTTTGTAAGTAGGGTTCCACCTCTACTCTGCTCTGGTGAGGCCACATCTGGAATATTGTGTCCAGTTCTGGGCCCCTCAGTTCAAGAAGGACAGGGAACTGCTTGAGAG
>WUAM01000407.1:2628653-2668415 GCA_024336885.1 Actenoides hombroni | reverse complement strand
TTCTTGGCCACCTGGGCACACTGCTGGCTCATGTTCAGCCATCTGTCAGTCAACACCCCCAGGTCCTTCTCTGCCTGGCAGCTCTCCAGCCACTCCTCCCCCAGCCTGTAGTGCTGCTGGGGCTTGTTGTGGCCCAAGAGCAGGACCCAGCATTTGGCCTTATTGAAACTCATGGAATTGGCCTTGGCCCAGTGATAGAGCCTATCTAGATCCCTGCTCTGGAAAAGAAAACTGGTGAGTTCTCTTAGCTGCACCATGAATATAACTTTATAAAAGATTTATGCAGTCTTTGCAAGGACAGTCATGGCAGAGCATAGACACACATATTGAAAGGTGCTCAGAAGATCGAATTCTGGCACTGTTGTTTTAAATACAAAACTCCAGTGGAACTCCAGGCAACCCTTGTTTCTAGAGGGCCTGGATTTTTCCAGGGCCCTCGATTCTACAGTTCTGGTCCAGAAGAGAACCAAAGTCACCTGAGCACAGCTCTCATGAACAGTGGTTAACCCATGACGTTAACCCCCAAAACGGCTCTCACGAGGTTTCAGTTTTGGAAACAGATTCTGAAAAAAAAGCACCCTTGAGAGTGTTTGGTAACTTCCACCATTGTTTTTTTTCCCCCCACATCCATCCTAATAGAGATGATGATTTGAGTTTGAACAGCCCACTTAAAACTAGCAGCAGTAATACTTATCCACCTGTTTACTTAACTTCCAGACAAAACTACGGAGTACAAACGACAATTTCTCACCACCACTCCCTCTCATTTGCTTCAGCTTGAACACACAAAGTGTATACAATTTCCATCAAGAATCCAAACTATTCTCAGCACTAGACAGCATTTTCCATTTGATCCAGAACATACTTCCACGAAGCAGAGAAAAACACACAGCAGCACAGGGAAAGAAGTGTCAAACATGACAATTGTAGACTTTCAGGGTGAGAGGTTACTTGGGCTTTGTCAGGATTAGTGCAAGGAGAGAACCAAGGTTCAGAGATGAGTACTTAGCTCGGTATAGTTGACCAAGAAAGTTATTAATAAAATGTGCCACAAAGGTAGTTGTTTCATCCAGAGAAATCAAGCTTGTCTATCTCATTAAAACTCCTTTCGTGTAGTAACAAACTGGGGCTGAACATTCCAACAACAATGTTCCCTATGTTCCCATAAAGTGCTTAATATGATCAATACAACCTCACAACCAATAGTAAGAGGTTTCTGTGTCAGGAGCTAGGAGAAAAAGTCTTGAGGTTGGGAGCACAAAATGCCCTTTTTAATTCATCCCACATTCAAGAAAACAGAATCTATAAAGAATGAATTACATCCAATTTCTCCTCATTGAAACAAGCTTGAATGTTGTGCTGCTCAGGTCAACAAATACTAATAATACTACTACCTATAACACTTTCTATTTCATGTTACATCATCTGAGAAGCAAATCCCATCACAGTGAACGTCAGCAATGCAGGAACCTTAAGATCACAACTAAAGAGGTCTGAGCCCAAAGAGAAAAGATTGCAGGCTTGTTCTATTTGGCTCAAACATGGTTCGCTATTGAAGTAGAACATGACATCTGTCCCTACAAATTCATTAGCACATCTGTAAAATTAACAGCACAAACAGCAGCCAAGAGATCTGGAAGAGAAAAAGCATAATCCAGAAGATGACACTGCATTACACCTAATAAAAGTAACATTAACCTTCAACACCAAATACCCAATCTGCTCTTTTGCTTCTTTTTCTGATAAAAGCACAGGCATACCGTACTGCAAGACAAACATACCAAAATGGAATCTGAACTGAGCAAGAACTTAATATAGAACTCCAGAGGTTTTAATCAAGAAAAAGGTCTTCCTAGAGCAGGGTTTCCTTTCCCATGGTGCAATATTTAGACAGGATTGAAGATGTTCAGGTGACCTTGGTTACCACGAGGCTACGCAGACCTGTCACTTGAAGGAAAATGTTATTACCTTTGGGAACTGAAGTAATTACAATCAGTTTGCTGTGTTGATTGGCTAGTGACCTCTTCTCCAGCTTCTTAATTTGCAATACAGAGAAAGCTCCAAATGCAGTGAGGGACCACAGAATGATCTGACATTCTATGAAATGCAGCCACATCACTGCCGAAAACTTCATTTAATATCCATTTGAATTTTTAGAAGCTCTGCTAATTCCTCCTTTTGCTTTCACCTATTGTGACCCTTCAGGAGACCAAGTTTCAGTGTCACTTAAAAGAGTGAATAATGTAATTAACAGCAGCCATTTTAAGGTATATGAGGGCCAAGAACTAATTTCAAGGTTAAATTGTTTTTCTGGTCGTGGTCTCACACCATTCTGTACCACTGTCATTTCAGTGATTTATGTGCAGTAACTGATGTTTGACAACTAGTTTCATAAAGCAGTAAGACAAAGTTCTTTTTCATTGATAAAGAATTTTTAAAACAAAGCTGCAAATCATCTGAAAATAAACTCTTAGAAGCTGCAAATGCTTATGCTTGATTTATTACTTAACCACATCTGGCAAAATGAACTTCTCCTGTAATGTTTGCTGTGTTCTAGATCCTTGTTCGAATCCTTTTCAGAAGGAAATCTGCATTTGAGCTGACAATTTCCATGTCAGGTTTCACTCAACTGCAAATTACCCTAGCTGAATTACACCAACCCCTGAAAATAGACTAAAGCAAACTTCAGTCTTAACTCTGGCAGTGTTGCTGAGCTTGACTGTAATTACAACTATATCAGCACTTCATTTACAACCTCCTAATGCCCTGTGTCTCTTGCTATCAACAAAGTATGGATTAGTGACCCAGTTGGTTGCTGTCAAATATATATCGTCTGCCTAGTGTTCAGACTAATAGCCTGCAAATAACTAGCTGGAATTATGTCATGTCAATACAACATCTAAATGAATAGGAGGAAAATGAGCACAAATGGCAAAAACTGAAGTGAAAGGTATGCATAGATGCTCAGCAGTTTTTCATCTTGTGTAATAAAGTATATTTGAATCAAGACCAGAAAATCTCTAAGCTGAGGGAATGCTTAATCTGCTCTTTTATAGCAAATAGAGATGGGTCAGAAAATGTTCTTTGATTCAGGAGATAACTGCAACTTAACTTTATATTTGTGAATGCTTTTTTTCAGTCCAGTGCTTTGTATCTTCTGCTGGAATTGAAGCAGGAGTTGTAGCTACTTAAAGCAAGAAAATCAGCTTTGGGGAATTGTGAATAATTAACACAGTCCAATGACACAATCAGAGGAACAGAAGATACCTTGATGTCATGCCAGTAGCTATTTCTGATAGTAAGTTTTATAATAAAGAACATAACCTCTCTATTTGAAGTTGTCTAGGAGTTGAACTTTTTCTGTTACATGTTTCTACATATTTCTTAATGTGTTTTGGGAAATGTTTTACGCTGGATTTAGTATTTCAATAATTCCCTTGTTTAGTATTTCCTCTCCACTGTTGGAGCTACAGAAATTCATGAAAGGTTGCATGTGCAGAGCTAATTTTGGAAATCATTAAAATTGTGCAAATTGTACACCTGTGTTCTCTTGGACTCACCAGCAGAATGATCAAAAAGAGATTCTATGAAAAAAATCATACAGGAGCAGGGTTTTACATACAGAAGCATATGGTCTGTATGCCCACTGATGTGATGTGCAAAGGCTATCCATATCCTTTTGAGATATTTATGGTGGTCTCATTGAAGTGGCTGGACCACATGTTCTCCTCTCTATACAAACTTTATTTTATATAATGTTTCTGATGTATGTGAGAAATCACAAAATTGCAGGTAAATATTCAACTGAGAGAAAATATAGATAAAATACAGTACAGTGTATCCAGAATCATAAAATAGACTTTAGCTCAGGACGTACCTTAAGCTACTGAAAACACAGAAATTGGATGAACACACCAGGGGGAGTATCGTTGTTGTTGTTTTCTTTCCCTACGCATTTGCTACAAACATAGAATGCCAGACTAGATGAACCCAAGACCATTCACTGTTCTTAGATTCTTAGTAGTAGACGTAGTCATTCCAGACAGCGTCACTGATTACAGACTTCCAAAGGCATATTGAGAATTAACAAAGGTACCTAGGACATAGGCACAAATCCTCAGTGTGTTTGAACTTCTGTAACTTTCTGGCAGTCAAAATTTTTATGGTGATTTATATCTCGCCCTACAGATCTGTTTGACCAAGTCTATTTTACCATGCTTTTACACCTACATTTAATAAATAATCAACAGGCTAGACCACTGACCTATTAAAATCAATGGAAGTGTAGCCTTGAATTGTTGGGGGAAAAATGTTTGCAAGGCATAATAAAGTCTGAAAATAAATTTCTAATTAAAAAACCTACTTTTCTAGTGTCTTCTCATATTTATGGGCATGTCTTCAGATCCCATTTAGTAAGTTCTTTTAGCTACACAGTGTTATTTCTTTACCACTACTACTTCTTGCTTCTGCATTAATGCTACCAGTTCTGGTAAAACGTTTTCTCTGAAATCATATTTCTTGAAAGCAAAAAAAAATGTATTGAAATAAAGACCTTTCCAAAAACATTCTCTATGGAAATTCCAAAAAATCAGTTTTCATGGAAATATATATAGGTCTCTTAACTAAGCAAGGACAAACAATGCTTACAGATTTTTTTAAAGGTCTTCTGTGGAGTGATTTTCAGTACATACAGTAGGAATACGATAGTAGAGAATATGTTACAGGTAACATCTTTTTGTGTGTGTTTGTAAAGCACAAAGATAGGACTCTAGACAACAAATAAGAGCTAGGACATGACAGAATGTGTATAAAGAACAGTATGATGCAGTTTATATTTAAATATATCTTTTACTACATCTTTTAAAATGTCTTTACAGTTTCTTCTTAATTTGAAACTGTTTGTTGTTTCCTTGTCTGCACCTGGAGGTGTAACTGTTGGAGACAGGTGTAGAAAGTAGTGGTTTACTCCTTGAGAAGAATGATTTGTCAAGATCTAATAGCACCAACTGGCTTATAAGAGCTATGCAAGCAAGGCCATCTCTTGACAGAACTGACAGAAGCAGTATGTGGGCTGCTAGAGAGATAAGAGATTGTGGCTGTTCTAAATGCTGGCATGATGCTGTAAGCTGGTCATCTACTTCATGAATTGGTTTCTTTGAGTTTACAGGTGTACAATTTAAGATTTAATAAATTTGCCCAAGAACAATCAAAAGCTCCTTATCTATAACTTTACAGAAAAAAATAACTGCCCAAATAATTCTCATGTAGGACTCTGTGAGCTGACGATGTGTTGCCACTTTCCTAACCACAAGGCCACAAAAGATAAAAAGATCATTAGTTTTTAAGGTGTACAGCAACTTCTGAAATGTACTGCATCCCAGCTTGCTAGTTATTTAAAGGATTTCACAATTAGTGTCACACTTCCCATAACAAGGAGAGGATTTGACAAGAGAGACATTTCTCTCATTGCTACCCCCATCCTATGAAAAAAAACCATCCTACAGAATGTCAGCCTTGAGCTTACAGCACTGAAAAGGAATTAATACCACCTTGGAAATGCTGGTATTTTTACAGGGGCTATGCTCCTTCCAGTACTGGCTAGTAGTGATACTTGGTAAATTCTTAGCCCAACAGAGGACTAAATGGTGTCACAAGTGAAACGGTGCTGCCCAGCTGGGGACACTGGGTGCAGATCCTGCTGAAATACCTTTCTATACTCAGGGCTTTATAATTTATTTTTAAATTACAGTTATCAACATATATGAAACTGAAAAAAGCAGCTCCTTGCTGGAACGTGACCGATACATGACATGGTAGCAACTAGCTGTTTTACAGTTCTAAGTAATTCCAAGTTTTATCTTGTAAGGAGGCTCTTGGAAGAGAGCTAGTGAAGACAGGGAGGAAAATGAATGCAGGAAACACAGGAAAAAAATAAAGAGAACTGTCCTCATAACAGTAGAGCACTTAGAGCACTAATTCACCTGAAAGGAAGTAACTAGCTGGTTGTCAGTGAATAATTTGCTTTCATTGATCCCTTGGTTAAATATTGAAGACATTTGCCTGCAGGGTTCAATGAATGAGAATAAATTCCTTAATCACCCCACTTCTTGTGCCTGTGCTTGTAAATCAACATGTGTCACAAGAAGAAAACTGGCCAGGTTTTAAAGAATGCTCTACCACTGTCAGCTGTCTCTTCTAGTTGACCAGGTTATGAAATTCCCACAATGGTACCCCTTCTTTTCTGGTTTGATCTTTATTTCTTCCATAAAACAATATTCAATACTGCCAAATACATGTACTGAAACTTGAACATGTGCTTTACGTAGTTTAACACCGGTCAATAGTGTCACGACAATCTCAAATTCAGTTTTCCATCTGTATTCTGTAAAATACTAAGGTTATGGGTTGAGAAATATTCTATGGTCATGTAGCATACATGTTACAGCAGACAGCTTGTTGAACTCTAGTGTTCTGCCTTGATAACATTTTTCTAAGGAAAAAAATTTCTACATAAGAATTAAAAATGAATTCATCTTGTTACAGAACTAGAACAGAACTAATTCTTTGTTCAGTGGTTTAACTTTTCAGCTCAGTCTCTTCCAAGTGACTGCACTTTCTGAAGTTAACAGCATATTTTTGCAAACAGCATCTGCTTCTAGCAGTGCTAATGCTTGATGTTTAGAGTTACTTCCAAGGACTGGTGTGCAGAAAGGCTCTTGCTTATACTTGCTCCTATAGAAACCAAAGTCACTGCTAAATCCTGTGTACCACACTGGAGTGCTGAAAGTGAAAGGGACATAAGTAAGAAAGTTACACTTCCAGGGAGGATCAGTCAGGACCCATGACCCAAACCTGACCAACAAGATATTTCATTCCACATATGTCATAGTCAGTATAAAGCTGAGGCATCACAAGAGCCAAGGTCTCCTCTTCAATGAGCAGCATCTGTGGAGGACTCTGTTCTTTTGCCTTTGAACCCAACCTGTGAGTTCCTGAATCCAGTTCCTATCTGCCACTGAGTCCAGTCTGAACTCTGGGGGAGTTCGACATTGGATTTCTACATATTTCATTATTTTCTTATTAATATTATCTTTTTCTTGTTACTGTTTCATTAAAACTGGTTTAAGTGGGGTTTTTTTTCTAACCCATAAGTCTCTCTCCCTGGATTTTCCTTTTCCCTTGGTCTTGTGAGAAGGAAGAGCAGTTAATAGCATATGTCATTCATTTAGAGGCCAGTCCAGCCTTAACCCTTGACACTATAAAATTCAGCTTTTTTTTCTCCTCACTGAATTATCTGTGAATCACTTAAGCACATATATGCCACAGACTCATACTAGTCTGGACTCCCAGTGTCCATTCATCCCAATATCCTATTCAAGAGTGACTAAAAGTGAATGCTTGAGAAGCAGCAGAATAAGATAAGTATATTTACAAAGCACCCTTACAGCTTCTGATCATTTTAGTTCATGGAATTACTACGACAGATATGGTTAATTTGCATTCAGCAATCTCAAAGGATAATTGGGCTCATGTTAACTCCATGTGGCTCTTTGCCTCTCCATATCTTGTGGAAAAAGAGGTCTACTGCTTGGCTATAAACTCATCTCCTCAGCCCTCTCCTGTTATATTAAGCCCACTTCTTCTGTCTTCATGTGATGTCCCTTAGTTTTCCTAAAAATGGAGGTTCTTATATTATTATTTCCCAGGTAGTCTTGATGAATACACTACTGTGTATTTTTTAATTATTCATCAACATGTCTAAACCATTCTTACATTCATGGAAACAGCTTAGGGTGTTTGCAAGGTCTGCTTCTGCTCTGAAGAAGGGCCACGGTTGTGGTGAGATTTCATGTTCCTTGCTCTGCCAGTACCACCAGTTTTCAGTGCCTGCCATTTATACACATAACAGAGCAGAGGAAGGGATGTTTCCAAAAAGCTATCACCACAAACAATCTAGAAGCTGGATTCCTGCCTTCTCAGCTGTCACGCTGCCTGGTTTTGCTGGCCAATTGGTACTTTCAATCACATCTAGGCAATCCATATTCCCTTGAAAGAATGCCAAATAAGCAATGTTTTCAAGTCTTACTGACAGCAGTGTAAAAATTGTACAAAATAATTTGAAACTCTAATGGAGTAGGGTTACCTCACACATTCAATCCCTTTGTGCCCAATTTCCATAGAAGTCCTGGTGACTGCGAGGAATTTGCCACTTGAGAAAAAATGAAGAAAAGCTATATGTATTCCATTGACTTTTTTTTGATACTGAAGAGATATTTACCTCTGAAAAGGATATTACCTTGCAAATTTAAGCCCATATTGTTTTCCAAAACTTCAGTCTTCTATCTGTCTTCCTCAGTTCCCTCAGGATTTTGAATGCCATTACAGACAAAACCCCAATGGATGATCACTTCCTTGACCAATTTTTCTTTGTTAGTCAATAGCAAATCGAGGAATCCAAGGTGGCTACACGTACTTCCTCATGTTAATTAGCCTGCAAAAAGCACTCAGGAACATGTCATCCTTAATTGCTTCCCCCCCCAGTCCTGCTCCACAAGGCCCTGTTTGTCATTCCATAGAAAAGCTCCATAAAGCCAGGCTTCTACTTCATGTAAAAGGATGCCCCTCTCCTCCACTTCCCAGCCTATCTTTGCTAAAACACCTGTTTCCATGCACCACAGAAGGACAGTCCCATCCCACTGTGTCTCAGTCACTCCAGTGGTGTCACACTTCAGTGTCTACACAGGGAGGTCTAACTCCTCCTACTTGTTTCCTAGGTGCTTTCGCCTACAAGCACTTGATGTGAGCCCCACTTCACTCTCTTATCTTTCCTGAAGGTTCCCTCAACCCCACACACTTGCCACCCTGAGCTCCGTTCCCTCACTTAGATGAAAGCTGACAGCACCATCCCCCAGCATGAATTATCATAACAATTTTCAATTATTCTGCAAATTTAGTAGTGTTTATGGAACACAAATTGAGAAAACACAACACGCTTGATTTGATTCAAATTATATCATCTGCTCCATTCTTTCTCTTCTTGGATGGATTGCAAGCATAGATACAACTGCTTTCTGGACAGAAGGATAAGAATATAAATACTGTCATGGTAAAAACTACGTAAATTCTTAACTCTTTGCTGGATGAAGTTTGGAATGGTTTACATTGTCCAATAAATATTATGGATCCTTTCAGGCAAACAAGTGTGCTGGGAATAGTCCTTAAATAAATAAGGATTGGGGTTCTTATTTCTTTTATTTATGCTAAGAATTTATAGTGGTTTGACTTAAATGTCTATAAAAAAAGCTGCAGCAATTTATTATGCTAGTGTAAAATCACACCAGATAAATTGAGGCAGTTGTGTATGCCAATAGAACGGAACCTTTATTTATGTTATACTTTAAGTTGAAATGAAAATAAACTATTTGCCAAAAGTGTCTAATACGCTATGACCTTTTATAGCAAAAAGAATTATGTTTTAATTACCATTCTCTTCACTATCTCTCCATTCTTTCAACTCATTTTGTTATTGCCAGGCCACAGTTAACAGGCCTGTGCATTCCTTCAGGGGAAAGGGGGGACTCCGGTTAAATTATGCAAAAATTTGTATACAAAAAGTATGAACAATTTTGCTTCTGACCAAAAAAAAAAAGAAGCCTCAAAATACTAACAGTTCATCATTTACTGCTCTTTTAGAGTCAGAAAAAAACAAACTTTCATCAAAGGACACCTGAAGTACAAAATCTCATCTTAGTTTATTGTCTCTGTCCGTGAACTGCAGGTAAATAGAAGGCATCTGTGCTCGGGGAGCAGAGGGTTTATGGATGACAGGCACTAGACAAAGTATTTAATAATGCAGGTGATATCATCTCGCTGGAGAAAGTGCTCCGGAATTATGCCTTTTCAGACAAAATTAATGACTTAGTTCAAGCATACTCAGTCTAACAATTAATCAGGGAAAGTTCTGTGAAAGACTGTCAAAGGAAATGGTGGAGGTGAAACACTTTAGGGATTTACCGTACTCTTAATTTCTAGAAAGCAGCAAGTCAGTGTACTGATCTCACGTCTGCAGGTTTGAAGCCAGAAGTTCTTACAGTTCTGAACGCATTTTACCATTATCATAAACAAAAAGTAGATTTTGTTCAATAATAGAGCTCATTTCCCATTTGCTACAAAGGCATAATAGCCAATGTGTGATAATATAACTAATTTTTATTTAGCAGGACTGTTTCAGTATGACTGTTAGAGTTATTCACATATGGTCCACACGAGGAATTATTTTTCCTAATGTTATTGTCACAAAAAAAAAAAAGTGTGGAATAGTAACACCAGAATGATATACAAGGGTAAAAGCACTAATCATGCAAGTACTTGAGTACTATGGAAAAGACTTTGTTGACACAGGATGCAGTGGCAGCAAAATATCAATACCTGAAAGTACTCATTTCCATTTCATTTTCACATCTGTTTTTTCAGGAATAGCCTGAGCTAATTGAAGATTGCCTCCCTAAATAAAACATACCATAGACTTCAGTGGGGTCTGGATTTTCTTCTTCCTTCTTTGTAGACACTTAAATACACAAAATTTCCTTCCATAGTCTGATGGAGTATCAGGAATGACAGAAATTGAAAATTGAACTTGTTGTTCAGTGTATCTGTGGGCATCAGCTGAACATGGAAATAGCAAGTAACTTGCGCTAGTTCACAAGAAGACTCGTGATGTGCACAAAAGCTCCAGTCAATTTTCCATTAAGCACTCCCATCTTTAGTGTCTTTGCTTAGATTTCTAAGAAGCAATTTCAACACATGGAGAAAGAGGTGAATCCATTGTAAATAATTTTCACCAAGGCTAGTTTGCCACATCCAACACGTTCCACATCAGAATGTTACATTGGCCATAAATGAAAGAATTTCTTCCTATTTGGAGAAGCTGAATTATTGCCTTTAGACTGTATTAAAAGGAATAAGTTTTATCCTTAGCTAAGCTCATTTTATAAATTTGCAGAGACTTTTACAGGAATAAGAGCCTAAAAAGCAAAGAGCCGATGTTGTTCTACAAAGTCATTTTGCATCTGTAACACACTTTCACCTAACAGTCAAAAAACCACAGTTCCTTACAGCAACATTCTACATAAAAATGAAAGCATTCATCAAGATTCTGCCAAGATGAGTGTTTCACATACTAAATACCTGAATAGAGGCCATCTCAGATAAAAGTTTCACAAGATAGCTCCATCACTTCCAAAAGACTTACAGTACATTAATAAAGCTAAAGAACTTTTAAATCAAGACTCAGTATTTTTCCTGCTTCAGCTATTTATGTATTTGTTTGTTAACAGAAAGCTCCTCTGCAGCCATTATGCCTTTTTTTTTTTTTCCTTTGATCAGTGCAAACAGTATAACTTTTTCTTTCTAAGGTCAGTAGACTCAGTGAACTAATCACCTCACACACAACAATGTTTGAGTAGTATTGCTATCAGACAATTCACCTAGAGAAAATGAATAAACATATGGAGAGATGCAGAATAGAAAAATGCTACAACATCAAGCTGAAAGTATATTCAGTTCAGAAAAAAAAGAAAGTGTTTGATTTCCAATCAAATGGAACTGTGTAAGTACTATCTTCAGTATAATGATGTGTACTAACCACTCTGTGGTTCAATCACACCCGTGAAATGGTAACCAAGATGAGAACAGTGGTGTGGTGCCCAGAAACATAAATAAGCAAAAATAGAAAAGCCAGGTAGTAGGGGAGATACCACTTACAGTGACCCAATGAAGCCCTGTATTCTCCTTATCTGGAGAGTAACAATCGTGATGAAAAGTAATAAGAATTCTTCAGGGAACAGTTACTGGCAAAAGCTAAATATCCAGGCATCAATACTAGACATACACTTATTTCATCTTTGATTTCGTCATAGTCACGGAAATGTACGTCTGTTTGAAATCATGTCTTGACTTCTGGTGTAGAGCATGTAACTTGAGTCCAGATAAGGAAGACGATGTTTAACTAATTTAACTAGTTCTCCACATTCTACATTCACTTCTGGAAGGAAGTAATTCGCAGCATTTAATATCAACATTTTATGAATGTTAAACATTCAACTTCCATGGCCACAAGGTCACTCAGTTGGAAAGAAACAATATTCTAACAAAAAAAAATCAGTTGCTTATTTAAGTAATTTAGGTGGCAAGCTTGATGATTGTAATGAGGGTGAAAGAGAGAAACTAGGTGATCCCAGACTACCTTCCGCTTTGCTGTGTGCCCCTCTCTCTTTTTTTCACATGCAGTTATCTTTCCCTCATCCTTGCTTGTTGGAAGTGGATTGACAGCAGAGAACTAGGTCACATCAAGAAGTCAAACAGTAGGAATAATTCTGATGGACACACCTGGATGAAGCAGGATAAAGGCAATTCAATAAGAGGTGATTAAATTCTCACTGTAACATAAAACAATCTTTCTTCTCACTTTTACACGGGTTGCACTGAAATCTAGCCACAAGGAAGGAGCATGTATCACTTTCCATGCTTGAGGAGAATCTGAGTGAACTGAGATACTAAAAGTAGAAGATTCACATAGTAAAAAATCTTTTTATTTCTTGGGAAAGTCAGAAGAAAAGATCAGCAGTTGAGCTGAAGGCACAGAAGAATTTGGGTAGCAAGATGAACTGATGGTAAAAAAGCAAAGAAGATACCTACTCTTCTATAAAGTAATTTAAAAAGAATTTAATCCCTCACTTTTTGTTACCATTAAAAAGATGAATAAACTACTTCTTGTCTGTACTGTTTCCTGGCTACTACTACTGATAAGAAAGCACCCAGAGAGTTTAATACTTCATACACCGTGGATAAAATTAATCAGAATACAGCAAGCTCTATCTGGATAATAAAAAAGCTTGTTTGGTCCTAAAATGGCCTGATCTATGACTGCCATAGCTGTTGGCACTGATTTTAAGATTTTAATATGTCAGTCAGGATAAGTTGTTTAATGAATGATTGCTTTGTCTACTTTGGTCACATTTAAATGCCAGACCTGGGCTGTCAAATGTGACTGGATTTATCAATGAGACAGAATGACATGGAGGAAATTAAAAGGTTGCAAAATAAATTATTTGAAAAGTTAATTGTAAATAATATAAACCCTATGTGCAAATATTAAATGTGTTTAATTAAATCACTGCAGATTTTAAAAGTTCTTTCTGGCTCCTTTGACAGGTCATCTCATGAGACTGTTTCTTGGGGATATAATTATTTAGTTAAATGATTAAATGAATGCTGTTATACATATTAGCTGTTCCATGCTTTTGTATGCTTAAAGCGTTTTGTCAACATTCTAACTACGGGACTGATCTTATTGTGAAAGGTTATATTGAAGAAGAAGAAGGGAGTCATTAGCTGAAAAAGCAGTCATACAGTTATTCTTACTCATATTTTGAAGAGAATTTCTAAGTTGAACACATAACACTACTGAGTCACCCAGACCCATTTAGAAGTTTCTCTTAACTGGCTTAGAAACCTCAAGTTGACAGCTAGAACTTGGTCAGCATTCAGATCAGAAGAATGCAGGGTAATTTTTACTTACTAATTTTAGAAATGAGCAAAGATGGATAATCCACTGTTGCCACTTGACAGAAGTAATGACAAACAATGATTTTAACGATGTGTTTTAGACATTGTCTGTTAGCATCTCTTTCTGTCATCCTAATCAGGCTACGTTTTGTAATAGATTAGGTGAAATAATATATAAATCCCTAAATAATTTGAAAGTTTCCATGCCTCTTCTTTCCAGTGGACATACAGCATCAACTCAGCAAGCTATGGCATCCACAGACTATTCACCACAAGGTGAGCTACTAATGTACTGCCTGCTGCACAGCTGAAAAGGAACAACCTCACACAGCTCTGCAAGCTCACTGCTTTGCTCCTTGGGGGTAGCTGTTCACTTTTGTGACTTTCCATGCAACCACTGCCCAACGAGACCTATTCATGACTTATATATTCACAGAATGAGCTCAAACCTTAATGCAGACTTAACTTTCACCATTGTATCTTGATAGCCCAAAACTGACACCTAATAATATGCTGGCTCTTTAATAACCTGTTTTTGTTAATGCACTTGGTTCACTATTTTAATTCCTCGGGCTCCTGAGTTCATTCAAGCATGGAGTTGCAGAATATTCCAGCCAAGGCATCCCCTGACTAGTAGTTCTCAGTTTTTGACAATATGCCTAGATGGTTATACTCCAGATAATACAAAGGTAAGCTCTTGTATTATAGTACTATTTCAAGTCAACTTTGCAATAAGAAAAAAAAGAACCTTTTAACATGTAAGTTTTTCTAGTAATAGTAAAGACTTTCTCTATTATTTCAGAGTATGACAGTGTCTAAAGAAAATCTTTTTCTTTACATATTTAGCTTCTTTCATGTCACTAAAAGATCTCACCAGAGCCAAAAAGACAGAGTAGGATGCACATTAAAAACAATGCAAATTGTTTATCATAGATGCCTCCGTATACTCAAAATTATGCTGCTACAGTGGCTCGTACAAAATGATTTCCAAGATAAACTTCTTGTCAATATCTCTAAAAGCTTTCCACAACAGTAGTCATCAAAGCAGACACATTCCATGACAGTTCTGGTACTGAGGATTTTTTCCTCTAAGTGTCAATAAAGCACTTCAGCTGTCTTTAAAGAGACCTAACTGATAAACAGAATGAAAATTTAATTTTTGAGATGGATACTTAAACCTGTACAGTTCAGATACCTTTAAATGCACAATTTCATGGCTTAAATGAGCATGCCAAGTAGAGCACAACAGCCTTCTGTTAGGGCTAGGGTTAAGATAGTTAGAGAACCACAAAGCCTACAGTTCCAGGGACACTGGGGCTGCAAAAGCCATGCCAACAAGAGCACGGTGCTGCGCCAACATTGCTCCCACCACACCTTTCTCATCTGGCCCACCCATGCCCCTGGACTCTTTAACCTCCAAATCCTGTTACTGTTAGGTTTAGGATTAGGGTTCAGAGAACCACAAAGCTTACAGCTTCAGGCACACTGGGGCTGCAAAGGCCATTCCAAGGGGACCACGGCAGCGCACCAACATTTTCTATGTACTTTCAAAACAGGGCTTTTGATAAAGGTTATTTAACTCCCAGAGCACACTTTGCTACTTAAAAAAAAAAAAATAAAAAAATTAAAAAATCAACACTTGCATTTTCATATCAGAGATATCACTCCTAAGCGTATTCTTTGGTGGGGAGACAAAACATCTGTGTTTCTCAGCTGATTCTTTATTTACACAAGCCTAAACATGATTCCAAGGCAGCTGAATATGTATAGTATAGACTCATATATAGTAAGACCATGTCTTGATTGGTATCAGAAATCTAACTGCAGCAACACAGACAGGCCCACCAGAGCCAGCAAGGTGACAGCAGGGCTGACAGCATCCCCTGCTGCAAAGCAAATTCCTCACTGCCTGCCTTACTCCAGGGAGCCTCACACGGTGAAGATCTGGCCATTGCTCAAAGACACTCCAGACCAGCACTCTGAGGTGATCACATTTCATTAAGAGACCTTTCCTTTATGACGACAGGAACACCGTCATGATGAAAATGAAATTTATTGTCTTGTCATTTAGCCTCTGAGTAAAGACAACTCTAATTAGTATTGATGCACAGATTTTTCAGTAAGCAAATATGTCTAAAATGGTAAGTATGCACATTTTTTAATTTCTTTTTCCTCATATCACTTACAAATGCAGTTTCTTTCTGAAATAGAAAAATCAGCTACAGGAGAACTACTTTCACTATTTTAGTGTCCCCTCTTTGCAGGTAAATATGTGAAATTAGGAATAGTAAACTGTACAAGAGTTGCTGCTGAGAAAAACCATATCAAGACTGCAAGCAGTATAAGTTACATTACAAGCTCCCCTTGCCTGTTAGAACAACTTAAGAATCTCATGTTTTCATTTACCTTTGCACTAAAGCACCTACATTCTCAGGCAAACATCGCCAAAACTGTATGCAAAGAGAGCATCACAATTCAGACAGCTCCTTCACTGTGTCTCACTCTCAGCTACAACGACCATGCTTTTTGATTTATTTATTCAGTATTTACTATCTATTCCACTCCATCAAACAACAGCTGTAATTTTTTTCTGTGATCAGTGCTTTCTGATACATATTCCATATTTCCAGCTTGTCCACATCTGAGAGACGAGGGTAATGGATGAGGTGGAGATAGAAAAGCTTTTATGCAAAACTGAAAATTTAAGGCTTTCTAGAAAATTGTTAAGCAAGAGGGTTTCATGGCTTTGGCACTGATCAGGAATTTTTGCATTTCTTGTCCGCAGCACAGAGTTACCTAGTAATCTAGTGTTCTAGTAGAATTTTTCTACTAGATTGGAATAAGGAGACTTCACTTTTCTCCTAATATTTCCCCCTGGCCCCAGTTCCTTGTATGACTTTCCAGTGTACATCCCTCCTGCTCATCATGTTCCCCTTTCTCTAAAGACTGCCTCTATTCCAAATATGACAAGTGCTTCTCCATATACTGCTTTCAGTACCAATTATTTTTCCACTCACATTTTCCCCAAGGATTGTTTCATGCACATCATTTGCTCAGCCCTAAAACTGTTATTGCAAAGTGCAAAAATACAGAAGGTATTAGAAACCTTCATTTGTGCTCTGTGCATGAACAGGACATAAGAAGGAAAGAGAATGAGCCCTATTAAAAGGCAATAGCAAACAGCCAGCTAAACAAAACACAGCATCACCTCTTTAGCATTCCTGAAATCATTGGCATTTCTCCTTGAACCTGAGCTGAGAAGTTCATGTTTCCTTATTTGTTTCCTTTTTAAACATTCAAAGAGCAAAGAGACTACATAGGACACATCATGCAATTCTTATTTAGATTTACTAATTAATCTATGCTCCCTACAAGAAAGGATTCAGGACAAGAGATTTCTGTCATAAGCTGAGTGAATTGAGAGGAGACAGCACTCCAGATCCTCACTGCTGGTCAATTTTACCACTGACAGTAAGATCACTATCGCAGTGAGGGTGATTTTTGTTCTCAGTTGAAAATAAATGAGATTATCAACACATAGCCGTTTTACAGCTAGCTTTCAACTGTCATCAGATCCCCTCCCCAAAATGAAATGCAAGTAAAAAGCTTTTCCTCCCATCTGCGGTCCACTGAGCTGTCCACTCTACCTCTAATGAACTTCTCTCTTAGCAGTATTGTGCACTGTACATTACAAACTGCAATTTGCATCATAATAACCCTTTAAAAAAAAAAAAAATCATCCATTTAATGCATTTTCCCTCTTCAAGTTACACAAAGGTATAATAAATGCTGTTTGTGAAGAATAGATAGAACTGGAAGAAACTCTTTTCTACTTTAGAATTTAATTGAAGAAGACCAATTATAAAATTTTAATTTCCGCTATCATCTGTCTTGAATATTTATCTTATCTAGCAGTTATTGTATTCACAATGGAAACCTTTTATGGCTTTTTTGTTATGCTATTCTGAGTCATGGATAATGCAGACTACACTGGATTAAATTTGTATGGAAAATAGGCCATGCTGTCTTATGCCTGAAATTAGAGGCAGCTAACTTAATTTTGCTGACATCTAAAAGAAAGTGAGCTTTGTTTAAGAAAAATAAATAAATTCACTTTAAAATCTCAGAATATTTCACTTGCTATCGTATCTGTCTAAAGTGTGAAATCTACCAGAGCTTAAACAGCAATTTACTGGAAATCAGAAGAGGACACCTGGGGTACCCCCTGCCTGCTGATTAAGACTGCATATACTGAGTATTTAATAATGTTATGAGTGTTTAGTGTAGTTCAAAAAGCTGGGTTTTTTTTTAAAAAGGCTGGAATAGTCAGGCTCATGTTTATCCATAGATACAAATTTCTATGTAGTGTAACAATCTCAAACATTAAATATTTCAATCATCAAAAAAGAAGGTCACGGGGTAGACAAGCACAGATTCCTAATTACAAGGCTATTCCAGTAAACTAGATTTACTGAAAGATAAAATAGAGGATGTACATACAGGGCAAAGAAGCCCTCTTTTAATTACTGTGGATAAAGCAAAGCAATCGCCACTATTTGCACTTCAAAAACATGATGTTTTCACAAAAGCAGAAGGGCTCTAGATTGTGTAGTACTCAGATCATCATTTGCAGAAAAAATGATGTCAATATATGCAAGCCTCTAAACGTAATACGATTTTAACTTAATCATCAGTAATCTCTCATTTTGAGTAAGTTCAAGTTATGGGATGGATTCTCAACATTGAAATGCTAGGCACATTTTCTTGAAGACATATTTTGACACATCATTTTGTTCTCCTACATTTTTTCTGCTTTTAACATATGCTTTCAGGTTTAACTCCATCAATGCTTATGTTCATATCAACCATGATATACAACTATGAATATGTTAAAAACAAGAATTTTGGGGCAAAGAACCATATTCCCCTCTTTCTCCCTCTCCTTGATTTGGGTGGAGACAGGAAAAAAAGCAGAGAGCCGGCCAAAAGCAGGACCTGCAGGATTCACACACCAGATTCCCAGCTTCTGGTCACTTCAGGGCTTTAGTGCTTTTGCACAGGCCTTTTGCTACTGTGGTTTCTCTTGACCTCAGCCACTGCAATGCCAGAAAGTCTTTCAATGCCTTTTGTAATAAAGATACAAAGTGGGATGGATGATGCAAGTGGGAGGAGAAAGGAGAAAGAGGTAAAAATTACATTTGGCATAAAACACTGGCACAGTCTTTCCCCTCTTGTGTCTGAACAAGTCTGAACTTTTGTTATAAAAGCAGTAGTGATGAGAGTTCAAACAACTGTATTATTCTTCTAACAGTTTACAAAGTGAACATAAAAACCTCTGCAAAGTGCACAAAGAATTGAATCAGACCTGCTACTGAATGAGATGTGTCAACTTTCAGGTCATAATAAACCAAGGTAGGCCCTTTATGATGCTGCCACACGTAACACTTTCATACATGTTAAGCAAGAATGACAAGGTCCATAAATGCACGCGTCACATCCAAATGGAATTAAATGTTTCATGCCACCGTAATGCCACTGCAGGTTTTTTTTACAGAAAAACTCAGACGTTGAGCACGCAAGATGATACAAGCTGATGGCCTTTGAGAAAGGTAATACTGCCTTAGTTGGTGTAAAGGCACAGCTGACAGGAAATTGCCAGTCCATTCTAGAAAACCTCCTGCAAATAAACTGTAGTGAGTATTAGTCATCACTCATAAAACCCAGGGGAGTGCTCTTTACAGTCACAGAAAAAAACAAATACAATTACCAGCACAAAAATAAATATTAATTAATATTCATTTTCTATTAGAGAGTCTTATGTCATACAAGCAACAGAGGTCTGAAATACAGATTGGGTGACAGTCACAAGGATTCAATAGTGCTTGTGTTCAGCAGTGCTAGAATCCAGAGCAAGTTAAAGTAAAACAGCTTCATGAAGCTTCAAGTCTGCATGGAACACAAGTCTGCATGTTCCTGCTTGGAAAATCAAACACATGACTTTGTCCATCATTCTGATTATCTCTCAACATAAGGAGCTACTACTGACTTTTTTCTTTTTTTTTTTAAGATTTCTGTAAAAACCGAACATTAAGCACTGTACTTAAAAGAAAGAACAAAAACAAACAAGCAAAAAACTACAAAAAAAACTGAAACAAAACAAGCACACAAACAAAACAAAAACAAAAACAAAATTAAAAAACCCATACGTACACAAAAAACCAAACAAATAACAACAAAAAACCAAACCACAACAGTTGTCCAAGAAGTACATGTCACCAAGGAAAAAAAAAAAAGTCACAATAACCATTTCACAGCTTGGTACGTGGGGACTGGCAGAGTTTCAGGGAAAGCATCCAGAATCTTCATTCCTCACTTTGTAAATCTAGTACTGTAGGACCTGTTCCACTCAGTCCCGTTCCAGTGTTTGAAGGAGAGCTCTCAGTGCTCATTATTTTGCTTCTCTGAATGCACAGGTCAAGAAAATCTGCTACAATGACAGTTGATGAGGCTATTCACTAACTCAATGGAAGCCTTTCCATTGATTTCTAATGATGACGGATTGACTCATTAAACTGTTGAGCTTTAGACAGTCACCTGCAAAGTGACAGCTCTTACACTGACTGTGTAGATATAAAACACACTAACAGTTTTGTTTAAACCTGAAATGTTACATTGCAGTGACAGCACTGAGACTGCACGCTGAACAATTGATCAGTATCACTTCAACAGTGCATGCTTACTTACTGCCTTTAACTTGGAATGGAAATTAAAGTGAAAATGGATTTTCTTCATAGGCGGAGAAAGCTGCCTATGGACAGAGCTTGACTGACAAACTTGCTGGGAGAAACTAAAAGGATAGTGGTTTTGGCTTGCTTGGGTGTCAATGGTCCCTTGCTACCTTGCGGCCCTGTCTGCGGCCCAATCTTCTGGCAGGCCTCATGACCATGATACACACATCTTTTGCATTGCTATAACGTGTCCAGTCACTAGGACAGCCTAGCAGGCCTCTAATTTATTCATCTGCACAGCAAAATAGAACCCAAAGAAGTATGAGTGAAGGACACTTGGGTAGAACCTACTGCAAAGAACATCAAATCGCAGTTGCCGCTTGGCACAGCGCCTGCTCTGGCACTCACTCAGAGAAGGTGAAAAATATTGAAACGTGTGTCCGTTATTGCCCAGAACAGACACTGCCACACCAGTGACACGTGACAGAGCTGTCCCTAATGTTGAGCTGCACTGAATGATTGAACATGGGGAATAGTCCCTTAGAATGGCCTACCCTGGAATGACGGCTCAGCACCCTTCTCCTCATGAGGTCTGCTGCAATTCCACTGCAACAACCTAAGGCAGCCAGAGGACACATCCTCTGGGATACCACCACACTCCTGATTGTCTGGACTCATCTCAGAACAAAAGCTGAAGTCAATTTTCTTTCTACTTGTGCAATCAGGAAAAGGAAATCATGGTTGTGCCTCGGTCAGATGTTTTTTGACACAAGGCAGCATACCCAGTTTAGGCAGAAGTAGTATTTGTCAGCTCTTCAACTCACAGTATGTAATGGCAACTGTAGAACATAAAGCAAAAGCTGCCAAGAGTACTTCTGGATAAGAAACAAAGCTATCTGCCAGCAAGGTGCCCCACACAGTTTGGCACAAACACATGAAACATAACGCGCACATGTTTCTAAAATCTGGCAGACATCCTTTCACACGGTCTGACCAACTCCTCCCCAAGACAGAGCGCACACACCACCAAGGTTCCACTCTTCCACACACTTTCCCACACACCCCTAGAAGCAGCAAGCCCAGGGAGCAGAACCAGCTTTTATTGGGATGACAGAGCACCATCCCCACACAAACCCCTGCTGCAACCACCTCGTTCACACTCCACGCTGCCCCCAGCCTACAACCACAGCATGGACCACGAAGCGACCTTGACAGCACAAGGCTCTGAATTTGTATTTAGTATAAGGAAGAATTAGATAAATACTACAGTAGTGCGACTCTGTTAACATCTTCTTGTAACTTACACATTCACAAGATTAAGTATCCTCTGATATTACCAATGATTTCATAGTACCAGTACACTTATTTGCATTTATATAAGCAGAATGAGCAAAAACATGTTAATAAATAGTTAACAGACATGTTAAGCGAGGCCATATTTTTCACTATGGCGCTGGTTGCTTCCCTGTGCAGAGCTTTGAATTTTAGCAGGCTTTTTAAAAATTATATTCTCTATATGTTTATAAAGAAGTTATTTTTAAGTATTAAATAGACTTCCAATAATCAAATTAGAAATAACAGTTATCTAATCCATGAGAGGAGCTGATTTTTTTGTGAAGGTAACCACTGATGCTTCTCATGACAGCTGAATTAATACTGGATTAAATTCTGAATGTTGATGACTTTTGGTTTCCCCCATTTTTTAATTTCCTAGTTCAGACATCCATATCTGTGTATTTGTTTAAGATCACAGAATCACAGAATAATCATAGTTGGAAAGGACCTCCTAGATCACCGAGTCCAACCATACCTACAAGAACAAAAAACACCTAAATACCTGACCATTAGAAAAAAAACCAAACAAAACAAAACAACAAGCCCCCTATATGCCTGCCCCTAGAGCATGTCGTGAAGCACCATGTCAACTCATTTCTTAAATACCTCCAGGGATGGTGACTCAACCACCTCCCTGCACAGGCTATTCCAGTGTCTCACCACTCTCTCTGTAAGGAATTTCTTTCTAATATCTAATCTAAACCTTTCCTGCTGCAACTTCAGACCATTTCCCCTGGTTCTGTAATTAGTACCTAAGGAGAAGAGGCCAACACCCACCCCTCTACAAACTCCTTTCAGGTAGTTGTAGAAGGCAATGAGGTCTCCCCTCAGCCGCCTCTTCTTCAAACTAAACATGCCCAGCTCCCTCAGCCTCTCCTCATACAACTTGTTCTTTTAGCCCCTCACAAGCTTGGTAGCTCTCCTCTGGACACATTCCAGCACCTCAATGTCTTTCCTATAATGAGGAGCCCAGAACTGAAGACAGTACTCAAGATGAGGCCTCACAAGGGCCAAGTACAAGGGCACAATAACTTCCCTTCTCCTGCTGACCATGTTGTTTCTGATACAAGCCAGGATGCCATTGGCCTTCTTGGCCACCTGGGCACACTGCTGGCTGATGTTCAGCTGGCTGTATACCAGCATTCCCAGGTCCTTTTCTGCTGGGCAGCTTTCCAGCCACTCATCCCCAAGCCTGTAGTGCTGCTGAGGGTTGTTGTGACCGAAATGCGGGACCCGGCACTTGGCCTTATTGTACCTCATACAATTGGCCTTGGCCCGTCAATCCAACCTGTCCAAGTCCCTCTGAAGAGCCTTCCTACCCTCAAGCAGATCAACACTCCCACACAATTTGGTGTCGTCTACAAACTCACTGAGGATGCTTTCAATCCCCACATCCAAGTCATCAATAAAGATGCCAAACAAGACTGGCCCCAAAACTAATCCCTGAGGGACACCACTGCTGACCAGCAGCCAGCTGGATTTCACCCCATTAATCACAACTCTCTGGGAACACCCAACCAGACAGTTTTTAACCCAGTGAAGAGTACATTTGTCTATACCATGATTTGCCACTTTCTCCAGGAGAATGCTGTGGGAGACTGTGTCAAAGGCCTTATTAAAGTGCAAGTAGATAACATGCACAGCCTTCCCCCCATCCAAAAGGCGAGTCACATGGTCATAGAAAGAGATCAGCTTTGTTAAGCAAAAATCTCCCTTTCATAAACCCATGCTGGCTGGCCCTGATCCCTTGGCTTCCCTTCAATTGCAATGAGAGCTCACTCAAGATAATCCTCTCCATGATCTTTCCAGGTACTGAAGTCAGGCTGACAGGCCTGATGTTCTTCTATACAGACAGATGTTCTTCTATATAGATGCGATATTGCACAGTCATTTTTCTGAACTACTGCCTGATGTTATAAAGACTAGCAATAGTCAAGCTGTCACAGTCTGACCTAATTTAGTCCCTTCCCTAAAGACAGATTCAGTTATACTTAAATCAGCCCTTAAAGACACAAACTGCTCCTAAAAATCTCCAGTGCACAGTCTACTTTAACTCTTCATTTGAAAAAGGGATTTGCTATTGTCTAATCATATGTGTGAAGTATAAGCCCACTACTCAATCTGTTCTCCGACTCATAGCACATACATCTTCTACAATTTCTTTGTCACAACCCTGTACGCACATCACCTGAAGACTTAAAGACCTCCACCTGTTCGCTCTTCTTCTCACTAGAGTACACCCTACTCCAACACATCTAGTCTTTCCAGGACAGCAATATCTTTCCAAGCTCTGATCATTTTTACTGCTCTCCTCCTCTCAGCAATAGCAATTAGTTAATCTCTTTCACAGAGCTGAGTCCAAAACAGGATACCACCCCCACGTAGCTAAAACCTTACCTACACACGGCCTTCCAAAATGTTCATGTGATACTGTTGGTTCATGCTCACTTGTCATTCATAATACCTAGACCATTCTCAAGATAGCTGTCAATAAATGATTCTGTATTTCTTGTTTTCTGTTAAATAGATTCAGATGGAAGGTGCAATTAGAAATAAAAGTACCTTGTAATATTGGAGCAGGCAAGTATCTTCTCTCTCACGCATCTGATACATCCGTATATATATACTTTCCAATTTTCCAGATAGTGCCCTTTTGGAAAGGAAAGGCAGTTTTAGAAGAAATTAGGAAGAGAAAAAGAATTTAGAAGAAGGTTTAGACTTTGGATTTACACTTGGCAATTCAAATGTAGAATTTTCAGTCTATCTGCTCTATTGACTATTTCAGAGGATGGTATTGTCACTTAAAAACACCTTGATGATGTGTTTGCTCTTTCACATTCATATATAAAGACCCATATTAAAAAAAAAATCATACAGCCTTACATTTCAGTAAAACTTAATTCACTTTAGATGACCTTCATGTGTTAGAAGCAATATTAGTCACAACAAGCCTTACTGGCTTATACTTCTGTTATGAAACTTTTCCAGTGTTTTGAGATCATACGCAGTAGTATGCAGAGAGCTGGATTTCTGATGGCCTCTATTTGTGAATTCAGCAGCTATGCAGTGTAAAAGTATACTTTTGTGATTTCATGCTAGTCCTAGAAACTGTACTTTCATTTACATTCTTTGGTGCGTATTTTCTGGTACTGCTGGCACTAACACAGTATTTGTTCAGATATTATGAGAATCCTGCGGTTTAAAATACTTCTTTCAGACATAAGAACGTGGCACTGAAAAAGAAAGCTCTTTGCGTAGATAAAAACCTGACTGGAGATAATAAACTTTATGTCATTAAAACTGTAACAATCAAATTTAAAATATCTATTTTCAGCATAACTTTTTATGCTGAAGCCATCATTTATGTTTATGGATGAGTAGTGGTAATATCACTATTCTAAGCATACATAATAGCAGCCATTATCAAAACAATTCGATGTGGTACATGTACATACTGCAGTTATGCACAGCAATTCATCAGTTGTCAGTGTATTTTGAAAATAATTTAGAAGCTAAGGCAGAAGATTCTGCATGAAGAAATTATGTCCTCTGAACATAGGCACAAAGCACTGTAACCTATTTGATTGCATGATCACAGTTTTTCCAGCAAGCCTCCACCTTACTCAGCGTACAGGTCATCTAACATCACAGTCAGTTTTAAAAGACAAAGTATGAAATTAATTGTTTGCATTCCAAACTCTGTTTTCAGAACATGGCATTTCAGTGTGCTTCAGAAACATGGTTAGAACAGAACTGTCCTTAGTTTCTCTTTCAGCTGGCTTTTCATTATGCAAAACCAGTTTCCACCTAATTAAATTGCATTTTTAAAGTTCCTAATTTATTAAACTGCTGAGTCCTTGAGCCCCAGGAATGTTCCCCACCTCTTTTTTTTCAGATACTGCCCTCCTATGTTACTTTTAAGTTATTTATAAATACATCTCTCCTGCAGCCTCTATCAGCGGGGCACCTTCACATGTTGGAATTTAATGAGGATCAGGCACAAGTCATGAGTCCCTGAAGAAAAGTGGTACCTGATCTGCTTCATTTATTTCTACCAATAATCATAACATTACCTGCAGCTTCTGTTTTTAATTAGTGGTATATAATGATTAACACTGGCCAATTTGCATCTAATTATGTCCCCTGAAAAATTAGAAGTGGATGAAAAGGCTGAATGCAATTAATCATTCTGCAATGTGAATTTCCTTAAGTATCAAGGATGAATGTGTCATATGTCCTAACTAAGATTTCATTGAAAACATACACTGTCTGGTTATGAAGGAAAAGCGTGACGCTTCCCATGACAGTAGGAAATCTGGGTACTAAACACTACAGAATTACCAAACACATTCACACATCCTTTTAATAACAATGAAAAAATTATGTGACTGGTATGTAATTATACTCTGGATTCACATACTACAGAAACAATTAAAAACAATAAGGAAGGTAACATTTTTATTATCTTAGCCTTGTCTGAGACCAAGTATGGGCTTAGTATGTGGTCTTTAGAATATAACTGCCTCATCTTTCATTCTTAAGAAGTTTGGCTTTAGAAAGCATTCCATTCCAGCTTAAAAGCAAATATTCAATGCTATGTAGATACGGATTTTTTTTTGACCACCAGAACATCTGTAAGAAAACATTTACAAAACCAAATAAAACAAAAACAAATGAAAAACAGCAAACAAACAAAACCAAAACCAAATAAAACAAAAAACAAACAACCCACCACAAGCAAAAAAACCAAAACACACACACAAACCAAACAAACAACAAACCAAGCCCCTAAACAGAACCACATCACAAACCAATACATTTTTGTATGATGTCTTCAGCTTTTCCCCAATTTTCAGAGACCAAACTTGAACAGTCAGTATCGCAGACTATGACAACAGGGTGCTGTTAATTAATTGGTCTCTTTCTTCTGTCTCATGCACCTCATCCCTCTGAAAAACTCTGAAGGGACCTCAGATAAATAAAGCAATATTAAATAACACTGGTGAGATTTCTTTTTTTTTTTTTTCCTCCATCATGGTGAAATTATTTTGTCCCCAAGATAACTTAGAGATAAGTAAAATAACTTGCCAATTATTTTAAAGACCAGTACTTGTATAGCAACTTGCAGGCATAAGCCAGAGCAACAGTCCTCTAAGCTTAACATACAAAATTAGATCTATTACACTATGTTAATTAATTCCCAAATTTTTCATATTCATGTGATATTTAAAACATAATAAAGTTAATAGAAATCTTTTGGAAGAAGGTAACAATGAAAATAGAGTTTAAGACAAGTGAAGATCCTAAACGATATTTGATATACCTTTTCTAACTATTAACACAAAAAATCAAGCCCATGATTTGCACCACCTTATTTTTGCCCAAGAAAAAATAAATAAAAAAAAGTACTAGGGATCGAAATGAAGTACCCATTTCAGTAGCACACTAATAGCTTCTACTTGCATTTCCCGCACCTTTCGTATCATTTCTTGGTCATCTTCTATTTCAACAATTTTTCCAGTTCTTAGCCTTGCTGTCAGGAGTTTCTTGTTCTTCATGATACCTGGGGCATTACTTTCTTCTTTTTATTATTGTAGTCTTGCATCCCACTTTTTGTTTAGGACACGGGGCAATTTTTAACCTCGCAACATTTTGCACTGCACTTTGGGAAGCTGGGCAGAATTTAGAGGGGAGGAAATATTATGCTGCATGTGTTAACTGGTTGGTGTTCTCCCATGCTTGGAAGTATTGTTAAATTTTATTTTGCAAGAAATGTTTTTCTTTAAAATGTTAAGCTCTCTTTAGGTAGACTCTTGTAGTCAGTATGACAGACATTTCACAATATTTTTGTTTGGTTTTTGTTTGGTTTTTTGTTTGTTGGGGGTTTGAGATATACGGTGCTTGTCATCTCTACTCCTACTCCAGCCAAAATCATCAAAAATCTCCAAGATGCTCTTTTAAGAAGTGTGGCTTGCCAGGACAAGTGCTTTTGTTTTGAATGTGATATTCATTTACAGACGCTATACTGAAAAGCACTGCAACAATACTTCAATTCTGACCATCTGCTAGGAGCCCAAAATGTTAGAAATGAGATCTAAAGAATACAGTGCATTCATTCCCCCCCCCCCCCGCCTCAGGACCATCAAGTTTCAATCAGGATGGACCCATTATTGTACAGTATTGGGTTACACTTCATGAAACAGCCTGCAATAGCCACACAACAGCACACTCACACTTTCAGGCATAACAGACTACCAGGTTTTTTAGTAGGAAAGTTTGCATCCTATCTCACTAGAGTTGGATGAATTCTTAGTTAATTCTGTCTTAGATACTGTAATAGTATCATTAAAAAAATCTGTGAAAAAACCACAATTATTTGTGCATTTAGCTGGAGTTATTTCTTGATTAATTTAACACCTGCATTTTTGTCTAACCCAACCAATTGGCTGAGGCTCTTTGACACTCTTTTTGAAGTCCACTGACCTAACTAAAATTGAATATGTTAGCTTGTTTAATTTCCCTATTCATCACCATTAAGGAAAATAAGTCTACCAAAAATGCATTTTATGAGCAAAAGTAGGCAGTATTGGAGCATAACGGCAAAACCTGTGACAAATGAAGTCTAAAGTTGGCAAGCAAAATATATATACTAGCAGGAAACTAATGCCATCAACTCAAACAAAACAAAAAAAAAATCATCACACTCCATACCACGTCAATGAAGTATCATTTTGAATTAAACTTATTTCAGCAAGATTCGAGACAAAATCTTGATAGATTATGTGGGTTTTAATCAAAGTCCTTCCTCTTTTGAACATCACAGCAATGTTGTGCCCTGTGGCTTTCAGGAACAGTCCCAGTTCTTCGGGCCTGTGATATAAATGTAAAAACCAGTCCCAATATATGTATTTTATTGTTAACATTATGGTTTATACACTACTAAGTGTACATTACCAACAGACTTCGATCTTCAGGCATATTTAGTCCAGTCACTCTTTGACAATGATGACATCATAGTGAACACAAAGCACAAGAAGATTTTGACTCTCAGACAGAGGTGAGAGACCCAAAGACTGAAGGTGTGATTTGGAACAGTACCACAGTGTTATTCTAAAGCATCTCACGCTTCTCTCCCTGCATTTCTTGTATATGATCACTTGAAGAATTACTTTTCCAGTCCTACTATTCTGCATTTCATCTGCTTCTTAACCACAATCTTGTTGGGGTCTCACTGTCATATAACCAGTCTGGCCTTATTTGAAATACTTATCTTCCCACTTACACTCCCTCTACTGTGCATATTCTCAACTGTATATATTCTCTCATAACATCAGTGACCTTCCTACCACCCCAGTGCACACATCTTTGACATCCCTGACCCACTCTCCTCAGAGACCCAGAAAATGAACATCAAAGTGTTTGGTATGTATCTAAAACTCACATTTTTACTGCCAAAACTTGCTGTATACAAGTCTGACTCTTAACTTACCTTTATAGAGTTCAAACTAAACGCAGTTTTCACAGGGCTGTTGTTTCCCAGTCCCCACTGTTTTAATTGCCACTCCATTGACATTCACACCATTGCTCCCCTTTCCCAGGTATATAAGTTTCAAAACTTGTTCTCTTGTTTTCAAGGCCTTTCCTAATGCTGCGTAATTGCTCTCTCTTATTACACTACCCACTGTGCCAAAATATTTAATGACCTCTATTCCTTACTTGCCCATTCGTCCCACAACTCTTATGCCATTTCCATACGGAAACAGTTTCTTCTTCAGGCTTTTGCTGCTGTGCTAACAAGTTAGCTGTATAAGATGTTATGGTAAAATCAATTACAGGACAACAAAAACAGTGTTCAATTGAATATTCAACCGAATGGATGGGAATGTTCTCCTGTGCTAGTCACACTGATCTTCATACACTTCTTTCCTTGTCTTGCACCAATATGCTCACCGCTCATTTAGATAAGTTTGTTATACAACTATGTTAAAACTTTGCAGATACTTAGAAAAGAGACTTTTTGTCCTATAAATTCTCTAAGTATGGGCAGACAAACCAGCTACAAGTAGTTAAATTAGGATATATTTTCATCATACAGCATTGGCAAAACAGAACCACCTATGTACATACGGTTATCAGAAACCACCCTCGGTTTAGCCTGTGATAGACTGCCTATGTACCCAGCCCCTCAAAAATAACTTTTGTAAAACACTACAGGGACATGAATTGGACATTTTAGGAAGGATTGCATCCTCTTCTAACTTTCCAGAACATACATTTCTGCTAATAATTAAATTATGGGTAAAACCACATATTTAAATGAAATACCTGGATGATTTGGATTATTTCCAAGAGAAGAGGGGTTTAAATATTTAAGCCTTATTTAATCAGTAGAATGAGGTCTCTAATCAGTCTTCCTCTAAGGAAAAAATACATCCAAGGATCCATACCTGCAAGCCATTTGTGCTGCAGATGCTTTTTTCTAGGCATTCTCCACAACTAATAGGCCACATGAGTAAGCAAGCTGTGGTAGGGCAGCCTCATTCAAGTGGAGTTTCTGTACTAATAAAGAGGTATTTTTACTTCATGTTGCTTCTCTCACATTTTGCACCGGTCCTTCTACTCTTTAAAACTTTTTATTAAGCCCTGAAACTAAAATTTGGGGTTTGATGATATCTATATCAACAGTTGATGTGAGGAGTGGTGAACTGGGGAGGGAGTGATGTCCCAGTAACATTTTTGGCCAATTTCTTAAAAGTGCACCAGACAAATTCATCTATATTCCTAAAAATCTCTAATCATTTATAGTGAGAGTTTGACCATTAATTTTTCATGAGTACTTGATGTCATGAAGAAATTGACTCCTCATGCTTATTTTTCATTCTAGGCAGCACACCCAGGATTATAAACCCATTTAAGTCACTTGATCACTACGACCTTTTCGGCAGTAGGAAAATTAATACTGATAACTCAGGATCAGTGCAAGCATTAGGTTAGACAAAGCCAAGGCAGTGTTGATACCAAGAGGGCACGTCTCCTCTAGCCACTTTAAACAAAGCCAGCCCTTTCTGCTCTTATTGTCTCTGCTCATTTTATGAAGAATTTTACTGTAAACTCCTAATCCCAGCATTGCAGCTGGGCAATGCTTTTGCATTTAAGCAGTAACAACACAGCCCAGCACAATATTGCACGTATTTCTTTGTTACAGCAAGAAGTGAGGGGCACGAGGCAGATGTCATCTTCACTCCAAAAGTGCAGGGCAGCTGAAACTGAAGCAACAGAAAGCAGTAATATATTGCTGATAAAAGCTAATATTGAGGTACTGACCTCCAGGGTAGAAAGTAAATGGGGGAAGGATTGTGTTGTGGTGTTGTGTTTGGCAGTCAGTGCTTCCTGAGGTTACTTAGGAGGAGCAGAGTGTTTCACTTGCTTGGGGCTGTATTTCAAGGCAGTATTTAGACTGTAGGCAGTGAGGACCGGCTCTCCCTGCATAAATGTACTTTCTTAATAGCCTATCAGCTTTTTCTGATATTGTTTATAGAGCCAAATGGGGCTGTGGACTGTGACTTCTTTGGAGATCAAGTACCCAAAAGTGGGAGTCAGGAGCAGATGAGAGAACAGACCCTGCAAATCCAGCTTCTCCTCTCTGCTTTGCCCCAGGCACTGCCAAGTGACTCCCCTCCTGTTGCCCGGAAAAGGGGCAGACAGGCAGATGGTGGAGATGTCAATCAGAATGACTTAGCCAGCAAATCAAAAAATTTAAGATGAAAGAAATCTGTAATGATTGTCTTGATTATTAATTAAAATTAACACAGAGGATTACTGAAAAGCAGCATTCCAGAGATGGAGATCAGCTGAACTCTGGGTATTCCCTTGACACTGGCAAAACAGACGCACAATTAAGCGGAGCCTATATGATGATGTTTGCAAATGACATAAAACAACCATTTAATTAAGTTTGCTGCTCTAATGTGAATCAGAGGAAGTCTATTCATTGACCTAATTGTTGTTCTCCTTTTGGTTCTTTTACTGCCTTAGGATTTATGAACTCTAATAACTTGATGACTTAAAGCCACATTTTACTGAACCTCCCACCCAGCCCCTCACCCCCCATTACTGCCACAGATCCTGAAACTGATAGATCTTAAAATTACATGTAAGGGTTTTCTCTACAAGAATGCCTCTGACATATATGGGAATACTCAGAATTGCCTTTACACAGCACACATCTGTGATTCGATGGTCTTCTATGCCACATTTAAGTGCCCAAAAAGACCAGGAGGCACCATTGTGTTGCTGGCATTTTCAAAGCTGCTGACCAAACATACCTTGACACAGCTATTTCTCTCTATCAGCGTCCTCAAGTTACACTAAATACTGCTTGTACCACACACAGGGGCCATAGCCAGAAATCATAACCTTTAGTCAATCAACCTTCTCTCTTTGTCTCCAGCAATCTGTTAGTCCTTAAGCAGCTTGGTGTCATTTTACTGCATGGGGATGCATCTGCCCCACTCACAAGAGCCTGACAGTACAGCTTCCCATGTGGGATCTTTAAAGCAGACCCAATTTGGGCATATAAACCAAGCACAGTAAGTGAGTGGGAGGATATTTCAGTCAGTTCAACTTACCCACTTATCTCCAACCCACTGACTTAACCAAAACACCAGTTATTGGGAAAAATCTCTGTTTTGTGTAACTCAGTTTAAGATAGTGCTCCCATACCATAGTCTTCCTACAAATGGGCTTAGCCTACTGAATCTTTTAAGATTTACCTTTACAGATCCACATATTACCCCAGTAATTATTTCAGTTATTTTTCACAGTCTTCCAGAAATCTGAAGAGCATCCTGATCTCCAGACTCAGGGCCTGATTCACCTTTGCTCACTTTCACCACAGCCTCTCTAATTTTATCAAGGGGCATTTCAGTCCAAGTTTACTCAGTCTTAAAACCACTTAGCTGAGCCATTAATTCTCTTGATTTATCACCAGCATTTGATTGACTTGAGATGCTTCTCACTCCATGCTAGCAACCACTGTACAAAGGTTTCCCATCTTCCACTTACTGTCCATACAGCCACTGCAAGGACATATTTTAGTCTGCTGTGCCTTTGCCATAACTGAACGTTGGTCCAAAGTTATATTGGTTGAATGTGCAGGATCTCTGTTCATGTGCCTCCCTTCCTGCTCTCAAAATTTCCACTGCATACGCGGCAGTCAGCCCTGCAATTTTCAGATAGAAACATACACCACAGTCCCATCTATAAACAAACAGTATGTTGTAAGTGGAATATAGAAGTATTTTCCCAGACCCCTCCAGGGTTTCTGCTCACAAGTTTTTGCTAGAAAGAACATTTGCCCTTTATTTCTTCCTTCTGGACTCAGCCTGTTAACATTTGGTTTGACTTTTCCATTATTCATATCAGCATTTCTGTGCTTACTAATTTTCAATGGAAAACTTTGGCCAATATCTTATAAATAACACCTCCACATTTTCAAATAAATTGCAGACTTTCCAACTATTAACTCTGTCACTCCACCCCAAAAAAAATCGTTTTAATAAAAATAGAAAAAGATTATTTTTGGTGAAGCCATGGTGGCAATCAGCACAGACAGATGACTCGAGACTTTATGCAACTGTATATGACTAAAAGGTTTACCAAAACTTTACCTCTCTTCTATACTACTGACCTTATCAAGAAACAGTTTGGCAGTGTTCATAATTACATGTTAGATTATGCCTACATTTCCAGTGCTCTGGCGTATCAACCTCGTAGGGAGGCAAGCCCAACCTCTCTCACACTTCATCAAAACTGCATCATCCCAGGAACTCTTACACCTGTCCTGTGTAGCTTCTGGTACCACTGAGCTTTTGGAGGGCAAATTATCAGCAAATTCAACGGATACCAAGGCTTTACGTAAGAACAATTACGCAAGATGCATTTTGCTTGCAGAACACAGACCTACGTATGCAGAGACTGACAGAAAGAGATTATCTGTACACACACAGACTAACCTCCTTCCCCTGTATGTGGGAGTGTTTTGCTGTCTTGGTTCTGTGGCTATCAGGCTGTAACAGTACCCAGTGGTTAACTCTTCTCCCTACTGTTAGACAGCTGTAGAGAGGAAAAAAAAAATAATCAATATGTTCAGTAAGATGAGAAGGAAGAAACTTAAGAGTTCTGAATCCCTGTCTTTTCTTCACATGCAGGTATAAAGGCATCACAGCCAAGGATTATCACACATGGCAAGGTTAGCTATAATCGGTTCTTTACATCCCTTTTTTTATGCCAAACGAAGGCAAAGGAGTCTGTTTTATTCCTAATCCTGACACACGGTGCTTGTATTAGCTGCCAAATACGCAGGAATTTTAATGAGGGACATTTTCCTCTTGTACCCACTGTTAGAAGAACTACAACAGCATGGAATTGAAATTTAAAAGTTCATTCCTGAAACTGCGAACCATTACACAATTGACATACAGTCAAAATCAGAATAACCATGCATGTCAGATCTTTTATTTAAGCATGTAAAGAACTTGAAATTGAATTAATTCATTTCTTCCTAGTGTCTTGTAATGTATTTTCAAGTTTTGCTTTATGTATTGTTCTGTCGTTCAACAAGTTTACAGTAAGCAAAGCTTAGCAGGTAGAATTTAGATGGGTTGGAGGGCAACTGTGGGAAAGCATATGAAATTTCTATAGGAAGATGAAGTTTTTAAGGCAATACTTTTTTCAACTGCACATACCTCATGGGGCCTAAGAACTGAAATTCTTCAGGAAAAAAAATAAAATAAAAAGGATCTTTGACCTGCTGAATACACTGCTTGTCTTTGATACACAAGAAAAGAATATTTTATATTCTTATGCACTCTCCCATGCCTTTTTCTTTGTGCCAGAGTAAGTAAAAAATGGAGAAACAAAGAACAAAGTAAAAATATGACTTCAAACCAATTCAGAGAAACTTCAAAACTGTCAGGAATAACTGTCTAGGGGCAGAAAGAAGCACTGAAGTCAGGAGGGAAAAGGGGGATGATGCAAGCAATCAACCTTCCTTTAATTCATGCACTGCAGTGACCTTGTGAATGTTAGAAATTCTTTTATACACAGTCCCAAACAGACTTTTTTGCCTCATGATTTTTTTTTCACCTGAGCACTGCTCAGTTTTACAGGGGAGGAGAGACTTGGGGTTTGATAAATGGAGATCTGAATTTAGCTTGCCATACACTGAAACCAATTAAATCAGGTTGAGTGGCTCAAGAGACATTTTTAGGTTTCTGCTGAATAATCAGAAAGTATTAATACTACTTTGAGTGAAAAAATATAGAAAAAGTGTGCTCAAGGGAAAGAGGAAATTTTGAATTGATGGAAGTTTAAATGAAGTGAGTGGTTTCAAGGAACTGAAAAAAAAAAAAGGAAATCACAATGCAGTATTTCTCTGATAGTGCTAGCCTGTGTATAAGGGACCTGTTTGCAAAGCAATGTTTTATAAAATAGAAAACAAATGCAAAAATGTAACATAATTCGAAGCTAGGCTAAGAATGCACATCTTGCAGATAGATGTCATTGAGATCTGAAACGTTAAGCTCTATGAAGCAGAGACTGTCTTTGTTTTAGTTCTTCCTATGTATATCAAACAATGGTCCCTAAATCCACCTGCTAGAGCTGCATAAATAATTATTGTAGAAAGAAATTATTCCATAAAACAACTTACTTCCTTCAAGCCAGATAACCATAGAATGCTTGGAGTACAAGTTTAGCCCTGTAACAGCTTGAAGGAACAACACCTTGAATATTCAAAACACATCACAATAGAGTGTGCTGCAAAAAAAAGCCAGCAAAAACAGCTCTCAAAAGTATACCAGCTTACTGTGTTGAGTGAAGAATTGTAAAGGAAAAAAACTACTACTTTGCATGATTTCACAAGGCCTCAAAAATTTCATTACACTCCAAAATGAGAAGATAGAGGGATAAGAATAATGTTGTAAAAAAGTAGACAATGAAAAGCTATGATCCTTCTATTTACTAATATGATGGATGACAGTGAAACATTTTTACTCCACCAGCCCAGAGCTTTTACTCACAACTGTACATTTTATGACGACAGGAATGTTTCAGTTGGTGAAACCTGCCAATTAACAAGCAGATGGAAATCTACCAATGTGACATCACACTGCAGGAAAAGATGAAGAGGCTTTCCGACTCAGTCAGCCTAGCATCAGCATTAGACACTACCAGGAGCATTTACACTCCATAGTAAACACCAGAAAAGATTTTCAGCTGAGCTATGACTACTTCAAAACCGATCATACCTCTAAGAAAGGAACAGGTCTGAAAGAGTTCATTAGGGCTTAGTTATGCTCCAAGTTAGAGGAAGAGTTTTCGCCAATATAACGGAAAGCTAATTGATACCTGCTGTCATTGTAGCCACGGTAACAGAAAGCTAACGAATCTCTTTCTGTTTTTCAAGTCGATTTTGCAGCATGCACTGATCTCCACTGTACCTTTAAACAGTGCATCACTGCCCAGCAAGAACTTGGTGCTCCTGTGTAAGCATCACTCAGAGCACTACAGGTAAGCATATCCAACCACTCCTGGCATTCCTCCAAATTATATACACAGCATATGATTTCTGTGCATCTGAAGTAGTGAAGAGAGGGACTTCTTTAAGTAAATGTCATACAGAAAACTTGGTATTTGAAGTCTGAAACTTGCAGTGACCTTAAAAAAGCAGCAATTGCAAAATAATACCCTCAAAAGGAGCTTTACAAAAAAAGCCAATAAATACTATTTTTATATACACGAAGTAGGGAGAAATACAGTGTTCGAATGCTGTATTTATGGAATGCTTCATTTATAGAGAGATCCAAGTCTGGAAGTCAATACCATTTTACAGGTTACATGTTGATTGGGTCAGTATATATATATAGGCAGTGAATGTTTTGCAATAGGCTACTAACAGTAATTTCAAAAACAGTACAACATTCTTATACACTTAAAACATCTTTTTCAAAACACCTCTGAAGTATCTGAATAGTGTATTTTTTTGTAACTGGACTGTCATTTTTAACTAACAGCAATCATTTATTTGTTCTGCTCCTTGTTTTTTATTACACCTCTCTCCTTTCCAGCTTTATCTCCTGTGTTTGATGGATAGCAGAGTTGAAACATGATAATGTAAAGAGGATACAAATATTTCCACATTGTGTCCAAATGAAGAACAGGGCAAACCTGTACTTCTCTTCTGAACGACCTAATAGTTCTTTAACATTGCCAAGTAGACTCACTTCTACCTTAAGCAGTAGCTCTTGTTTACTAAATGATCTCCTATCAATTCAAGCATTTTCAGTGAAGTGATAAGAAGGAAGTCTATCTGAAATTAATTGGAAAGATTCGATAAATTATTGATGTGTCAAAAAATCCATCTCCTCCAAATAATACTGAGGCCAAGAAAAAAAGCTTTTCCCTGTTCCAATACAGATTTTTAAAAGTCTTTTCCTAACTAGTCTAACTGTTCCATCAGTAATGTGACTGTGACTTTTTCAAATCCAAGCAAGGAAATTAACTACCGACTGCAACAGCTTGATTTATGCTACAGTCCTTTAGCAGAACCAAGGTAAAAACATACACTGAGAGTCCAGTCAGATTAAGTCCAGGAGGAACAACTTAGAACTTCCCTCCATGTATTTCATAAGATAAAAGATGGCCTGAAGAGTCTCCAAATTCAACACCTATTTATTCCAAATGCTAGCTCACATGGTTTCTGCCTGCTAGGCTGCTCAGATCCCCTTGCCATCAACTCTAGAGCCCTGCCTTTGTTTTTCCTGTCCCTTCTCCACCATATCTTATCTTCCCAGCAGGATCTCATTCCTTGGTCTCTACTCACACATTCCTGGGATGCTACAGTAAAGGAGAGTGAGCTTATCCTTCCTGGGGACATTTTGTGGAGAAAGCACCAAGTCCCCAAGCAGGAACAATTGTGTTTTCCTGCCAGACCTCCATGAAACAAGAGAGCGGCTTCTTCAACTCACACCCCTCACGTCCCCTCCGATTGCACAAATACACAGATCATTTTTGTCCACAAATACCAGGTCATTTTAGCCTCTGCTTCTCTGTTTATAGGACTCCAAACATGACACTGTTTCCACAATCAAGAAAAGACAACACTTCACACGCATGTTTTCTAAGGGGCCCTTTCATTATCTCCAGAAATAAGGTCAGAAGGTAAAAGGAAATAAAAAAAGTGACATGGGTCAAAATAATTGCTTTCAAGGCTTTGTTATTTTCATTGAATTGTGTCTCTTTTCCTGACTGACCTAGCTTCTTTCCTCTTTCAGCCTCTGCATGACAGGAGAGGACTTGTTAACATTCCCAGGAGCTGTTTAAACTACTATTATGGATAATTGCTATTGCTGACCGACTGTGAGGTTCATTTCAAGAAGACCTGGGAGCATAATTATTCCTACACTGTTTAGGCTGGATTGTCATTTCAACTACTCTCCTAGGTGCTTTATGGCCATCCAACTTCACGGTAGCCAGAAAAGTCAGTCCTTTTTTCAGATAAACTGTTTCCATCTAGAAACTGCAGTTATAATTGCACAAAAGTATGACACTACTTTTTCAGCCAGAAAAATTCAAAACAGAGAGAAATATTTTGGGTTTTATCTGAAATAGTAACTCAGAATTTGCTTGAATGGAGGCATAAAAAGTCCTGGTGACAATATCAATGGCTTTTTTTCTGAATTGAATAGAGCATCTCTGTAGACACATTTTGTTGTTTTGTTCTGTTTTTTTCTCACAGAAGGAACAGAAAAAATCCTTTACAAATTATATTTCACCTATGACAAACATTTTCATATCCATGAACTACAGAGATAAACTCATTTTGCTATGCCATCAATCATGACTAACATTTTGCTATCCAATCATGTAGACTGAATTTCTCCAATTTCTGATAGAACTTCTTCCATAAATATTACTTTTAAAAAAGTAATTCTGCAAGCAGAATATCATAAAAATTATACACAGAGGCCCAAGATTCTGTAATTTAGATTCCCATAAAGATGCACACAGTGTATTATTGAGAACAGGGCTAGAAAACACATTTTCTTCTCACCTGATTACCATTAAATTAAATAACATCGTACTAAATTTGCCATTAACACAAATAATTAACAAATTTTTTAAAAAGTGTCTCCTCTATTACCAGTTCGGAATATTTTTCGATAGCTTTAGGTATGCTTGCATTGTTTAAATGTAGAACTTTCTACCCTTTTCCTGTTTTCTAGCTGCTTTGACAGACATTTGTAAGAACTATGTATGTACTTGGCACCAGGCTAAGCATTATAATTTTCTGCTTGCATATAATGCAGATTGATTATTCCCAAATACACCTGACATTTAAAAATAAGTATTTATTGCAAGCAGCAAAGAACCAAGAGGGAATACTCCAGATCTAACTTTAAATCCAAGCTCAGGCATTCATTCAATGTGTGACCTCAGGCAACAGACTTGACCCCCTTCTCGTTCAGTCAATTCAACTGGCTAAAAGCAGGAAATCATTGAAAACCAGATGCTGCATCTAAAAGCAGATCTTCCCCAGGTAAATAAATTACAAGAGAGCCACAGGGATGGAGGAATATAGTGTTTCTTATTGTAAGAGTCAGGAAGGCATAAGGATGTAAATTGGAAATAAGCAAGAGGTCTTTTAGCCTCAAGCTTCACTTTGATATTTGAAAAGCAGCATTTTTAGTGCTGTACAGATACTGAGATGCCTCAGTCTTCAGTAGTGGAACAAGCTATCCCCTGGACATCCAGCCTTATAAGCTGGGAGACAGGGAGGGAAAGCAGAATGAGGTTATTGTGATTAAAGAGGAAGTGGTCAGTGACCTTCTACGCCACTTGGATGCACACAAATCTATGGGACTAGATGGATTACACCCAAGGCTACTGAAAGAGCTGGTGGATGTGCTCGCCAAGCCACTTTCCATTATTTACCTGAAGTCCTGGCTAACTGGGGAGGTCCCAATGGACTGGAGGTTAGCAAATGTGACCCCCATCTACAAGAAAGGCAGAAAGGAGGATCCAAGTAACTATAGACCTGTTAGTCTGACCTCGGTACCAGGGAAGGTCATGG